>QUSF01000007.1:34681982-34971556 GCA_003676055.1 Chloebia gouldiae
TGTGAACAAAGGAAGCATTGAGCAAACCACTTAGGCACACGGTGTGTGGTTATGGCCCAGCTACTAGAATATGAGCTGACAGGTTTTGCAGTGTAAAGCTGCATGGGAAAATCAGTCTGAAATCCCAAGTTTCAGCACTGAGGCCCACTGGGAATCCCTCTGTGTGCCAAGCTGACTTTGTTTATATTTGTATCTAATAATTTTAAGTGTGGGGCCAGATCCAAACATTTAGGCATTTGATAGTCCAGTGTCAAAGTGCCTACAGAATTTGGATTAGTTAAAAATTTTAATAACTTAGGGTTTGGACCTAATGTTTAGTGCTTCACAAAAGACAACAGACTTCTGATGAATGAGTCAAATGTTTCTATTTGTCTTCTCTGCATGAAGTTCTTCATTAGAGTGTATTTCTGCTTACATAGTGTCATTAAAGCATTGCAGTAATAGCTCAAGGTTGCAAATTCTTGGAAGTCTCATGAGTTTTAAAATCCCAGAGAATGTAGCTATTTTTTTTTCTTTACTTATTTTTTCTTCTTTTTTCATATTCTTCAAATTCTTGAAGGTTTTTTCTTTCCTTTATTGAATGGTTTTTTCTTTGTTTATTTTTAAGAATTTTATTCAAAGGGAGCCAAATATATTAGACTTTACTTTTATACATGCACATGCCAGCATCTTCAGTTCTCTCACAATGGTTTTCAGACAACCCAGTTGGCATTTTTTTCTATCAGTCATTCTAAAAAAAGTGTCTTACTTTTACATTATTACATATCTCAGACTGTAAAAAATTATTATGAGGTCAAGATTCCAACCATATTCAAAACTTTTAAATAAAGACTCTATTCATTTCTTGCTGACCTTTAAATGTGCTTAGTGAATTAAATAGAAAAAGTGCTTCACTATCAGAGGAACAGTTTGATGCTGAGTGTTCTTTAAAATCATCTCATTTACATCAGTGACTAAACGTGGCCTTTTTTCCTGCTCAATTCAATTAAGTATTTTGAGCTGAAATTTAATGGAAAAGTCATGGTAGCTGTCTTTCAAAATGCCTTTCATATTTGGAAAATAAAATTAATACCAGAAAGATAGTAGTTTCTAATATTAAAACCATATTTAGCAATTTAGAAAAGAAAATACTAACATTTAAACTTCAAATAATTCTGAGTGTGTGATGTATTTTGTTATGTCAGAAACCTATTTGATAAAAGTATAGAAATGCTCTGCAGTATTATTTATTTAGTAAAAACAGAGCTACCTTAGAATATCAGGTCTCCTGAAAAATTATCACGTGAGGTTTGATAATCATAGAGGAAAATATCTGAATTAGTATCTTCATTTCTATTGCTGTACAGTTTTACCTTAGATCATTCCCTAAGTAGGTGCACTGGGCAGAAGATATATCTTTTCATCAGTTTGTTATATGAATTTTGAGTTTTGGTAATTATCTTCAAATGTCTATATGCATATGTGTATAGTATGTATTTTACAGCAAAAAGCTTCAATTGTTCTCTAAATAATTGTATTTAAATACCAGATAAAAAACCCCTTTCAGTCTGAGATTTACTGTTGTTTGATTTGAAATGTCAGTGAGGATGTTTTCATTGTGCCTTTTAAACATATTTCACTTTAAAAGTATCTGCATTTAGCCTGTACCAAGGTTTTATTTTTGCTTATAGTGCCCTCACCTGTAACTTAGGGCCAACTGCAGAACTTTAGTAGTAAAAATAGCTATTTTTCCTTTGAATCATAGCTTGTCTTGTTTTGACAGTCAGAAACAGCTAATGTGTTCCAGCTGACTTGCAGTAGTTTGCAATATTATACTTGAAATATTACTGTGGTTTTTACTGTACTCTAAACACAGCTTGTCAAACCTCAGTTGTGTATTTTACTCTAGAATGGAACCTGCAAACCCTAATGAAGCAGTTCATTCATATTTTAATTTCAAATACTGTCCTTAATTTAATCTTTTCATCAAGTTGTGGGATACAACAGATCAAAATAGAAAGCAGCTAGGGTAGGAGAAAAAAAAATCAATATAGCTGTGTTTTTTCTGCTTCTTTATTTTTCCTATTCTCAGTTCTGTCACCTTCCCAAGTAAAATCTCTCTTCAGAGGTCACAAGAATGATAAGCACACCTTCAATAACAGACTTCATTTAGGCAACTTTTCAGAAACAAAGAAAACTAGGACGGATAATAATTTAGTCGGAAACATTTCATCTGGATTTTTTTAAAATGTAAGATCATATGGAACAATTCTAATAGTGCTTATTTATATCTGAACACAGACTTAAGTGGGATAGGCCTGTAGGATGTAAAGCAGGCACAGTTTTCCATTGTCAGGTCATGTCAGTTTAGTACACAGACAAATACAGCATGGGACACTTCAGTTGGCACTGTGATTCCCAGTTTGGGACACAGATGCAAGGTGATAGGTGATAAAGTACAGATTTTTTTCTAATTCCAGATCTGCTTTTCATTGACAGGGGAATTTGAATCCTGAGTTCCCAGGATTCTTTTTTTGGGGAAACTTTTCTCTCTACATAGATTTTCCAGGATATGGCTCTTCAGCACCCCATATTGCCAATCAGGCTACTGAAGCAGCTGCGGGCACAGTCATGGAATGCCACATGAAAATAAGAAAAGTCTTGCGTTGCTAGTTTTTAAATGGAAAATTTGTCATACAAAAATTCAAGATTTTGGTCTGATGAGAAATGTGTCAGGTGAGAAGTGGTGTAATGAGGACTGAGTCTACAGATCAATCACTGGAATTAAAAAAGTTCAGATTTCTACAAAATTTGCAGACAGATTTATTTGAGCATGTTTTCTAGTCAGGATCTGACTGTAATTTAGGGATGCTCTTGACTAACTCTTTCTCTGAAGCTGAAATCTATATCCTGTAAATCAAAGATTGCTCCCTTGCATACCTGCACATTCTCTTTCCCTCCTTCCTTTCTATACAAAATCACCCTTCCATTCATTTTGCTCACACTAAGTTTAATATTTCATGTACAAATTTATTCCCTGTCAGCAGTGGAGTGTATAAGCTCTTCTTGTGCCTGATTAGACAATAAAATGTTGTGATTGAGGAAAATATCTGATCTTCTCTCCCTGAAATTAGAGACATTTCAGGGACATGGAAGAATGGATATGTGGATTATTATATGCATTGCTTCCTGTCTGCTTTATATATATATGTATGAATATTTACGCATGGTTGCTCTTCTCATCTGATACTTCTGTGTCCTGGGCCAGGACCCCACTGTGCTGAGGCTGTTCCAGACAGCCTTTCTGTGTCTGAAAGCCAGAATTAATGGGATATGTGGGATCGCAGCCAATCTAAATTTAGTTTTCACCATATGTATTCCACTACCACAAATAATAATTTAAATTACCACCCCTCCCCCCCCCACCCCCTCGGTTTTTTTGGGGGTATTTTTGGCTTCTATTTGTAGTTTTGTTCCATTTACTTGTTCTCAAGCATTCATATTATGGTAAAATAGATAGATAATAAAAAGTGAGAACATATTTTTTAAAATTAGCTTTTTCAATAAATATATAATATTTATAAATAAATATTTTGCTGAACTTAGGTTGTTCAAAAGGTTTCTTTACATCTTCCTTATGAGCTAATTTACATAGGCAACTATTCCATTAAATGTCAGTTGTTATGGCTATCTTCCTCAGTGCTCATTTCAGTCATTCTAATTTCAATTTTCAAAACATGAGGTTATTTTAGAAATAATGTATAAGCTGCTGACTACTAGTTTATGTATCATTTATTTATGAAACACTGGGAATTTTTATGGACACAGCAAAAGGAAAAGGACTCAGTGATTTTTACTGTCCTGTAGCATTATTAACATTATTAACCTTGTGCAAGGATTGTGCAAATTGGAGATTATCAGCCTTTGCAAGTGTTGGTGGGTAGGCTGTTACCCCAAAAGCATTGCCTTCAGGAGCCTGCCTTTGAAAGCCTTGGCCATGGCTGAAAGGCTCAAAACTGGGGTGATAAACACCTGGCCATTTGCTAGGAAAGTGAGCTTCTTGTTTATGTGACAGAAGAGTTGAGGAGTTTCTCTGGAAACTTCCTTTAAATTGCTTTAAAAATGATTGATCAGAGCAAGCTGAGTATGATTTCTGTCCAAAATATATTTTTAAAAATGAAATTAATTTTCAAGCATCCAGCATCTTTTTGCCCTACTTTTATTTATACTACTTAAGACAAATTCAGTATTACTACTTCATACCAGGCTGGCGCTTGGAGTCCAAGCACCTTTTTTGAGAAGATACCACAAATATTCTCATCACTGAAGCCTTTTCTTATGAAGGAGAGGACACAAATTTCTAATGGTTTTTGTTAAACTAACCATGTAATGTGCCTGACCCACCACAATAGAAAAGCAGAAACCATGTATAATGCAGTATTTTATTATCCTTTTCTCATATTTCCTGTTTTTCTTCATATTTCAGCACAAATAAATTTTCGAGCTGAAATAGCAAGCAGCTCTTCCCCAACTGCCTCAACAGAGATAAACATTTTTAAACAAATTCAAAATAAATTTGGAGTACTGTAATTGGCAGCTATTTTAGGTCTGATCTATCAGATTCATTGACATTTTGCTATTGATTCCATGAAAAGTCACTTCATTAGTACTATCACTGTAATAAAAATAAGCACTTGTTATGAAGTGGGCTGGAATGAAAGAGGTTTGCAACATTATAACAAATAGAAATATGCAGTTTCCGTGTCTCACACAACCCACTCATTGAATCTGCATGTTTGAAATAATTGGGGAAACAGGTCAGTGAACAATTTTACACAATCATTGAATCATAAAAGTTGGGAAAGACCTCCAAGATCATTGAGTTCAACCTCTGACCGAACCCCACCACATCAACTGCACCACAGAACTAAGGGGCACGTCCAGTTGTTTTGTGAATACAGCTGGGGAGAGGGATGATGCCTCTATCACTTCCCCTTGCCAGGCCATTGCTATGCTTCCTTTCAGGGAAGAAATTCTTCCTGATGTCCAACCTGAACTTCCTGTGGCACAGCTTGAGGCCATTTCTTCTTGTCCTGTCGCTTGTACCTTTGGAGAAGATGCCAAACCCCACCTTTCTGCAACCTCCTATAACTTATGTGAATTCATAAGTAGGTTACTAAAGCCAGTCATTTGCTACACAGGGAAAGCCAAGATAGGACCACAGAACCACAGATCTTCAGGACTTGTCCAGTGGAATGACAATTTTTGTGTCAAATATCAGAGGTCAGACCTTAAAAGCCCTGTAATACAGAAGTCATGACCGAGACTTGGGCCAGACTGCTCTTTATTTTCTCAGAAAGCTTAGACCACATACAGGTTAAATAAAAATAATTTGCTTTAACATTTATTCTATAGCTTTGTTTTATAAAGGTAACTTAGTAGCTGATCTAGTAATCACCATGCTGAACTACAGAAGATCATTTGTGAACATAACACAATAGTCTGAAAATTCCATGCACCCAGAGCATCTCCTTTCTCTCAATATAAGAAAGTCGTTAAATCATCATATGTCCCTGGCATTGACTTTGAAATAGCCCAACTATTTGCATGACATACTGTCCCTTTACAAAAAAACCTCAGGAACATTCATTAAAGTAGCTTTCCATTGATTTAAAAAATGCAGCTCAATTATTTTAAATGTTTATGAAGTCCTTGTGATGGAATATTGCAGTCAGAGACTTCCAGTAGCAGTAACACTTCCACTAACAGTTGCCAGACTAACTTCAGAAGTTCAGGCATGCAAGGCAACCACCTCTTACAGAGCACTAGACATTTTAAGAAAGTATGCCAAGCTTTTATAAAGCTGTTAATCTGTGAGGACTTAGGTTCTTTGTGGTCTCACATTTCTCTTCTCTGCCCTCCAGCACTGTCACTACACAGCGAGCAGGATCAGCATGAATATCCAGCAGATTAACCTGCTAAAACTAATGCAGTTTTTTTCTACTGGATGTGTGAGCTGCTCTTACTCCCCCTAAAGCTGTTGGTCACTGGAAGAGGGAAGCAGTGCTCACCTAAGGGAGCTGGAGACTAGTGGATAAATCAATGTAAAATAAAACTGCATTTTGTTCAGGAACTGAATATCTATCTAAACAGGCACAAAGCAAGTGCAAAGAGAAATGTACTCTTTCATCTCCACAGAATGACCATATCTTCTGTGATCAGGAAGTTGAATTTCTATACCTCTAATCACTTTCAAAACAAGAGATGGATCCCTATTCTTAGCTCTTCATTGCTGAGCTTCCAGAATTGTTTATTGCCCCTTCCAGAATTTCAAAGCTGAGGATAAGTTGCATAAGAGGGGAGAGTTGTCTGAACATACTCAGTTTCTTGGTGGGAACATTCACTGACTAATCATTGACATTTCTTTTGTGCATCTTGCTGACATCGACATGGCAATTAATTTTGCTTCCACTGCACTATTAAATGCAAGAAGTGAGGAATCGCTAGATGTTCCCAAATTGCCTGTCAAAGTTTAATTTGTAGCTCTTGGGTTTGTTAATGGTTAAGACACCTGCTATGAATCTTTCTCATTAAATGGCTTCTAACACGAGCATCTGACAGTATTCCTTGAATTTACACCTTTTGCTTTTAGGTAAGTCATAAAGAGAAAAAAAAAAAAGATTTCCTGGTTTTCTACTAACTAGAATATAATCCTTTTATATACTAACATATTAAACTCTGCATTCAAATAAAAGTTTGTTTGAACCAGAGAAACATCATCTTTCCACAACAATGGGGGAATGATGTCAAAAGATAATTCCTTCTGCATCCAAAAATATTGTAGATATTTTTTTAGGATATTCAAAATTGCTGATATTGCAAACTTTTTGTAGGCAGTATGGACAGTTGAGATTTTCACAAATGACCAGCAAATGAGATCCCTTGATTTTTGTGTATCTAATTTAAAATTAATTTAAAGACATGTCAACTCCACCATTTAAAGACATTTAAAGACATGTTCACCCCTGAGCATTAGTTGCATTCAAGCATTTTTTTCTTTTAATTCTTGTTTGTTTAACAAAAATGAAAATACCAAATTTTTTCATGTGACTTTTAAACATGACATTTTATTGGTATTCGAGTGCAAAGGCAATATCCCTGTCAAGCAAAAAAAGATTGTGAATAAAATTTGTTTTATCTGTAGTTCCTTGTCTCTACTAACAAAATAAAATTCTAGTTATTTTCTTCAGCAATGCTATAACCTACTCTGGAATTGTTTGTATTTGTTCACTTGGTATTTACAGCCAGAGCCTTTTCTGTACTTTGGGCTCATAACTTTCTTTGTTACTTTAAACATTAGATTTATCTAATTTCTCCTGCTAGCACAGAATAAAACTATGCTTATTTTTTAAAATAGCCTCTGCAGTTATAGATTTTCTTGGTTCGGACTATAGGTAGAAATATATAGATATTGGTATAGATAGAGATCTTAGCTACTTGTCTTTTGCAAGCAGGAAGGGTTTGGGCATGGCAGTTCACAAACCAGACAATGAGAAGGGACAATCTCTTCCTTCTGCCCGGGCTGTAGCCCTGTGCAGCAAGTACTTTCTAAGAGAAGGGAGCAGCAGGTAAGTTGGTAGCCTTGTAAAAAAAAGAAAGAGAGGTTTCCTGGCTTTCATTTCCTATTGGTAGGGCTGCTCTTTACCCTGCCCAGTGAGCGCTTCATCTAAAAATCCCTTAGAGGATGGGTGAATAACTTACAGGATTTAGAATTCTGAAGGGAAAGGCAAAGACTGTGGGTGGAGGGAAGAAGCAAGAGAGGGCAAAAAATTGCAGGCAGAAGGTAGGGAGACAGAAAACACATTCAGTAATTTCTACCACTGTTAAGTACTGTACTGGAAGCATGTCTGCTTCATGAAGATTAATAGCTCAGGTTATTAAAAAAAGTATTACCAAATTAACTGTGAGCATAATAATCCTCAAAGGTTGTTTATCATTCCTACTGCTCAGGATAGTAAAATAAAATAAAATAAAAATAATTCATTAGTATTGTCCCTTAATCCCTGAGATCTTCTTATAATGAATCTAGCATTCCAGATGTTCTACTGAAAATTATTCTTGCAAGATTTTAATGCAATTATTTCCATGGGAAATTATTTAGCTAAAATAGATGCAGCTAATGAACTTTCATTTCTCTCTGCACTTTTCATTTTAATATGTTCCTATTGTACAGGAAGTTGTGACATTTGTGACCATATAAACATAAAGACAAGTTGACTGTGCTAAACATATCAATGTTCCCTCTCCTGTTTCATAGCAGCTTGATGGTCTTATAGGTCTTTTCCAACCTAAGCAGTTCTATGATTCAGCACACAAATGGCACTATGCCAACTGCAGCTTGACACAACAGGAGTCCTCCAAGGCAAAGCAGCTTCACCCTGCTTCATATCTTCTCTGATTCTGGTCTGAACCTGGTCTTCAGCAGAGAAAGGACAGCTTCTGCAGTACGTCTCTCACATGTGGGGAGAGAGACAGATCTCCAGAAAAGAACAGAAGGGATAGTTAGCAATATGCAGGATTGAAAGAGTGAAGTTAACCTATCTGCAGGTTGGACAAAATAGGCTTCTAAAGTCTTGATGTGGACTTTGAAAAATAGACATATATTGAACCTAAATGAGAGAGCTCCTTTGAAGAAGCTGGATGTAAAAAAAGTTACTGTTGTACCAAAGCTCTCTCTTGTACCTCTCTCATTTCAACTAATTCTTAGGAGCACAGATTTATTTATAATCAGTAGAGGATGGTGAGATTTTCCAAAGTCTCAGTGGGTGTTTGTCTTCTTTAGACCAGTTGATCCATGTAGAGGACGCCTAAATTTCAAACTTCTAGTGATGAAGTTGAGGTGACCTCAGTCTAGTTGTTTGCACCTTATGGTATTATAAATCTGTATCAACTGCAAATCTGAATCCTCAAAGAGTGCTTTATGCTTGAATGTGTTATATACACATTTCTGTATGATCTCCCACTTGAGATTCCCACAGTGTTGTCTTAGCAATGTTTTTTTTTTGATTATCTGAAGATTTATTAAGGTGTCATAATAAACATGAGGGTTTTTTCAAAAATTTGAGTAATATTAGCATTGTTTGGAGCTTTAGTTGAATCAGTATTATACAAAGAATAAAGGAATTATCTTTGATCTTGTAGTGAGAAACCTGTAGAACACAGTAATGTGTTTTGGGTGAGCTTAAGCACTATTGTTGGTTAGAGAGTAGGCAAAGGGGAATAGGGCAACCTTTCTGTCACTCTAATGTTCAGTTTCTGAATGAGATTGCATTACCTGGCTTTTGTGTTCATTGTTTCTCATAAAATAACAAGTAATTTCAATTGTCAAGTTATCAATTAAGACAACATTACAAATTAATTAGACTGTTCTGAGCCTCTATGATCTTGGCTTTTAAAGAATGCATACTGGTTTGGGGGGGAGGTGGTTTTTTTTGTTTGGTTTTTTTTTGTTGTTGTTGTTTTGTTTTGTTTTTTTTTACTCTAAAAATTTTAATTTTCTACATGTGTAGTTTAGGGTGTTTATTGCTTTATTTGCCATGTTATGTGGGGAGAGGATAAGCAAAGAAAAATGCTTCGAATTGACAGTACTATTGAGTGTATCAGAGAAAAAAAAATGTTCTTTGTCTTTTAAAATCTACCTACTGTTCTTCAGAGTTCATTTCCTTTCCTCTATTAATAATAGTAATTACCACAAAACTAAGATTACATGGAAACCACTGAGATTATGGCCATATTTATACTAAAGTAAAGTAGTCTATATAGTTTAATTTACATTAAAGGATGTACAGCTTTGTGCTCTACAGCAAAACTTTACAAATATTCTGATGCTGGCAGCAGCACTGATTTCCTCTTATATTTTGTATAGTGGGAGAAAGCCATTAGTGGGATGGATAGGTGATGAAACCAGAAATGTTTAGCATGTGGAGATCACCAGTGGGCTGCAGGATTTGTCTTGTCCCAGCTGTCAGAGGGGCTCAGTCCTTACAGGAGATACCACATGTAAGAGCAGTATAACACTTTGGGAGTACTTCAGTGGTTTGTAAAGGAAAGCTCTGCCACAAAGGAGAGAATAAGATCTGATTATAAGGAAAATTAACGAAGTAATTAACAAAAATTAACAAAGTAATTAACAATTCAAAAGTAGCGCAGACTGAATCTTGACAATGTGCAAAAGGTTGTGGTTTTTTGGTGACAATATAAAGTTAAGAAAGCCAAAGTAAAGAAACAGAGAAACATGAGGATTACTCGTGCTGTCTGCCAAACAGAGAAAAGGGACAGAGAAAACACATTTTAGGAAAAGTCAGTTTGTTGTCATTAATATGCATTTGAAAATTAAGTATCCACAAGGAGATCTTGGAAAAATAGAGGGGCTTTTTTTGCTTGTGCTTCTGTGTTTATCTAAGCAGAGCAACACAGAGCAGGAGAGTATCTCTATCCTGCCTTTAAATTCAAATGAAGTTAAAATTCATTTTCCCAAGACAATGTCAACATGTGCTGATGGTTAGAATGAGTAAACTTGTGTATTGTGTCTTAGCTAAATAAGGTATAGTGTTTAGTTTTATGGCAGAACTGCATCAAGAATATTTTTTTAATAGCTGACTTAGTTGAATGAACAAAATTAGCATTAAGCTCATATAAAAGGCCAATGGATTATATATTATTTTAATGTAAGAAGGCTTTAAAATGGAAATATTCTTTCCAACCCAGTGTGTGTGAAAATGGCTGATGCTTTTCTTTTTTTTTGTGAATAGTATTGGAAGCTGGGAGGGCTTTACAACATAGAGCATCCCAGATTTTCATCTAATGCTTTCATTTCACTTCCTCACTTCCAGCCCAAAAGCTGGAAGCATTTACAAGTATCTTGCCACTTATCTGCAGAGAAATAGTGGGAAGATAGCTAGCTCTTATCACAGAGAATAGATGCTCACAGTACTATTAATTTCTGCTAGCTAGATAATAAATCTGCAATTACTTTCCTCTCAGCTTTAAGGTCACTATGGGAACCCCTGTGTGCAAAAAAGTACATATACACCAGATTTTGTTAATACGTTTGAACGTTGATTAAATATAGTCACAAGAGAAAGATCTGTCTTGGGATGTGTTCAGGCACACTGAATAATCAGGAGAAGTGATCAGAGCTACAGTATAAAATATTAAACTTCCAGCATATATAACTGAGTGCATGGAAGGTGCACAGTTGATGAGTTGTAATCCCTGATAATTTATATTGTTACAGTGCCTCACATTATAACTGTTTTACATAATCTTTTACTTAGCACCCTTACTGGCTTTTGTAAAAAAATTTAAATGGCCTAAAGGTTTCTGATGGGCCTAAGCTCTATAAGCAGGAAAAAAAGGAAATCCATGATATTTCAGTTTATGGTGGAATACAGAAATCCTATTTCAAACAGCCATTTATTAGCTACAGAAAACGGGTAACTTTTAAAATAACTTTGAAAATTTCTTTTCTAAAAAGCTTATCTCAAACTTTTTTTGTTGGTATGAACCCCTATCACAACATAAATATTTCATTATGTTTGAAGCATCAGAGATATATTTCAGAAGCAGAATCAGTAATCTAAATCCAAAAGCTACTTTTAAGGCCAGCAGAAGAGAAATGGGGTGTTGCATTTATCAGCTTAGAATCTGTATTGAAAAATTCCTGTACATGCAGGGTCCTGAATATCACTATTAACTGAAACTCTGGGACAATTAATGTTAAAGTAACTGTCTTATGAACAGGCTTTTCCCAGAAAATCCACTATTCTGCCTTAATTTTTGTATGACAAAAAAATGGTCCTAGTTTTTATTTAGAGAGAATCATAAAAAGACAGAGCGAGGCTTCTCCATGAATAATCACACTGTCTTTCTTTAGATATTACACTATTCCTTCTTTATCTATTGCCAAGTAGTTAGTGATGACTGAAATTGTTGAAATATTTGCTCTAACTTTGCTGTATATCACAAGTTATAATATAGCTTTCCATTTCAGTAAGATCAGATTTATTGATTGGTAAGAGTATGATATTTTTCGGGTTTGTTTTTTTTTTTTTTTCTTTTTTTAAATAAATAAGTACAATTTTTCTGCATTTTTTTGTAATTTACTATTATTGTTATTTTAATAAAGGCCAATTTATATTTCAGTCTGCAAAAGAGATCTGTTCTTTCAGTTAAAAAAGGCTTTTCTGTAGCTTCATTTGTTTTCTGGAATACTTGGAATAAAGAAAATTGTCTTAATTCAGTAATGATAGATTTGAAATTTGCTTAGATCACTAAATTGGTCACAGATTTCTTTGGACAACATCTTTATTTATGTTATTTTCTAGTCTCTCCCTCATTTGCATGTTTTCATATGTGTCAGTATACATGTATAAAACCTTAATTCCTTTATCCTTGTAAAAAAATTATGAGGACTTTTAAAGACACATTTTCTTATGCCCTTCCATCTTGTACCAATCTATCTATTCATTTAGATTCACTCCTGAACTCCTGACAGGCTATCTGAAGTTTTATTTTCTAGACTCAGTCTTGCATTTCACCTTTGGCAGTGGGAAAATTTTGTGTCTTTGTGTGTTTCATATGCTTTCTAAAGCATAATTATTGAATAAATATTTTAAGTAAAACTGTAAGAAATTACATCCTGTGATGATCTTTGGAGAAATTTTTTGAGTCTGAAAGCCAAGTTGCTTAAGCTTTGTCAGGCAACTGCTGATATTCATATTTGAGCCTGTGTAGACCATTGATAGATTAACTTCTTGTAGAGGGAAAGTTTGAATGTTATGGGTCATAAATCAAGACCATCAGAAAATAATATTTTGAAAATATACTAGAAGTTGTAAAGATTATCTGTGCTTCAGAAAATCCCATGTCTTGTGAAGAATGTAAGACGGAAACAATCAAGGTTTAACTTGCCAACAGCTCCACATGTTTAAATGTGCTGACTTATAATTATAAATAATTTCAGAAAGAAATTGTGCTCAGACACCTTATCAGGGACCTTATCAGATAAAATATTTTTAATCCTTTTTTGCATACATTTTCAGTTAAAAGATCCTGTTGTAAAATGTAAATGTTTTTCTATCTTGGGAAAAGGAAAACCATTCAATTTAGAAATATCTATATGCTGCTCAGATCCAGATCTGCTGCTGTTGGTCATCTTTTTTTTTTTTTGTAATTAGGGCATTTATTTTAAAAATTGATTCAATGCAAAGTTGATCTGCCTGTATCCAAGGTTTTAGCAGTTAATTTAAAAATTGTAAGTGGCATCAAAGCACTATTATTTTGTATGACACAATAGCAAACAAAATCACCAAAACCTTACTGATGTGAGTGATCCTTAAGAGAGTGGTATAGTACCCTATTCCACATGTGTAAAATTGCATGGTAACTTTAATCTTTCTTCTTTTCTTCACAATAAGTTATGATATGTACATTGTTTTTCTTCAAGCTTTAAGGCCAAGAAAGGATGGCTTTGTCTCTAGAGAGAATATTAGCAAAGGACCTAAGGTTCACAGCAATCTGGCTGCCAGATTGTTCTATTTCTAATGACTTCTGTTCTTCCTTGTCAGTCTAGCATAGCCAGAATCTCTCACTTATTATTTACAGAGCACAGTTTGGACTGCATCAAAGAGAGCTTCCACTCATCAAGCTGTTTCCTGGTATTAATTTAGCTCTTCCTCCCTACATCTGTAGCTAAATCAAGTTTCCACAGAATTTAAACTAAGTCTGGAAATAAGTGAAAAAAGCCCTGAGACTTGGGGTGATAAATTTTAATTTACGTTTGTCTCTATAAATACAAGACCTACCTGAGCACAGAAGCAATACAAGGGATGCTTACATATTTTTGGTAACAAATGTGTCCCAGGGGATTGAGTTTGAAGAGAAACATAGTCCACCAGTAGCGAGTTCAATTTTAAGGTGGATGGCTTGGGAAAAGTGAGGTTTGGGAAGGGACAGTGTTCTGCTTACCAGTGTCAAAGGTTGAAGAGCTGATGTGATTGAAAGGAAGTTCTAGCAGTCTCTGAGTCCAGTCCAAGTATTCTGTGTTGCCTGTTTGTGCACTGACTAGTGGCTTCTAAATCACTTTCCTACATAAAATAAAAGACTGAAAATGTCATTGACCAAGTGGATTCTCCAGGTTCTCAGAGACTGGAATGCAGCCTACTAGAAACTAGATCTCACACCAATGTCTGAAGTTTCCAGCTTTCTGGGAGGTAATTTCACACTAGTTTTAGGCAGATCTCAAATGGTTCTACTGATGCCTTGAGAGGCTACGTGGAACAGAGGCTAGACAGAGTGAAAGGAAGTAGGGTAAGTATTTATTGAAAGGCCTTCAAAGGATATGCCTTAGGCAGTACAAGGTCCCATCTGTGGCTCCACCCAAGATGGATGCAAGTTTTCACACTTTTATAAGTTTTGGGCCATTTACATATTGGGGTAAATTGTTCAATTACAGTTTGAGGTGATGAAGTCCCATCCTCCCAGATTGCTCTCCTCAATTTGCTGTTGTTGATACTTTTTGGGCCTGAAGCTGCATTGGTGTCTTTGGTTCTCAGGTTGGAAAAGTTTTGTTTTGTCTAACTGAACTGTGAAGAGAACTTGCTAACACTTTATATGAAGTTCAGAGTTATACACAAATGAGTACAGAATCTGGAAAACATGAAGGCTAAAACTTAAGGCATCACTGCCACTGAATACCACAGTCTTTTCATATGACAAAAAGCATAGTTCTGATAGACTCTGTGGGTGTCCTGTGTACACATACTGGTAGCAGACTGTTGGGGCCTGTTTATGAGGTTTCAGCTGCATTAAGCAGAAAATGAGCTAATTATGCTATTAAGATACTGGACATTCTTACATGATAACTGTATTTATTTAAGTGTTAGACTGATAGGCATTTAGGAGGAGCTTAATGAATCATTTGAATACTGAGATAAGAAGGTGAGTGCTGTACATTTTGTAATAGTGCCTTAGATAATATTATATGTGATTAAACCTGTGCATGGCTTTTTTAAGTGCTTAGACTTACTTTCTATTTTTAAGATGAATGGAAACTCTCCCAACTAGCTAGGCTGATTTCTACTAAACCTTTTGCAACTCTTGGTGTTGGTCTTATACTTTCTTTCATCCTAACAAAAAAACTACTCTTCAGCTTAACCTCAAAGTCCCTGTAAAAATATCAGTGGGTAAAACATAACCTTTGCAGATCTTGAACGATTGTATTATTCAACAAATGGTCCAGGATAATGAAGTAAATATTCTCCTTAGAATTTTTAGCTTGCTCATGTAATTATTTACAAGAATTTAATAGAAAAATGCAAAGCCAGTACAGTTTCAGTCTCATAAATATCACTCTGTTAAAAATACAAGCAGATAATTGTTTATTTTTTGCATCAGAATATCTTCTGCAACTTGAAATTATTATGATTAAGATAAAAACCAACCCCATGTGAATAAATCTATATTTAGTTTTCCTAAAGTTACTTAATTTTTTTCTTTTTAAGGCACAGTATGTTATCACACAGATGTTGAAAAATATTTCTACCACACAATTTTTACTTAGCTTGTATCTGGTACAAATAACTCAAATTTTTTTTTCAATCAATGAATAAAAGAAAAATATGCCTGTATGTTGCAAGATATTCCTCAGTCAATATATCTGTGAATAACTAGACAAACAGTGTCCACTGCTGGCAAATCAGATAATTGCACTACACTTCAGAGAGATATGATGTTAAAGGTTTTGATCAGTTAAGTCTTAAATGTCAGATATTTTGTATTGATTTTGTAGGACTGGGTTCTGAAATCAGGTCACTATATTAGAAGTATTCATACTATTAGCACTAATAATAAATGCTATGGTATTTGAACTACTAACGAGGAATATCATCACAGTAACGTGAACAAGTACTCCAATATTTTCAGGATTTAAAAATAATTCCATTATTCATTATATTCTATCTATCATGTCTATGAAATAAATAAAAAGATAGCAAAAGTCTGTGAAATTTGTCATGTTATTTTAGATCATATAAGTAACAAGATGAGCAAAGAGAAGTTCTTAAATTCCTCTTTTTCTCCTTAGGTCAAAATATTCATTACTGATGTTGCTAGGTTTTTTTAAAGACATAAAGAAGTATAGAAGAAATCAATGTTTTTGTTTTGAAAGAAATAAAATGGAAATGCTGATACAGCAAGTACCACTGCTGTTGATGAAGCTAGAGATGAATTAAACTGATTATCAAAGAGAGAATAGAAGGCTGATATTTCCTCCTGGAAAAGTTTCCTCCTAGCATTTTTTTTGGTTTTTGTAATAGATAATATTTGTTTGCAGCTTTTTCTTAACAATAGTGTGTCAATGCAAATAAAATCTTTCAGTCAAGAAAATTAATATAGAGTGAAAGAAACAGTAAGGGGGAAAAAGGAAAAATCTGTTCCTATGCTAATATAAACTATATTAGCTTGTTAGATACTTCCAAAAATCTAGATTAACTAAAAAGAAGTTAGTCATACTTGTTTTTCAGAGATTTATGCCTGTCATCAATTTATTGCATTCAATGAAAGTATTAGACAATGAATTGAATTTTCTGTTTGTTTGGAGAAGGGAACAGAGTATGGGACTTTTTTCAGAGAATACTGGTTGTGTCTGAACCCCAAAGGCAGGGTCATGGCTGTGTGATTAGATTTGAGAGGGAATCAAGGCTTACCCTTTGGATGAATATAGCATTAGCCAGAATTGTTCTATATATACATTTTCTCCCTGCAGTACCCAGAGAAGTACTGCATGACCTTCCCTCTTGAACAAGAAAAGAACAGGATGCTAGTTATGTTTTGGTCTTTTTTCCTTGTAAATATCTTAAAAATAGTATCAAAGGGATTGTAAATCAAAAGTTATTCAAAAGTAAATGGTAGAATAATTGCAAACAAAGATGACTATCTGAAAGCTATTTTGTGAAATTAATCACACTGTCAGTTTTAGGTCGCATAGCAGAAAATAAGACCATTTTTTCCTAGATTATTTGGCAGGAAGTATTTTTCATGCTTTCTTCCAAGAAACAAAGTGATGTTGTAGATGCTTTTGTGTGTGCATGTGTGCATTCATACACATGGGCAGACATGCTGCAGTTCTTCCTGTCACTGCTGAAAATCACTTTTTATACTTAAAAGATTATTGGATGCATTTTGAGGGAAATCATTCTTCTTCTTCTCAAGATAGCAATTTATGTACATCTCTGCTCATACTCTCTTTTCTGTTCAGGATTTTATTTTAATGGATAGAAAGTGCTTTTTCTCCTGGGTCTCTGTGATATGGTCAAAATCCAACATCTTCCTTGTTCTAATGGTTCTGAAATATTGCACTTTTTTTCCTCATATTGTCATGTGTTTTCATATTGGTTCCATGGAAAGCAAGAAATCAATTTGCAAATATGTTCTAGGTGCAGGAAATCCTCACTGTAGTCTATCATGAAACAGGTAGAGCAGCTTGCATGCTCTGACCACTGTACTGACTCCAGAGCAAATTCATTGTAGAGACTGAATTTCTTAGGGACAGTGTTTCCTTTGTTTCTGTAGACTAAAATAAAGCAGACTCATCTTACAGGGACTTTCAATTACTTGAGAGAATAACAGCAAAGTCTGTTTCATGTTTCAGAAGTCAGGCAGAGCAGACAAGTCCTGCTGTGCCTAGATAAGTAAACGCAACAGATGTTGGCTTAAGCTGTGCATATTAATGAAGAAGCTCTCCATGCTGTTTTTAGGCCTCTAAATCTTAAACTGCTCTCTGCAGCTGTGTGGACTAAAGATGGGGGGGGGTGGTGTTTGTGTTTATTTTTCTTTAATGAAAGTCCTTTTTCTGGCTTGTGTCACCAGAGCCTTGTTTGAAGCAGTCTCGTGGTAGATCTGCTATTAGCTTTAGTAAGAATAAAATTAATGGTAATGTGTACCTGTTATTAGTTATTATGAATCTCTCTTTAAAGAGATTATTTCATTTTTAAAGATAAAATATTATATATGTCACCGCAGAAGCCACAATGTATTTAATTTTTAATTACTTTTTTTGGATTATATACTGAACATGATCTTGAGTCTTTTAAATATTTTTCTTCCTTCACTGTTGTTTTTAACTGTTTAAAAGAGACTTACTGGGTTTAAGTTTTGGGCCTAGGTGATCTATTTTGGCGATCCTTATATGATCTGTGTGCTATACAGATACTCCTGTCAACCCAGCTGGTTTCTTTTGTTCACCTGGTCTCAAAAGAAGTGGTGTCAGAAGTAGATGAAAGATAGAGTTAAAAACAGAAGGAGTCATGAAAGATGTCACAGGAGCCTTGCTAAAAGTTAGCAGGTGTAATCATACACCTTATCTGGCTGAAAGATCAATTGTTAAAAACAGCATTAAGAATCATCATCCACCTTTTTCCCCTGTTGAAGGATGAAGAGTTAGCCCATTAAATAAAAAAATGAAACTCTGAATTAAAGCAGGTATTTTACTTGACACTATTCATAAGACTATATCTAGTCATAGGACTATTCATAAGACTCCTTACTGCAGGATAATCTGTGCAATTTAACATTGGAAAGGGAAAGGGGACAGCAAAGTCAAAAAAAAGCAAAAGCAAACCCAAGCAATCTAAGAATTATGTTATGTCTAAAGAGTAAGTCCATATCTAGCATAGAGGTATTCAGTCCTTTCAGTTACGGATGTACCTCAGGAAATATGTGAAAGAAATGAATGCAATATGTGAAAGAAGTGAATGGTCAATGTAGAAGAAATATTTCACCTGGGCTGCTATAGGCAGCATTGCAGGTGTTATGTATTTGAAGAGTGTTATGTATTTGAATAGAATGGTTTGATAATCCTCTGCATAACCAGCCATCTAATGCTAGACTTCCTGCATTAATTTATTCTTGCATATACAGGAATTATGTTTTAATGTTTTTCTTATGAGCTGGGTACATAGGCCAAATCCTGTGAAGAAGGTGGCTAAAATATGTGCAGTCCTTTGAACAATATATTGGAAGCTTACTTTTGTCTTAATTAAATGGATTCACCTGACCTATTTAAACAAGTGATTCCATGAGACCTCCTATGTATTTAGAAAATTTTAATAGGTATGATTTTGACTCCTTGAGCATGTTGTGAATGCTAAGAGTGAAAGCTGAGTGCTTTTGACATGAACAAGTGTGAAAGGATAGAAATCCAAATTCTGTGAAACATATTATCATGTTAAACAAATTTTGTTCTTAATGTTCTTCAAAATCTTATCAATGAGTATCAAGTGTTCAGGGTGTTAAGGATTTTAAATTTCAGTGCTTCATAGTACATTGCCTTTTGGGAAATTAACAATAAGTTATAAAGAGAATTATATCCAGATTAATAGACAAGAACATATAAAATTGGCCTAATTTAAACTGTTAACAGCTCATTTCACAAACATACCATACTACTCTTCTTATAAATATGGAATGCAAATAAGCTATCTGAAAAGGGAATTCTTATCTATGTTTTAATATGTTCACAGTGATCTGTTCATGAAAGATGTCATCTTTTAAGTTGACAAATGTTTTTCTATCTTATTAATTTTTGTACAATTAAACACTTACCAACCCATAGAATAAGCCACACCTTGTTCAAGGCATTATTTCTCTTGCTCCATCTTTTCCCCCAAGAAAATTAAATCAAGAATTGAAAGTTGCTGTTGCTTACAAGCACCCACCTCCCCTCTACATACACACAGTGTGTCTTGGGAAGATATTAGTTCACAATTACATGAATAGTCCTACTTGTAGGACTGTATCACATTTTCTTATGATATTTGTGGGAGTGGAGGGGTCTTAGTATGTACATTGAATTTAGACACTTTAACTATGGTCCACCAAAACTACCAGCAACCTTCAATATTTTTTTTTTTTTACTCAAAAGCAACAAATTAGAATCACAATTTCATCTGGAAACAGCACTTTGGCAATCAGTCTGCAGTCTGATCAGTAGCACCACAAGGGTGATTAAATAAATTGATCACAATTTAGAAACAAGTAATTTCTGCATTCCTGAAATGTCTCTTCTTGGAATAATAATTTTCCCAGTGGTTTAAATGTACTTTTATGCATGCCTTTCAATTGTTAGGCCTAAGTTGGTACTTTTATGCCTAGATCATCCTTTCTGTATTGAATGGTATAAGGAGTAAGGCGCTAATACTTTTGGTACTGTAGGACACAACATCCTCCAAAGGAAAAAAACAAACATCCGCAAAGACACAAAACAATCTTCAGCTATGTAGAGTCTGAAAGAACATTTAGATTCACTGTACTTTATTAATGACTTCTAGAATGTAAGCTGAATTTACCTCATCATCTTCTAGTGTATTTAACTGGACAAGTGAGCTGTGTGCCTTACTCTTCACAAGGAAGTGCAGTAAAAACTTCACAGCTCATGAAACTTAAACATGTTTAGTAGCAATGTAATAATCTGACATTCTGCACTTGTAGAAAATATATGCTTGTAAGAAATTTGGACTTTATTTGATTTATTTTGATTTGGTTTTGATATCAAGAGTGGTTTTAGGATATCTGGGAGGAGAAAATTTGTGTGTGCACACATGACTACATACCTGGAGAAAGATATTTTTGTTTATATTGAAATGGTTTATTAAAGGAAGATCTCTGTACAGTTTTCATGACTACATTGAACAGATATTACTCTGCAGCTTGTAGCATTATCCAAGTTATTGCAAACATATAATAGGTTATAAATAAATAAATAAATAAGAAAAAACTCACAACCCATAATGTGTAAAGATGACATTTTAAGTTCTATAAATTTTGTAACCTATGGATCTAGATAGGATAGACTACAAAGCATTGAATACCATTTTTCCTAACTGAATTTCTTATAAAAGCATTTTATGTATATCTAATACATGCATGTACATAAATAATAATGGTGTACATTTTAATATTGAACTTTGATTTAATCAACAGCAACTTTCAATTTCACACTGAAATTTACATGTTAAATTATCTAAAATGGAATATGGTTTGTTCCCAGTAAAACAGAAAAAAAAAAGGAATAATAATGTTTCATACACTAACATATAATAAAGCAAGTATTTTATACATACTTTATATACGTTGAATTTTTTTACTATAAAATTAATCCAAGAAAGCAATTGTATAGATTCTATAATGTTTTTATTTAGAAAACTCCCGAAATCCATAATAAAATACCAGTTAGAAATTAATAGACAGGAGAGTAGAAAGCAATGAAAATCTTTTCTTCCCATCTTTGGCTTTTACTCATTTGTTTTCATACCCAGAGTTTTGTTAATCAGAAATAAAACTCTGTTTTAATGTAGAAAATGTCATAACTAAGACATGTTCATTTTTTCTAAATGCATGTACTCGTGCAGTTCCTAGTCCTTAAGGTAACTGATTGTTCATACTTGCACAATCCATCTGTTAGCAGAACTTCGCTTTGGCTAGAATTGCACACATTTTATCACAGGTTAGGACACCAGATGGCTCTCTTGAGTTTTCTTTGTAAAACCCCAAGATGTAAACAACTGCTCTGCATTTCTGAGATGTGAGTTCAAAGCATTTTTTTTTATTTTAATTTTTATTTTTTTAATCCCTGGAGTAAGAAACAGATTTTGTCTGTAGGTCTGTAGGATACCACCCATTTCCACCTTCTCTCTTGCTTTTCTTTACCAGCATCCTGAGCATCATGTTGTTGGGAAATGTCAGAGTGTTTTGGCAAAGGCCTAGTATTTGAAGGAAAATATAGAAGGGAACAATAGTAGTAGATAGTATATAATGCTTAGCATCATGTCATGCTATTAAGAGGAGCTTGAGACCCACACCTTTTTGGAGTGTTTCTCATGCAAATGTTAGGGTTATACGTATGTATTATACCTCTGCATTCCTGAGAAAATGGGAGGTAGAGGGAGGCTGGTCTCTATTTTACTCTACTCCCTCTCATTCATTCCTTTGTTTGCAGCCAGCGGCCAAGTCGAGCTGACTTTGGGACGGGGTGCCCCGAGCCGTGCGCGGCCGGGCGCTGCTCCGCTGTCCGTGGTGCTGCAGGCAGAAACAGGGACGGGACCGGGCCGGGACCGGGGAGGCCCAGTGGGGCGGCTCTCAGAGGAGCACTTCCCTCTTGAGAGGTCTTAAGGAAGACTACTCCGTCCACTTGTCCACTTGTGAGGAGGAAGGAAAAATGCAACACTGAAATTTCCTTTTTTTTTTTTTTTTTAATAACCACCTGTCTAATTGCATTAGTTAAGGCAATTGTAACCGTTGTAAGGAAATTGCTGCTCTGTAAAAATTGCCAGATAGAAAATCCAATGAGTCTTAGTTGAACCTCTTTAGAGACACTTTTAAATAGAATTAAAATGTATTATCCAGATCCGATTGTGCATGTTCTGTTCCTAGTTGGTCTAGTATTAATACAAAATCCCTGTATACTGGAGTTCCCACCATACACTTTTGCCCTCTGTATAAAAATAGCACTTTGTAGATTAAAGGATTTAGGGGGAAAAATGGTCAATATCAAAGGAGCTGAAGCCTCTGCTGAAACAATAAACTATTCTTGCATAGAATAGTTTTTTAGAACAGTTACACTGTTTTCTCTATTGCAAAACAGTGGATTTTTCTGGGTGGATATTTGCACTTCCAAGCCTGTTAAAAAAAAAAAAACCACAAAAAACCCCACAAACAAATAAAAACAAAACAAAACAAAAAAACACCCACAAAACCATCTAACAAGAGATTAGGGTACTTTGAAAACAGTATAAAAATTGATATTACATGATAATTGCCTGTGCAAGCATCTGCCCTTCCTTATAGGCTAACAATATTTTTCTGTGTAGCTGCTTGTTTTCTTCCTCTACTTTCCTCTGGCTAGCTACAACTTCAGGAAGTTTAACCATTAGGCTTGCAGAAAGTAAATCAAAAAAACTTTGGGCCATTGTTTGAAAAGGGAGACAAGCCAACAGGAAAAGATGGAAGGAAAGAAGTGAGATGTCTTATTTTACATGGCATTTACTATTTGCAGTGCCTTGTGAACTTCTCGAGGCAGATACTTAGGTGTTCTGTGTCTAGTGAGCTTGGCTGGAGCTTCCTTAAGTGCTTCAAGACATAGCCTGTAATTTTACACGGCGCTGATGATTAGTACATCCACCTGCTGGGGCTGCTTGTGGGTGCCCCATGTAATCCCTTTGGTATTTGAATTGAAGGTTCCCTCAGCCCCTCAGCTCACGGCTCCAAAACCTTCCCTTGAGGCAGAGCCCCGTGTCCCTCCAGACTTCCCCTGCTGCTCGGTGCGTTCCTGGATTGCGGGCCGAGGAGCGGCGGGCGCCGCTGCCCAGCGGCGGCCGGGCTGGCCGACGGGCGGAGGGACTGCAGGGCGCCCTTGGCGGAACGCGGTGTCGCCTCACCCGCCTGCCCTGTCTCAGGCTTCCCCGCCCGGGGACGGGGACAGGTGCCGGTGTCACCGCTGGGGGCGGCGGGGGCGGCCGGCAGGGAGCCGCCGCCGGGGAGCGGGAGAGAGAGTGCGTGCGAGGGATCCTCGGTGTGCCGGGGGGGCGAAGGAGAACGGGGAGGGCCATACGCCCCTCTGGCAGCGCGCAGGGCCCTCCTTCTTTCCCCGGGAAGGGAGCCCCGCACGAAGCCACCTGGAAACCTAACGGGGGGCAGAGGCAGCTGGCGGCGGATCCACCGGGAACCTCCCGGTTCCCACCAGAAAACCACATCAGCATCACCCCGTCCCTCCGCCTCTCTCCCCCTGTGCTTTTTGATTCTGTCTTTCCCCATTCCCCCTCCTCCACCGCTTGCACCCTCGCCGCCCCTCGCCTTGGGGAGGACAAAAAAAGCTCCAGCGGTGCGTGCCTCTGTGTGTGTGTGTGTGTGTGTGTGTGTGTGCGTGCGTGTGTAGGGGAGGCAGGAGCGGGGTGGGACCGAGGAGCCGTGATTACAGCTCTCCCCGGAGAAGAAGATTGCTCTCTCCAGATGCTGATTTCTGAAGCACTTGGCAATCATCAGGCGGGAGCCAGGAAGAGGCGGCGGTAGCCGCCCCGGCCGTGGCGATGGCAGCGCCGGGCGAGCGGGCGGCGGCGGCTCGGGGCTGAGGGGCAGCCCCGGGAGGCGACGCTGCCTGGCGGACCCGACCCGATCGACCCGACCCGAGCGGAGCCGACGGGGCGCGGCTCTGCCCCGAGCCGCGCTCGCTCCGAGCCGCGCCGCTCCGCCAGCCCGCCGGCAGACACCCGCCCGAGCAGGGGCCCCTGCGCCGGGACACGGCGGGGGGGACGGCGGGGCTCCCATGCGGTGACCCTCGGCAGCGGCAGCTCCCGCGGCCGCACGGTGCGGGAGCCCCTCCGCAGCCGCGCCTCGGGCCGGAGGAGGCTCCCGCTCGCCCTCGCCCGGGCTCGGGATGGGTTCCCGCCGGGGCTGAGCACCTCGCCGCCTCCCTCCTCCCTGCCCGGCGTGGGCGAGCCGGCGAGCAGCCATGGCAGCGGCCATCGCCAGCGGCTTGATCCGCCAGAAGCGGCAGGCGAGGGAGCAGCACTGGGACCGGCCCTCGGCCAGCAGGAGGCGGAACAGCCCCAACAAGAACCGCGGGCTCTGCAATGGCAACCTGGTGGACATCTTCTCCAAGGTCCGCATCTTCGGGCTCAAGAAGCGGCGGTTGCGGCGCCAAGGTGCGTCCCTGTGGCCGGGCCCGCCCGCGGGCTCCCGGGGGGCGGGCGGGAGGGGGCAACCTGTGGCGAGAAACTTCCCGGGCCGGGCGCCGCCCCGGGTCATGCCAGCCGGCGGCTCCCGGCTCCCCGACAGCGGGCGAAGGGCTCGACCTTCTGTCGAGACCCCCGGGGCCAGCCTTGCTGCCCGGCTGTGTGCTCCGGAGCTCCGGAGCGGGTCACGACAGTGTGCTGCGGGCTGCAAACCCCTCGGGGAGCCCTGCCCGCCGCCCCGCACCTCCCCGGCTCGCTTGTGTTTGAAGGACAAAGAGCGCACAGCGCTTTGCTGTCCGGTGGCCGTCGGTCGCCAGCCCCTTCCCTGAGCCACCAATATGGTTTTGGCAGGTGCAGCCTGGCTGTAGTGAAGGTGTCCCTCCCCGCTGCTCGGTGACTTCCCAGTCTGCACAGTGAGAGGTGAGGCGCATCCGGCAGCTGTGGGAGAGCTCGGCATCCCTGTGGGTACCCAGGTGCCTGTTGCCCGTTCCCAGCCAGGGCCTTGCCGTGCAGACCAGCAGGTTTTGCAGGCAGCTCTTCTTCAGGGTAGATGAATGGACAAAACTGGTACTTTGGTGATTGCATTCTATCCAGTACTTTGTATTAGAACCCTAGAAATAAAAGGAGTAAAATGGTGTTGCAGTGACTGCTAATTTTTAAAAAATTTTGTGGTATTCAACAGCATTCAGAAATGGTGATGACTTACTCTATGTCCTCAGGAAACAAGTAATTTTATAAAAAAATGTATTATATTGTGAAGAGTGAAAATGTTAAGTATCACTTGAAACATGGCTAATACCTACCAGTCAATGATAAAGTACAAACCACCTTCTGCTACATTATACAGAATGCCATCATGTGTTGTGGTTTGGTATTTATACTACAGCTCCTCTTTAGGTTGGGTTGGAAGATAATTTTAAGCATAATTTGGGAACTCTCCTGACTGATGCTTCCTCCTTCTTTTCCATGGCTCACATTTGAAAAAGTATAAATCAACAAAGTCCACACAACTTTATTTTTACATGACTTTCTTGCAGTAAAATTGTTTGTTGTAACTCGTAATGCAAGCCAAATCTTGCCATTTTTAGAGAGTACAGGGATACAGCGAAGATGAGCAGGAAAATGTTCGTGGCAAAATCTATGGTGGCTTTTTTTTTCAAAGCAGCTTGTGTGTACTTTAAAATATTAGAGTATCTGGTTTATGATGGTGGATTTTTATAAGTGATACTCTTCAGGAAAAAAAGTTTAGGGATTGCTAACAGCAATTGTGCTTGACCACCTGTGCAGTCTTTTCTGGGTGAAAGCTATGCATTTAACAATATTACCATTTGAGAAGGAGAAGACTACCTTGCAGCACTGATATGCCAAACATTTTTTTAGGTGAGAAGGGGCTTTAAAGAGACTTTTGAATTCATCGTTTTTCATTTATTCATGTTTTACAAGGCACCTTGTCACATTCCTGAAAAAGAGAACTGAATTAGAACATAACTCCACTGTTAACCTGTACCACTGGCACAGAACATTTCAGCAAGAACAATCAGAACAAGGGTTATTCACCAGTAAAATCTGCAGTGTCAGACACTTGAGTTTATCTTCCTCCATGATGAGACATGGGATATTTATCCATTGGTTTACATTAAGGTCTCAGAATTACTGCTCATCTGTAAGAATTCCTGCTGAAAAAAATACTGTCGTAGCTTTTACTATCTACGTTCCTGATGCACAAAGTGATACATGGAATACCTGTGGATTCAAAGTTGCATTCTATTTAAGAGAGAAACTGAAGAAACAATCAAGCCAAAGTCGTTACTTAAACATCTTATGCAGAATAGTTTTGAGTGAATAATCATTTGTGAAAAAAAAACCCAAACAAACCACATTTTATAAGGGTAATTTAAAATACATTATAAGTGTTACAAAATGAACATTTATCAGAGTCTGGTTTTAGGTTTTCCAAATTGAGTTAAATAACCAGTGAATTTGTCACTGAAATCATATCGTCAAATCCATTAAAATAAGTCTTTGCCAAGCAAAATAGGATGAATTTCAAAACATCTGTTGTCAGAAAGGTGCTATGGGATTTTGACAAATAAACCTTGTGTAAATGATACAGAGTGTCACAAGAGCATTGTGAAAAATGAGCTAATAGAGATGTGACAAACCATCTGTAGCATTCTCATGCAATTCAATGGTAGAGTAGAATTATATGTAAATTTTTTTTAATGTAGAGCAGTAAAAGCAAGATTGTTTGTCTTGGAATAAAAATGTGTTTTGCTTTGTACTTACATATGAAAAGGAACTATCTTCCCATCTTTGAAACAGGAAGGCAGAAAAAACTAGTGATGCTGCTTTTTAAATTAAAAACACACATTTAACCTTTTAAATATATGTACTAATGTGAATTAGGTAAATAGATATACACAATATATGTGCACATACTAATATGTCAGCAAACTTTGAAAAATATTCTTGATTTTTAAATTCTTCTTTCAAAATGTCTGTTAGTACTGTTGTTCAGTGGGATTTATTTTAGAAAAAAATGAAGTTATTTTGAATGCATAAAATGCTTCAATCATGTGTATACGCTGATTAATTTTTCTTTCCTCTCATTGTGGCAAATTCTCTGTTCATGGTCCTTCCTTTAGGGGCATACTAAAATATCAACAGAAGTGTGCTTTGGGAGACTAACATTTAGAAATGGTAGCATTAAAGATATATCCAGGAGCTCACTCAGAATAAAGAGTGATATTTGTATTTACTTAAATATTTTCTCCAGTGATAGATGCCACAGTAGTTTTAAACAGCCTTTCTAAGACTTTGATAAATGAATTAAACTGCCAGAGTGATTTCTATGGAAGACTTATCTGCTAATCTGCTGAGTGGATGAAGCCATTTTCATTTACTGGACATCTTTGATTTGTATTGTTTAGTATTATGATATTTCAAATTTAATTTTTATTTTGTTATACCTGTCATCTGATAAACAAATCACTGTCATTAATTTCTTAATAACCATGAAGAAAAGATCTTGCCTATTTGATGCCAGACATCAATCAATTTTGAATCATCCTTTCTTGCATTGCAGGTTGTTTAGTTATAATAGTTTAATGTTTAATTTATGCTAATATGATAACAAATGGGAAGATTGACAGATATTTTGTTTTCATGTGAAATAACCTTATCTAACCTGGGGCTATCCAATGAAAAGAAAAAAAAAAAAAGTCATTTCACCTTATGCATCTACAAAGCACAGAGATTAAAACATATGCTTGTCACTGCTGCAAATTCAAACTTCTTAGCCTGTATTTTCATCTATATATCTAGTTGCTTTGCTAATCTGAAAAATCTTCATTTGGTTAATTAGGTCCCTTGGGAGTATTCTACTGAAAAATACTCAGCATTTAAATGTATTAAAAACCAAGTGTGATGTTTACTGTTTCTGTGTGCTAATACCACATTAAGACTTCTAAATTTATGCATAGGGTGTATGAATCTTGAGATGGCTTGGCCCCTGATTTTGTACATTAATATTTATAAGAAACAGAGACCTAGGGAACGTGTTCAGAAAATGCACTGATTAGATTTTACTGCATCTACAGAGGTAATTTAATTCTCCAAAGAAAGCATTTTTTGAATACTCAACAGTAGACCAGCTAATGATTTTTGGCAGATGTGGGAGTGGCCCATAATCTCAGATATAATTCCTAATATACATAGTGCCCAAAGTCATTTCTAGATCTCCTACTTGTGGAAAACAGTGGAACCGAAATGGAGATCTGTGCTTGTGAGTATAAATGACTTGTTTCCCAAATCTTAAGAAACCACATCAATCTGTCCTGGTTCAGGGCAAATTTGGGAGAGACCCCCCCAAAGGGGTTCCTCTAGGAAGCAGATTCAATTGGCCCCTCCCCCAAGCTGGTTCGGGAAAAATACCTCCTTGAAGAAAAGTGGAAAAACCACGTTTATTAACCAAGAAAACCTAAACAATATTAAACAATAAAACCTCTTGCGGCTCCAAAAGAGATGACAAACTCTGAGAGTCACCCTTCGTGGGCTGCAGCTCGGCTCGCTCAGTCTCTGGTCAGTCCCTCCGGCGCCGGCAATGCCGCGGCCCAGGCCCGGCCCGCTGGGCACAGGGGTGAGCTGCTGCTGCTCTTCTGGGGTTCGTCCAGAGAAAAGGAGAAGCCACAGTCCAGGGAACTTCTTTGCCTCAGCTAGCCAAAACTAACTAAAAGCAAAGGAGAGCTCTGTCGCGCTGTCTGTCCCTCCACAGACACAGTCCAGGAGCAGGAATGTGGAGGAGTGAGTGCGCTTTCTGAAGACAAACTCTGCGCTTCATCTCCTCCCACTTCACTCCTGGAACAAGTCTTAAAGGTGCAAAACTTATTATTCAGCATAAACAGAACAGATGACTGGGGATAAAAGCATCATATAGTCAACCCAGGACAAACTCCCACCAGTAAGCTCCAGCACTGGATGATTTGCCTTGCTCAAAGTTTCAGCAGACCAAGACACGTGTCTGTGCTTTCCTATGACATTGTCCTCAGAATTAATTCTTCTTGCCAGTTCAGGGAAATCCACGGTTCCTGCATTATCTTGATCTATTTTTCAGGGTATTGAACTGATGTTGCTTGTTTTTCATTACTTTTCTACAAATCAAATTGATTAACCCACAACCCTTTTGGAAGTATAAACACAGTCTTAACAGTCTATTTAAGAAATCATTACTTTTTTCCTTCATTGCTGTTAACCCGTTCAATGGACTGCATGATACTCACAAACTGAAACTGTGTAAATATGCTACATTTCATGTAAAATATTCTAAGCATACTTAAAAATATTTTTAAAAATATGACTTTCTAGACTCAGTCTCAAGCTTTCTTTCTCATGTGTTCACTATTTCACATAAACCCTTGTTTTCTAACAGAAGCTTTTAAAAGAAATACAGTAATGGCTGGGATGAAATTCTTATTCTAAGCTGGTACTGGTAGGTCTAAATATGATGAATGAGTTGGCTTTGAGAGCAAATGGGAAAAAATAGCTTGAAAATGGTAACATAATTTTAGAGACTATTGATTTTTAGAAAAGTCTCAATCAAGGGTGATAGAATAGTGGGTATTTAATGTACAGATAGTGCTGTAGCAGTGTAATTTCAGAATATCTTTCATTTACTAATATTCCTTTTGAATGTCTTCGCTTAGTAATTGGCAATTTAACTCTTCATTAGAAAATGAACTCTTCAAGCTTGAGTGATCTTCTGGATCTCTAAAGTTCAGACAGTTTGAATCTTGTAAAGAATATGCCTTATTTTGTCTATTAAATGTATTGTAGAACTAAATTATCTGATTATTACAGAGAATAAGGGAAATTGCAGTACAGGTGGTTTCTGATTCATGGTGATGTACCAATAGAAACATTACAGGTGAGGTCAGGTTTCTATACTGTATTTGAAGACAGAACCCTATCCTTAAACAATATATTATCAGATGTAATTTTTTGTTGATTCAGGCTCTGATTTAGATCAAGAAAAATCCAGAACTTAATGTTTGCTTTGAATGATAAGTTTTCAAGTCAGCATCTTACAACAGAAGTAATTAATTTCAATATAGAGATAGCACTCAAAAAGTTTATTACAGAACATTTTTCTGTTGAAGTTTTTTGATTTAGACTCTAAGCGTAGTTTTGAAGATACACAACTGTGGATCCCCGTTTTTCACAGTGAGTAAACAGAGGTCTGTCTGACTTGGCCATATGTAAGGATGAAAAAATTTGTAAAGATTTACATTTCTTTTATTATGGTCAAAATTCAGCAACATGCTATCATTATATTGTAGACAGTAACATTTCTGTACTTTAGGGATTTAGTTTGTCATTTCAATTATATAAATAAGATGACCTGCTGAGGTCCAGTGTAGATATTCTAATTTATTTTCCTAAAGGACTGAAAATTAAGGAACACATGCTTTTTGGCGCCAAGGAAAAACCTAACTGCTTTTGATGCCAGGATTTAGGAATATATATTTGCATTAAGTTAGAGATGGGCAAGAGTAGAGTCCAGGACTACCAAGTTCTGATTCTATGTTATAAACTATAACTGTTTTCAGCAATAGTTACCTAAACTTACCTAAATTTGTATTGCTGTAAATCAATACATAATCAAAAAAATTGAAAATATTTGTAATTCAAATGAAAGCTAGTATAAGACTGGAAAGATTAAATGGTCAAAGCTTCATATGAAATTTAGATAGATGGACTGTGATGAAAAAAAGTTTCTACAAGGTTTACAGGATTCCCAATTGTTATGGTTGCTATTTTGTAAAGTGGTCAGTAGAAGCTAATAAGCATGATATTGGATGTTCAGTCAGATTCTCATAAATGAAGCTAGAGACAGGTGTCTGAAATAGGAATGTGAAGAATATCCATTTTCTGGGATATAAAGTATAATCCCTAGGATGTAACTAAATTAAACAATTTAATTACATCTGTGATCCTGATTCTAATCCCTTACCCAGGTGTAGAACTTTTGAAAGGCATTTGAGTTGCTGTGCTATAAAACTACTGTAAATTGAACCACAACTGGACAGCTGATTGGCACTAATCAGCAAAAATAAATGACTGAACTCAGCATTTTTAAAAAATAATTAATCAAGCATTTTGCTGGAAGGAAGGAAGGAAGGAAGGAAGGAAGGAAGGAAGGAAGGAAGGAAGGAAGGAAGGAAGGAAGGAAAGAAATTAGTTTTAAATTAATTTGCATTTTAATGGTTCTTTTTACAGGTGAATATAAGTGGAATTTCATGTCCTAATAAAAAGGGACTTTTCAAGCCTCAAGGCATTTTTATTACTGAATTTCAAAGTCACTCAGCATACAGCAGATATGTCAGGCTTAAGAAAAGGTCAGCAGGTTTATTTGCAGTAAAGATTCTTGTGGAACTATGGGCCTAGGGGTGGGAGCTGGAACCAGGGTCTCCCTTAATGCAATAATGAGTTATAGGTGTTTCTTGTTTGATTTTGTTGAGCATTTTCACTCCCTGAGTGGTGGAGAAAGAGAGAGACACAGAGAGAGAGAGAGAAATAGAGAGAGACTTACTTACTTACCATTTAAAACTACAGCAATGGTTGGGAATTTGTTTTTGGAAAATTTACTATGCTTTTATTATAGTATTTTCTGTGGTGCAAAAGAGGATTTTCTGTCAAAGGTAACTATTTATTTCAGAATCTGTGATCATAAGTACTAAATTTATGGCTTATATACCTACTCATGTAAAAGCGTTACATATATATAATTCTTAGATCATGAAAATGCTCTTTCTGAAAAAAAGCATTTCTACAATGAACTAAGTGAAGGTTCTTATGATTTCTTTCCAAATTTGAAGCTGAGTTTTTCGTACAACAGCAGACTTAAATTTCGTGATTAAAATGGTGTGTGTGAAGCCTATTGGTAATTCATACAGAGCAGCCTATTTGCTAGAATATAAAGTAAATAAGTGTTTACATTTGTTTTTGTTTTAATCCTTGATTAAATCTTCTTTGCTTTGTTTTGAAGAACAATCTTATAACAAATTTGTATGTTCAGAAATGTGGTGAAGTAAGAACTTTTTCCAGCCACTCCTCCTTGTAACTCTGTAGTTCATGGATTACAGTAACTGTTTCAATATCTTTAAACATTTACAGAGTGTTTAGCTGTTCACACACTTACTGCTTTATGCATTGTGAACATTCCAACTTGAGCAGATGCTCCTCTCATTTTCATCTATATAGTTTATGTATAACTGAGACTTGAATTCCTACCTTAATTAGTGATTTGTATCTCTTCATATGAAATTCTGATGAGTTGAAAAATATGCCACTGTAATCTGTATACCAGCAACTACGAAATAAATGAACTCTTAAACTTCATTGCTCTATTTTCTTCTTTCACTTTTCTCGCTGTGTAATCAGAGCAGTTCCTTCTGTGTAATCAAAGCAAATACACATGAAATGTGTAATATTTTGTTCCAAACAGCATTTCAAACTGCATTATTAAAGCCAACAAAAGTAAGATTCTATGAACTGTTGAATCTCTTCCTATGGCATTAGAAAGAAACTTGCATGGTAGGAAGGGCTTTACAGCAGCAAAATTTAGCAAGTCTTCCCTTGTGTCCAGAGCAAGTTTTGTCTTATCAGAGGTCTGGCCAGGCTTGTACATGCAAGTACACTTCTGGCATCAGCCCTGTACATGGAAGTACACTTCTGGCATCAGCCCTGTACATGCAAGTACACTTCTGGCATCAGCCCTGAGGGCTTGCCATGCTTGCCATCAGGCAGGTAGAGGCCTGGTTACAAGATGAAGACCTAAGTATGGTTGCGTAAGGACATACAATAAATTAATGATTAATTCCTCCTCCTAGTAATTCCTTTACATCATCTTATAAATTATCTGGTATCATGACTGTGCCAAGAAGTAGGAATAATTATAAAATAGGACAGGATACTTTAGAATTTGTTAGTGGAAAACTATTCCTGAGGCTGAAAAATTGAGAGATTGATCTCTGCTGATATAGGTAATCTGAAGAAAAGCCAACTTTTTTTTTGCTTCTAGCAAGTGTTATTGAACTTAGCTTGTGTATGTCTTAAGGATTTGAAAATTTATATGTTCCTCCTAAGGTACTCATTAGAAAATTATTGATAGTGAACAATATACATCCTCATCATCAGTTCTTACTACCAGGCAAGAACTTGGTAGTAAGAAGTTGTTCATCTGAACACTTTTATTCTTTAGGTCTTTGTATTTAGTTTCTTTTGCTCTTACTTTGGATAGTCAAGTTTTATGTTTATCGCAAGCTCCAGAGACTGCACATATTACTTACACTTCTTTCACAAAAAATAAAAAATCAAGTAATCTTAACCTCCTTGTTAACATAGCTTGGGCTTGCTTAAAATAAGTACGAATTCTGAGAACAGGGGGTTTTGTGTATGTGGAGGGGGGAGTGTGTTTTGTTTTTGTATTTTCTGCAGAGATTAGTGTATGGCTGAACTCTTCAAAGCATTAGATTGATAAATCAAACTTCATTGTTGTTTCAGTTATATTTTAGTTTTCTGACAAAGTAGAAATATCTGTCATTCTAGTTTATGTATCCACAGACTTTTGCTAAACAAATGACAGACCTGCTTCCATGGAGCTTCAGTAATGACTTTTTGAGGAAATATTTAAGGGAAAAGAGATAAAGATTTTTAATTTCAGCTCTCAAGTCAGATGTTCCCAAATTTGCAATTTATGTACAACTGAGAACTATAGCATTTTAGCATTTTGGTATATGTAAATTAATTAATTAACTTTTGTTGTCTAAGTTGCTTATATGTGCTAAACAAGTGTGAGGTTGTGATGTTATTACCCTAAAGCCAGGTCAAATCATGTCTAATGGACATGATTTGAGGAATATTTGCAAAATCAATATGTACTGCTCTGAATAAAAAAATTCTGTTGCAAGTTCTATGTAAAATGAGCAGAAAAATATGCACGTAAAGGAATCAAAATGAGTGGATGGCTCAGATTTATGTACATTATGACTCTTTGAAAACCCTGAATGATAATAATAAGTAGCCATCTTGCTTTGGAAACAGTGAATATGACAGTAGAGATATTTGAAGCCAAACCACAGAAAGGAAAAAACAACTAAACCATTCCCATTAGCCATACTCTCTAGTTCTCTATTTTAGAAAGGTTTATCAGCACTCTCAGAGGTTTTGGGTTTTTTTTTAATGTTTTTTTTTCTAACAAGAGAGAGACTCATCAAGTGTTCATAAAGTAAAAAGTTACAGAAATCAGTGCAGGTTAAGCCTGAATAATCTTGTTGCAATTCAACCAAGGTATGAATAGTCATTTCTATCTCCTTGTTGTGATGACAAAGTGATTTGATCAAGCCAATAACCATCTCAAGGCCATTTACCATATTCAGTATTATTAAATCTATCAATCATCATCCTGTTTACCAGTGGTTTATGTTGCAAACATAATGGTTAAAATTTACTGGCACTGTAAGCAAACAGTTCTGTTGAATTACTGGTGTATGTTTTTTAGATCAATAGATATTAGTGAGCAGGTTGTGTTCAAAATTTATCAGGGATAAACAGTCAACAATTCAGGATCTGAGTAACTAAAACTCTCCACTTTCAGAGCTTAAAGACAAGCAGCTAAAAATGCTTTAAGCAGCCTCAGTGGCAGAACTGTGGAGACCATAGTGAATCTCATCTTAAAAATTGTTTATGCTCAGAGGCTCTATAGTTCTGTCAGCTTGTTACCAACTTCACACAGTATTGTTATTTTGGTTTTCACAGTTTGCATTAGCTTCAAATATAGGGAGGGATGCAAGGAAGATCAGCCTGTTTTCTACTCTTTTCTGAGTGTTTAGGTGTAAGTAGTACATGGCTTGAAGACAAGTAGTTGTGGGGAATGAACTAGTGGCAAATTTCTGCTGATATTTTTCCAAAATATTCACTGAAAATTTTGGTTAAATTTTCAGAAGTTTCAATCAGGTTAAGTTATGAAAAGGGAAAGTTAAATGTACCTGAGCAATCTGGTTAGAGATCCTAGTACTTCTAGATTAAACAGACTTGTTAAGACATGGTAATTTTTTAGACTTTTTTATTATTTCTATCCTGCTATTAGCATCCATCCAGGACATAAAAGAAGTTGTTTGAAGTACTCTCTTTGAATTGAATGAACTTTGAATATAAGTAGTATGATAACTTCAGAATTTTAGTTCCTGGTTATAGTGGGTATACCAGCTATATTTGGAGCCTGAAGCAGCAAAAAGGTTTTGTTGCTTTGAGGTATTTTTGTTGCAATTAGCTGTATCAAGGATGACCCAAACTACAATGAACAGGATCTGATGTAGAAGCAGTCTTTAACTGCTTGCTACTTTTTTTTTTCTACTTACTCTATTTAGTTTTTTATTGTGCAATATTTACATGCATAATGGTGTTTGTTCCAACTGGTTTCCAGATAGATGCGTGTTATTAAATAGGGACAATTTAGGTGTTTGCTGTTGATTTTCCAGGGCTGTTCAGATGTGACACCAGAGGACTAATGGCACAACTCACATCCTGAGTCCAATAGATTGTGGCATACTGAGTTCTTTTTTAGGGATATGTCATAGCTGTGTAGGAAGTGAAAAAATGTTTCTTCACTTGTGCCATAATATCAGCAAGGTCTTGCACAGTGGCTTTAGTATGTTGACAGCTCTGTGAGTCCTGAGTGCCTCCATTTGGTTATTTGGTTTAATTTTTATCTCTGAGAAGGCTTTTTTTCTTTTTTTTTTTTTTACTTTTTTTTTTTTTAAGTTACATGAAAATTATGCAGTTTTGGACTCTACTGGCTACTGCCATGGAAACAGAAAAGTATCTTTAGTGGAAAACTATTGAAATACCAGTATTATTATTTTTGTATCTTTAGTTGAGCTTTTAGAGAATATTTTCATTATGAATTGGACCTTGGCCTTTTTGTACACTGGTTGTAGTTGCGTTTTCCACATTTTGATTGTATGGGTAATTATGTTTATTCTTCTCTCTTTGTAGGGAGGCATTGGATCAGTGTTTCATAAACTACTGTGAGGCCAGTCATCAGTGAGCTGATTCTGAATGGCACTAGTTTTTATGTTTATGTAGACTAGTATCTAAGCTTCTGTTTAGAGGAAGATGAAAAAATTTAGTAATTTTCTTAATTGGGGTCATTCAGACTGTATTTAGACCAAGACAGAAACTTTCCTATTCACGTTCCTGGAGACAAAGAAGAAATATGGATTTCTATAGCTCTGAAAGCCCTTTGCCACCACCTTTGCATGTAAACTTCAGCAGAGATGCTTTGAAAGAGAACAGGATTGTATTCCAACCATCCCAACATGCAGTTGCACAGTCCTGCCGTTCAGAATTCCAGGGATTGTGTTCCCACCCTTCTTCATTGTAAAGATAAGACTGAAATAAGGTTTGCCATGAAGCTGTTGCTCAGTCATTAAGGTAAAATCAATCAGCACTGGATCTCAAATCTTGTTCCAAGGGGAGCAGTGAAGAAAATGCCTTAGAACTTATATGACACTTGGGTAACTATGTGCCCTCAAATTACATTAGAAAAAAAAAAACAAAAACAAGACAAAAACAAACAGCGAAAGGGAAGAACTTCTTTTGACTATCCTACCAGTAGGATGGAGCTGCAGATGCATCACACATGCAGGTGACTTATGCTGTTAAATGTTAAGGTTGCTGGGTATTAATGCTCTGGTATTTACAGAACTGCAGTGGCAAGTAGTTAAGGTGTTAATATTGTTTCCATGAGCACTTGGACTCTTGAATAGAAGAATATGATGCTCTGATGTAGATGAAGTCATAGTTATTGTTATCTATGCTGTGACAAAGCTTAGACCACTGCAAGGTGTGATGCCTGATGTCCACACCTTGAGACTACTCAAAACCCAAAAACAGAGTTACTACTTGTGTGGTCTTCTCCCTAAGCTCCAAACAGAAGGATGTAGTGCATTAGAAACTGCTCTGGCTTCTGAAAAGCTTGAAAATCAGCGTAGTAGCAATACCAACAACTTATTAAACAAAGCTGTTCAGAAAATGACTGTTCTGTCATCTGGGAAAGCAAACTGACATTTAGGTTTGTGCAGTTTTTCACTGCAAAGCATGCTGTGTTTTCTATTTTGTCAGAGCAGCATTTCCAGTCAAAGCCTGTTTTGACAGATACATCCTGATTTACCATATTGGTAAAACACCTGATTACCCAAGAAGAGGGATGGAATGGGGGGCAAACTGGCAAATAAGCCATTCATCTCTTGTTCCATCTAAAAAACTATGATGGATATACCAGACTTGTTCAAAGAGTAGTTATATGACTTATTCAGGCTTTATTTTATTGTTTTATTTGTTCTGTAATGCCTCCTGTCTGCCCTGATCCTGCAGTGTCATGCGTAAAAACATGACCAAGGGGAGTAACAGTTGTTTTGTGACAACCAACTACCTGACATGTAATTTCAGTCAGTGCAATGGGATTGACAGTGAAGTCAAGCTGTACTGTGGCTGAACTTCAGGCCCATCCCTGTATCCCCAGTATATTTCACTGAGCTTATTTTTCTTAAAGCTTTCTATTACTAAAATATGCAGATACTTGGAATTCATTTCAGTATTGTAAAGGGAAAATAAAATATAACCGGTTTGTTCTCAGACTGCAATTTTGGAATCGGCTAATGACCACAACAAACTTTTGTACAGCTTTTGGTAAACAAAAGCAGAGATTTTGATTCCATTTTGCTAATTTCTGTAAGTGCAGAAGTTATATAAATCTTTCATGACTGAGTTTTTCATTTTAGCACATGAAGCAGCAGAAGTTGCTCCTCATTCTGAGTTCACCACTGCAACTAGCAAGCAAGACTGTGAGACCAGACCAAAAGTCCATTAGAAGTAGTCCTGGAAATGGTACATATATGAAGCAAAAAATATCTTCCTTTATGTTCATGTTCACTTTGAATATAGGGAAATATTCCTGTGGATTAATTCAAATCTGTGGCCTATTAGAAATAAATGCTGTTTCGTTTAAAGCTTTTAAATGAATGGCAGCTTTTAAAAAAACAACCCTCCCCCCTCCCCCCCCCCCAACCCCCTGCCAAAACAAGGATCAAACTATTATTTGTCTCATTAAAAAATCAGAATTAATTTAAAATATAACTAAATATATTTTGTTGATGGAAATGTTACTGAGTGGTTACTAAAATGAGTCATGTTTGACATCCAGATAGGTTTCAGTACATGGCATTGGTCTTCTAGCTTGCATTCTTGGTGGAGCTGCACTATCAAATGTTTGCCAAACTTCAGATATGGAAGTACAGCAACATGTGAAGTTTAATATCAAGTTTATATGTATGTTAGAAAATTCCAGCCATCATTATAGGGAAGCAGAGATTTGTATGGTCCTTCGTTTAGCAAACTGAGATAAGAGTATGTTGTAAGAAATTGGTTTTATTTATCTAGGCTTTATTTTTAGCAGCCAAACATAAGCTTTGTAAGGGTTTGTGCTTTCATATAGTGACAAAGGAGTGATGACAATGGTAAGTCACCCATGCTAGAGAGGGTACAATGTGCACATGTTTGTGCTAATTTTGAGATTGTCTACTGCTGTTGTGGCAGTAATGAAACTCTGCCCTAATGAATATGAGATCTGAGTAATTTATTTTGTGACTTCTTCAAGTCACCTTCTGTTGCACGATGGTTAGTGTTGCATTTTGCTTTGGGTTTTTTTTTTTGCTTGTAACGATAATTGCTTTAAAAAAAAAAGGAAAACAAAAAACCCAAAAAAAGTACAAAAATGGAGTAGTTCTTTAAGGCTCTATATCAGCATCAAGGAAAAGAGAAGATAATTAACCAGATATTTTATGGTGAGCAAGTAAAGTGAAATTGTCACACATGATGCTTCTTCCTAGGCAAATGAGTGACTTTTTTTTTCCCGGCCGTCTGGTAGAGGTTTTTGAATTGATATTTTGTTTTTTCCTGAAACTATTTTACTGGTCCATCAGGTTAAGCACAGTGCCAAGCTTTCATCAAAATAGGAGAGCCTTGTTAAAATTTCTGCCAGTCTTAAGGCTGGAGAATTGCTTTTTTTTTTAACTTCTGGGCATAAAAAGCAGCTCTGCACCTTGAACACTTTTCTGTCACATGGACATTTCAAGTCTTGAGTTCCTACTCACTTTAATTCAAATAAAAAGACTTTAACCTGAACCTGCATTGCTTGCCAAGCTGATAGTTATTCCTGTGTGAGTAACCATGGAAATATTTTTTCCTTTCTATTTTTTTTAAAGAAAACTTTATTATGGGCTTTATCCTGAAAAAGTATTTCACAATGGGAGCATTATTTTCTGCTTCGTTCTGTCTGGAAAGCTTTTTCAAAATACACTGACATAGATAGCAGGTGACTGATGTTTATTACAAATGCCAGGACATTATCAGAAAGGGTTTGGTGGTGTGGAGCAATGGTAGTTGTAGGCAGATAAAGCAAAAAGGAATCACTTCAATGTCTTAGAACCATTTTTCTGTTAAACAAAGTCATAAAATTTAACCCCCTTGAAGTTGGTTTTATGCATTTTCCCACAGCCACATGGTGATTTTGGACACCAGTTTTTTATTGTAATACCTGTGGCACATGTTCACTATTGTTACCTGTATGCTATAAATGGGAGCTAGATCTTTATATAATACGTGTTTTGTTGTTGAAAGATCACATAAACTTGTTTCTTCAAGGGATTGCATAAGACAGGTGTCAAGTAGGATGGGATGCTGGAATGCTGTGGGTGAGTGTCACAAAGGCAGAGGGGCTGTTCCCCTTCAGGCGTGTCATTTGGGGAGGTTTGACCATTATCACATATTTGTGTGGAATCCTGACTTTAAGGTAGTCATTTTAATTTATTTGGAGAGAAAGAGTTGTTTAGCACCTTTTCCCGTTCTTCCTGCTAGGAAATAATTTCCTGTTAAGTTCAGTTTTGAAAAATTTCCACCTTAAGGAGGACATTTCAAAAGGTTTCCATATTGGCTGGATTCAGATGACTCACAGCCCTTCTCAGACATGTTTCTTTGCAATCATCTGTTACATCATTGATTATTCGTTGTGGTCATTTACCATTGAATCTGAATGTTCTTCTAGGATATTTTGATTCTGCTGAAGTTCCAGGAAAAACAAAGTATGTTTTCCAACCAGTGAATACGTGGCCATGGAAGTACTCTAGACCCTTGGGATTAGGTTGACCTAATTGAATGAAAATTCTTGCTATGGAGATACCAAAACTTGAGTTTAGAGGTTCATATTTTGACTGACATGCAATTAATTAAAAATATTTATTTCTAAGAAATAATTTGTGACACCCTGAAATAGATGGGTCCACTAGCTGTGAAGGGAGCCAAGGAAGACTGCATCAGATATAGAAGTTCTAATGACTCTAGTCATGGAGTCTGCTCTAGAAGTAGTCTTTTTCTGGTTCCTGAAATGCTGCACAGCAGGTCTGAAGACAGCTGAGACCCACAATATTACTGTAGATCCAAACACAATGCTGTATTCCTATTTACAGCCTCCCAGTTTCCAGTGCCTGGACATACAGCAGGCTGCCTGATGGAGCTCAGAGCCTGAAACTTTGGAAGTCTTGCCTTCCTCTTCAGTGGCAGCAGAGCTGAGGAGAAAACTGGATTCTTCTCTCACAGTGAAGACAGATTTCTTAAGAGCAAGGAGTATTTTAGGATGCAATAAATATATTTTGAAATCTAACATTTCCTACTATTTCCTACCTGGGGTTATCTCCCTTCCATTTCTATCATCCAAAATATTCTGATTATTTTAATTATAGCTCTTGCCACTAAAATTTATTGTCTTTTATCATGCCTGGAGTATAGATATTTCTGTGATATAAACCAGAAGCATATTTGATTATTTAGGAGATTTTGAGAACTTCAACATTTTAGATTTTTCCTGCTGTCTCAACAATATGTAAATTTCCAATTTACTCAGCTTTAAATTTAGGTTGCCCAGAAAAATTGTGGGTGGCCCATCCCTGGCACTGTTCAAGGCCAGGTTGGATGGGGTTTTGAGCAACATCAGTGTAGTAGAAGGTGTCCCCTGCCTATGGCAGTGGGATTGGAGCTACATGATCTTTAAATTCCTTTCTAATCCAAGCCATTCTATGATTATATGAAATGTCTCAGAACTTTTAGGACAGTCTTAGATCTATTTATGGTTTGAAAAAACTGCCATTAAAATGATCTGTGACTTTTCAGAGGAGGTAATTCCACTGAGAAATTATGTATTCTGAACAACACATATCCAGTAATTAGAATGAATTAACCAAACCATAATTTTAGAAACAAATTGTTTGATTTGAAATTGTTTGGAAACTGTTGACAAGGGTTTCTTTTTATTTTATTCCTCCCTTCCAGTTGCATTCATCAGTAGATGACATTTTGCTACTCAGATAGGAGGTTTCTAATAAATGATGCCTATTTGCACTGACATCTTTTTATTCTATGAGGAGTGGCAAGCTTTTTCCTTCACTTCCCCCCACTTTAAATTCCTCTTTTTAAAATCCTTCCATTTGCCTCAACAGTGGGATTAATACTGCTTTACAGGAACAAACACAAGCAATGTATAACTCGGGGCCTCTGACATATTTGTAAATAGGGCTTTCTGTCTACCCAGTTATTAATTGTGTCTTTTCCAGTCCTATTAAGTCCTTCTGTATAGCCTGGCAGGGACATCTCTGTACTGAACTAGGAACTAGGAAGCAGAAAACCACATTTGTGCTGCTGCATTAGACAAAGTGTTCATCCTCTTAGTTCTTTTTGTTTGTTGTCTGTAAAGTGAGGTGATTCTAATCCCTTGTGTTTAGGTATGGCCTGGAAATCTGGTGGCAGCAGAGTCTTTTTACTGTGACTTTACATGAGGCCAGTGCTTATGGTCCTCCAGGAGCATGCCCCTGTACTCTGGACCAGCCCAGTCCCCTCCAAAGTGGAGCCTGACCCACACTCCTCTCCCGAGTGAGCCCCCTCTGCTTTGCCCACAGTGCTATCCTCACCATCTTCATGCTGCTGGAGTCCAAGTAACATATTCACTAGAGTCTGCAGAATGCTGTAGTTAATAAGGCACATTAAAAATCTTGTAGATACTACAGGTTTTTTTAACCGAAATATAATGGAAGAAGCTTGTCTTTGAACTTGAACAATAATTTAAATTAATAACCCTATGGCCTTTAAAATATATATTTAAAAATACTCAAGGTTAACCATGTTTTGAAGTTAAAGAATGCTAAATAGAAACACAGAGGCAACTTTTGATGCAGTTTTAGGCAGAAATTAAAAGTTAGCTTTGTTTTTCTTTGCATTAGAGCTGGACAACTGGAGATTTCGGGAGGCAGCCAAGCAAATTCAATGGAAGACACTTACCCTCTCTCAAGACACAACACTTTCCCAGTGAGAGGGTATAGGTCCTGCTCTTATGAGAATCTGAATCTGGTAGTAATACTCTGTGTCTCTGTGTTTCCAAATTTGGCATATACCTATCACAAGTTCTTTAGATTTCAGGTCCTTTCTTATACATCAGAACTAGGCTGGAACCAGAAGCCACAGAATCAATCCTATTGACTCAGGTGGAAAAGATTTATGTGCCTCTGCTTTAGCTAGATTATTTGGTAGGACATGACTATGTTTCAAGGCACTTTTCTTTGCAATGTAGAACTCAAAGTAACAGTAGAATCTTCTCAGACTTTAACCATGTTTCTCCTTGTAGGGAAAAGTTGTGAACCTAGGAACGCTCTGGAGTAAAGCTTTTATTTTCAGATAGATATTTCTCAGTTTTGAATTTTTTCCCCAGTTTTGAAGCAGGTCTTTTATTTATGTTGTTAATCAGTTGAACTTTATAATTTTAACTGTTTTTATATTGAACAAACTCTTTCATTTGTTAGGAAACTTTGAGTTTATGGTGATTTTTTTTTTTGTTTTGGTGTGACCAGATGTGTTTTTCTGCAAAATACACAGGAAAAATATGGTAGGTAGGTTTTATGGCAGCACAAAGCTGACAAGTGCATGAGTCAGAGTCCTGGGAGCTTTTACTTTTCCTTTCCCCTTTTCTTCCTCTTCCTTCTCTGGTGAAGCCACATATGGCATACAGGTATAAATAATTAGAAATAGCAAATGTCACCCACTTGATGAGGCTGCTGCCACAGATTTTAGTGAAGAATCTAATTATGCATAATGAAGGCTAATCCTCACTTTTTGTAGAGAAAGGAGTTGGGCTTCTGTGTCAAATCTGAAGGGCAATGTTGGATTCTTCTGCTGTATTTGAGTTGAGAAACAGATAACTATATCAAAGGTCTCTGAAAAACAAACCAGACTTCTGCTATGAACTGGGCTTCATTGAAAAGGAAGTAGATTAATTTCAGATAGTTTTCTAAATTAGTAATGTACTGTTTCTTTGTTCTTCCTAAGTGCCCATGGGAGCTGGAGAAGCTTGAATTTATGTCCTGATAAAAAGTAGAAGTGCTAGGTGTTTTAGCTATGCTATGTTGCTCTTGAAGTGTGTGTAAATCTGCACTGGAGATGTGTTAGGACACAAAGGCATGTGGCATTTCACCTGCTGTATTTCAGGTGAAGCACTGGAAACATCTCTGCTGTGGGACAGAGGATCAGTCCTTGGACTGCTCATTGGACAGCCTGAGTAAGGGCATGTGAGGGTTAGAAAACGAAGGAAGGACAGGCAGCTCAGGCCCAGCATTGGGAAGCTAAGGAGATCTGAAACATTCAGTTGAGAGCTGTCTTTAGGACATTATCACAGAGTAAAATTCGTGGTCCTTGTTGCAACTGCTCTGTGCTAAGGGCCGACAGCAGGGCTGTCACTGCAGCATCACCAGGCACCGTCACAAATTGCTGTGGAAATCCCAGGGAGAATTTTCCTACTTTTCAATATCTGTAATCTTTCAGCTTCTAATAACATTTAAGTTGTTGGTATAATACATGTTCAGGAAATATAAGAGATTTAAAGAGGGTTTAATATTAATACTCAGAAAATGTTGTAATTTTTTCTCTAGAAGCATACCTGTTGGCTCTCCTGAATGCTGGTGAAAGAGCATCAGGAGAGCCTTGACTGGCTCAGCCTTGACTGGCTCTCACAAGTTATTGATACAGTAGCACATGGATCTGGAGAATGAAACTGCTTTTTATTTCTGTTTAAAACATGTTACTTAAACTTGTATGTTCTGTAAAGTGGTTTTCAGGACAAGCTTCTCATTGAAGGGTGGAAGTCCTAGTGTGAGAAAAATCCTCAGCTGATAGCAAGCTAGTTTAAATTTAGTTGTGCCCATATGGTTGCAGGTCTGTAGTATAGGTAGGTTTCCTAACACAACATAAGAGTGAATGGGCAGCTGTCTGGAGCTAGCCATAATTCTGGTCCAACCAGAATAGTCTGACAGGGCTGGAGTTGAGTCTGGGAGGGAGGACTTGTCCAAAGTGTAGAGAGCATTAGTGTCTCCACAGTGTGAAAAGGTCTGAAGAGCACATGATGGATGTTTTGGGTGCATAAGTAAGCTCTCTCAGGTGTAGGTAATTCAGTGCATTTTTGGCCTGTCCTTCAGAATGAGCTACCAGTTTCTCACCACTCCGTCTTGAAAGAGTTAAAGATCACTAGCTCAGGGGAGATGTCCATACATGGTGAGAGGAATGTCACCTGTTACTTTATTGAGAGACACCAAAAATGGAGGTCTGGAACTTGCCTCGTATAATATCTTCACACATAATTGGACATCTGTAAGAAATTTAGAGATTATGCCAGACTTAACAAGGAATGATGATGCTTTTAACTCTTTTAGCCAAGCAGACAGTGAAGAAAGAAGCCACAGTTATGGAATTGTTGTGGCTCAGCAGCCTTGAAGAATGTATTTTGGTTTGGGTTTTTTTGTCAGTTTTGTGTTACACATCTTGAGAAAAGAATACACATTTGAAATTGCCATGGTTCTTCAGTCTGACTCACTACTCTGCAAAATGCACTTGATGGCTGGGTGGCTGAGGAAGTTGCTGGTGGGTTTGGATCTTTGTGCTGATACCTTTGTGGTACAACCTGAAATCGTAGACTGCACTGCATTTCCTGGTAGCTACGAGGTGTACCTGTTAAGTTCACAGCCTGAAGAGAATCTGTTTCTACATATTTATAAAGGACACATGTGACTGAAGGCAAATTTATTTTATTTGTTTAAGCTTACAAGTCTATTTTGTTATTGAAGTTAAGATGTGATTGGGCAGCAGGCTAGAGGGTTATCTTTATATGGCCTCTTGAATAGTCACTATTCTTGGGCATGCACAGCTGGAAAACAATACCTGAACAAGAATACAGCTGAGAAACAATAAAGGAATGAGAGTACAGTAGGTAGGGAGTGAAAGACAGGATGTGAGAAACATCCTGGAAGAAGGCTTGCAATCTGAACACGTTAAGGAAGTATGCATGGTAGATGCATAGCCAGTTGTCCATGATGGGAGAGCTGCACAGGAGTCAAAGCAGGATGTAAAAGAAACCAGAGCACTAAATCACTGCAAAATTTTACTAGATAGGATGGGATATTTCTCATAAAGCTCTTTTTTAAAATTTATTTTCAGATTATATATTTAAAAGTTATATGTTCTGGTCTGTGTTGTAATGAAATTTAGATTTAGATATTTAAAGACCTATTAGTGTTTTTGAGGTATTTTTGGGCATCATCAAAACATGAACCAACCAATACCTCCAAAACCTATCAGGTATTTTTAATCTTGTGGTACATTATAGAATACTTTCATTTTCTGTAGGTGGCAGTGAATGGCTGGGTAGTCTCTGCTCAGTGTGTCACCACTATATTATCAAAAGATTCAGAACTGGAAGATTTACCCCTTAATAGTGGATAATCTAGTTGATCTGAACTGATTCTGCACATTTTCTCATAGATGCTATGAGTATAGTTCTGATTGCTTTCTAGTTAGTAGCTAAATATCTGGACTAAATAGTGTTTCCAAAACAGGGTAAGCTAAGTGGGATAAACAGTTTGATTTTGTTTGGCGTTTTTTTGGTTTTTTTGTTTTTGTTTTTTTTTTTTTTTACCTCCAGACCATTAGGTAGAATAAATGGAATTTGCCAGTTTTAGCCATGCCTTTTTGTTCTTGCTAGAGTTAGTCTTAAAAAAAAGAGAAGTTCTAGAGAAGCAAAGTTGTTTTGCTTAAGTCCCTCAAAGAGGTTTAAGCTGAGTGATTGCCTGTCAGAGTTTCCTATGATTGTCCTGTATCATTAGTGTCAATTCTGCTGATTTCCTTAAAGCCCAGATCCTGAGGTCATGTAACTTCATAATAGTTTGTTTCCTTACTTTGTATTCCAAGTTTTCTTGGGTAGCAGAGATGAGGAGAAGACAAAAAAGCCTTGAAGGTGTGCCCCAAGTTAACCTCAAACTCAAAAAATAAGCAGAGAGTAGCTTCAGTAAAGCTGCATGGTTTTGTCATACCAGTGATAGAAGAAATTACTCTCTTTTTCAGAAATCAAAAAGATTCAGATTGTTCTTCAAGTGCAGGGGATTATTTTCTTGTCTCAGTTTGAAAATCAGTTTTTCAAGCTGCTACTCTTAGGATTTCTGAATGCTGTTTAATACCACAGATTAAAAAGCCTTGCAATCTGCAGGCTGAATGGACTTTTTCTCACAGGAAGAATTTGGAAAAAATCTCAGGAAACCAAAGCAGCCATGCATTGCTTCTCTTTCTGTCTCTCCTTCTTGCTGTATTCTCACAAAGAAAACATGCTTGTACATATAATAAAATAAAATATAGGAAATAGCCTGCTATTTCTTCTCTGGTTAAACAGAATTCCCAGGCAACAATTAGTTACACTGAAAAAAAGAGAAAGAACTTAATCTTTAATATGACTTGCTATTTCTGGTTCAAATAATTCTTACTAGTCTGCTTTTGATAACTCATCACATTTCTTAATAAATATATAATTTCTTAAAAAATAAATAAATGAAAAAAGTAGAACATCCTGAATTATAATATTTTTTTTGGTAATGCTGCCTCCTTTTCACTTCTGTTGCTGTTCGTGGTTTTGAAGTTTATAAGTGAAAACAGCAACCCTTTGTGAAAGACAAATGTAATGCTATTTAAAATGTTAAAAGAATTGTTAATGACACTGTATGGTAATAATACTAAAAATTCTTTTGTAGCTCTTCTATTAGAATTAATACCAGTGCTTTCGTGCTTTCCTAGACAAATAAATATTTTTCTAAGTAAATAAGGCATTATAACAGCACAAACTTCCCCTTGTCTGATGGAAGCTCTGTAATCTTGCTTTGTACAGAAACAATGTTCGTAACTAATAACAAATATGGAAATATATTTATTCCCTTTTCACAATGGGATTATCCATTTCTCAATCAATATTTCTTTGGACTCCTGCATCTCTAGTAATATTGCTTCTTCATGGAGAGGACTGAAATGCAATTTCCACTTAACAGACCTCATTTTGCTGTGATTTCTTTGTAAACAAATTTTGCCTTTGTAAACAAATCTGTACAGACAGTGTTGGTGAATGACATGGTTTGACAATGAGGATTTATGTTAAAGCATAAGGATTAAATAATAATTTATAAATATACATAGTGTTCTTCCAAGTAAATGTTTTCCTGTCTGATATAAAGAAGAAATCTTTTTTGTTTTATACATTATTGAACACAAAATTAAAATGCAATTGTTTTATCAACACCTTTATTTTCATTTAATGAGTTTTTAAAATTTGAAACAGATTTATTTATCTTTGGTTACTACTTAATGCTTTTATTTTGTTAATCAGGAGTTGACATTTGTGTACTATATTATTAGTACTGCTGAAAAAGACTAATTCCTGTTTCTTTTGCCTTTCTGATTTATATATTTAAACCTGCACAAATCTCTACTCATTCTACTCAACTCAACAAACTGTCCTGTGGAAATTGCAACTTTTGATTATTGTAATTTTATAAAATGTAGTAATTGTATAAAAGTATAAAATGTAGTACTGCCATCTGTGATGGCACTAAAAAAATGATACTGCTGCATTAGGAGATATTTGAAATCTGCTGCACCTGGAATCAGGAAAGCTTTTAAGTTCTTCCGCTGTGAAAGAAAATTGAATCTTTGCTCTGCAATGTGTCTCTGACACATCTTATGAGAAAAAATCTTATAGGGAGTGGCTGAGGGAGCAGGGGTTGTTCAGACTGGAGAAAAGGAGGCTCAGGGGAGACCTTATCACTTTCTATAACTGCCTGAAAGGAGTCTGCAGCCAGATGGGGGTCAGCCTCTTCTCCCAGGTAATGAGTGGCATGACAAGAGAAAATGGCCTCAAGTTGTACCCAGGGAAGGTTTAGGTTGGATGTTAGAAAAAACATTTCTTCACTGGAAGGGTGAAAGCATTGAAACAGGCTGTCCCAGGAAGTGGTGGAGTCATCATCCCTTGAAGTATATAAAAGACTTCCATATATAGACGTGGCACTAAGGAACATTGTGGTGGACATGGCAGTGCTGGGTTAAGAGTGAGACTTAACATCTGAAGGGTCTTTCCAAACTAAATGAGTTCTATGATTCTGTATTTTGCAATTTCTAATTTTCACTTCCTAACTAGGAAAAAATCTTTGTTTCTGTTCATTGGCTGTGCATCTTCTGTTTTTCTCCAATTTTAAGACTAGTCAGTAAACTAAAATTTCTTGAATTTAATGTGAATGGATTATTTCAATATTTTGAGCCATTGGCAAGAACATAGAACTAAATATGTTATTGACAAGCATATTTCAGCTGTGATGGTTTTGCATATCTAAGCAGAGGGAATATACTTCATTTTGTGGACTTTTATGTATTCTGTCAAGGATTAAATGAAGTTAATAACAAGCTAAAGATCCCTGCCACTTGGTACTATGGAAACTTCCTGCAATGGAATGTCATGTAGGATTCAATAATTTGCATTAAAATCATCCTGCTATGCTCTCTCCATTAACAATTATCCTGATGGCTTTGAATACTTGTAAAATAGACTATTTGGACACTTTGAAAATTATTTCTAAGTCAGTTGGTGAAAGAAATAGCAGCTGACTTCAGATATTTCATTGTTTAGTAATGCAGCATGCAAGGAGTGAAGTAGTAAAGCTTGTGAAAATAAATGCAATGTTTAAACGTTGACTTCTAAAACCAGAAATTATTTAGGGAGTATCAAATTCATTCTTTCGTGAGTTAGGTGCTATGTGAAATAAATTCAGTTACATATGTAAAGGTTAACTATGCCCATCCTGTTGTGCTTTCAACATTCGGTGACATCTTCAGATAAATCTCATTCTTAAATCGCATTTATTTACTGATTCCAGGGGCAGTGCATTAGTCAATTTTTATATATAGGTTAGATAGTAATAGAAGCTGTCATGTTATTGTGCTTTGGTATTTTTTTGAGTGTGAGCAAAATTATATTTAGTGTTTGACAAAGGCTTTTCATGGAAAGATAATAAGAGATTATTGCAAATTGAAGACACAAATTACTTATTTCTGGGATCTATTGCTTGATGCTTTTTTCAAGAGAAACATTAAGCAGTATTTTTTATAATGTTAATGTTTTGCCATTGGAATTTAAAACCAAGAATATTCTAGGTAGAGCTAAGATGTTCAGGTACAGGAACAGCTCCAAAACATAATACTAGAATGTTATTTTATCTACATTAATAAGGTTCAGTAAGACATATTGGGGTTTTTTTCGGCTTATGTAAAATGAAAAGAACAAATAAAAACTGCAATAGCAAGACTTCTCTTACGTGGAATTTAGAAAGTAGAAATTTTAGTGTTTCAAAGTAAATCGAGAAAATGGATAGAGTTGCTGAGATGGGGCTTTTTCATTAGTGGAAGATGATGCTTTTTAGTTAAATATATTAAACTGTGACTAGTGCTATCTAAGTAAGCTTGGCAGTAGAGACCAACTTCTTCTCAATATTCCTGTGTATAACATAAACTAAGATATCATTTAGATATTAAGGAATTTGAAACCTTTGAATTTTAGTGTAGTAGAAGAAACATGGGTCAAAAGTGAAAGGCAGTGTTTAGGCAGGAATTTTCCAATAAATCCATGTGTTGCAAGATCAGAACCATTAGATTTTTACAGTATAGTCCAGTAGGAAGAGAAATGCGAATCATTAAGTGAATTTACTAAAATTCAATACCATGCTCATGTAAAATTTTGATTTTGGAACAAAGTGTTTTCTGAACAATCTTCTCTTCTTTCCTTTCCAACAAATACCCCACAAAAATAATATGTCTGCTAAAGGAGGCTATTAATTGTCTAATGCTGTAGACAAGTCAATTAAATCCAATCAACTTGTAAATCTGAACAGATATAAATGATCCCAGCTAGCAGCCAAGTTCCTGTAATTCTGTTGATGATGAAATTTGTTTGAGCAAAGCCATAAAACAAAGAAACAAGGCTTATGTAGTTTGAAACGCACTGTAAGACCCAGAGACAAAATGTCAGCACCCACAAATGGAATGGGAGCACATTTTGCTGTTAACATAAAAACATTTGCAACACAAAGACAAGGATGCCAGCACAAAGGGGGCTTTTAAGAAAAGCAACCATTTGGCAGAACTCCAGCCTGCTTTCATAGTTTACCAGGAAATTTCATAAATGCTGTGGAAGTGCCAATGACAATGGCAGCACAGGAACGTGGGAGGACTCTCTGTCTCTTAACTGTGCTTTCAAAGTGGGGTTCTGCAGGAGATGAACTTGTGATGTGAGACATAAACGGACAAAAAGTAGAGTTAAAAATAAACACCAAAGTTGAGTGCCCTGTAATCATCATGAGAACGGAAAAATAAGTGAGCAAAGAGAAAGCCACCTCATTTCAGAACAAGGACTATTATTACTTATGGGAACAGGGAATAATGGAAGCTATTGCTTTTCAGAGTTCACATTATGTGCTTCTCCCTATTGCCCTGAATAGAACAAAACTTTCTTTCAAAAACATTTTTCTCTTAAGTTTTTAATTAAGAAGTTTAGTTTTCTAATGCATATTGTGAGATATTGAAAAAATATTATTAAAATGAGAGAGCACTAGCATATAAAATAAATGTTCAAATTTTATTATTTCCTGTTAACAATGAGAGAAAGTAAAAACCTATCAGAAACTTGGAAACATTGAGACACCAGGTGATAGCGCAGCCTACTAAAGAATTTAGGAGTGTATAAAGCTTTTGAATGCAAGAGGTGTATCACTGGAACACTTGAAGACTTTAATAATGAAGGGTGGTTTTAGATGCCTACTTAGGATTTTATCACCTTTAAATGAAGTACAAAGTTCTGCATTTTGAATTCCCCATTGGCAATGTACTTGCTTCAGGAAGCTTGCCGTTATGATTGTATAGCACACATTTCAAAGGACCCTGAACTTTTATGTGCTGGAATGACAATGCAAGGCTTGGCATAAACAAGGTGAAATGTAATGTGATCTTCTTAACAACTGTACCTGTTTGAGTACTGTTGCAATATATCAGAAGCAGTACACTTGAGAAGAAGATGGCTTTTGAAAACTTGTAAAAGCATTACAGCAGGAACTGAAATACCTGAAATGAGAATCCAAAAAAGAAAATGTAATTTTTACATGCTTCCACTGCTGAATTGCCTAGTGGAAAGTTTCTAAAATACTAAGCACTACAGAGACATTTTTTAACTTTTAAAAAGTATCCAGACATTAATCTCAAGCAACAATAAGTTTCTGTGCAGAAGTCGGTGAGGGGTTGAAGATGTCTAGGACTGTGGTTTAGTGGATGGGGTCTAACCTGCCTGAAGGGGGTTAATTATTTATTATACAAAGTAGAGACACTTCAGCAAGAGAGATGGCAAGAATTCCAGTCCAACACACCCTACACACACTGTTAGAGTACTTTTGTGTCAGAAGTCAGGAAAAGGGACTTTTACAAAATAATAGGGAGATGTACCTGGAGTGGATGAGACACTCTGGACTTTGGGTGGGTATTTTACCTCCCAGATACAAAAGGAATTTTGTGGTTGTAGGTTTCGGGGGGGATTTGTTTTTTAAAACTGTCTAATACAGATTATAATGTGGTTTTATTATATTTCAATAAGGTTTGATAGATGAGTGAGAAGATTCCTAACAAATGCTGACCATAACATCAGCAAGAAAGACATGACAGCCAAGTCATGTCAGAGTACCATAAACAAAAAACGCTCCGTTTTTTTTTAGTTTTTGTTTGTTTGTTTGTTTTGTTTTTGTGTTTGGGTTTTTTTTTTTCCTGGAACAATATGAGTAGTACTTTTAGTACTAAAGTATCCACAAGTGAAAACTGCTGAATAGAAGTGCAAAGAATAAAGGACGAGTAAAATATGAAGTACCTGGAGCTGTTTTCATGAGTTTGATGCTCTGCTATCTGAGCAGAATGTACCTCTAAATACTGGCTTTTACTTGGTTCACTGAGCGACTCATTTTGTGGCAGACTGGTAGCTGACTGGATAGTGCAGTTTGTTCTCCATAAGAATGTGAGACAGTTTATTCTCCATAAGATGTGAGACTACCCCCCCCATTAAGCATTTGCTTGTCAGCAGACATTTATTTAGTGCCTTTGCACAGAAGAGGGAGGAAATAAATAATGACAGTAAAAAAAACAAAAAAAAACTTTACTATTCTAAAAACTAAAAATTAAAACTCCAATGGATGCTAAGGGACTAATTTTTAAAATATACAATAGGCATATTCACCACTGTTCTTTTAGCATTTTAAATTCATCTGTGTTTTAACACTCATATTTAATACGTTTTTTTCCCTAGTTTATTTTAAGTCTATAAAGATTCTAAATACATCTGTCCTGGCAGTTGGAGTGGGGAAGTACATGTGAAAGCCATTCTCTGTGTGAACAGAGAATATTCACAATTTGAAACATAAAGTGTCATAATTCTGCTAAAGCAAGGACTGCACTCAGCCCATCATGAGTTAATGCCAAAGCCATTTTTGTTGCCACTATTTGAGAGAGAAGACATCTTAATTAAACTGTGCCTTTGTTGAGGACATCAAAAAGATACTGACAGAGTGTTCATGCTAACTGCAATCATGCATCCTGCCATCACCACTGACAAGGAAAAAAAGCAAGAAAAGTGGACTGCAAGTGGCTGCTGTCACACAGATTGCTGTGAAAGAGAGGCTTAAGGAGGTGTTGCTTTGTCCATTCAGTAGAGCTTTCAATTTTAAGAGACAACCTCTAATAATGACAAGTCAGAATAATTTTTCCCAATGCAGGGCATTGCTGACCTGTCATGCTGAACTGTTCAGCCTTGGAACAAAGTGGAAAAATAGGTTGATAAAAACCATTAAGAGTTGTCAAACTGTTCCATAATTTTTGATGCATGGTGAAGTTTGCTTTTTTTTTTTTAGTTTCATTTCCCCTGAAATCAAGGTGTTTAAATAGAAATTATATTATTTAAATAGAAATTATAAATGCCTCACTGTGGCAGCTAGGACTTAAAGAGAACTAGTAGCAAAATTTCTATGATAAAATAATGAGAACAGGGAGGTCTTTGGTGAGGTTGTCTCCTCTCATCCTGATTCTGTTTTATTTTTTGCTGTATTTTCTTGCCATTTTCTTTCTCTTATATGTGGAAGGATAAAAGTGAGTGTGGGGGTTAATGGGTAAGAATAAATGCTGGTCTGTCTGTCTTTGTCACTCTGATGAGAGTTAAAAAAAGGTGACACACCCAGTACACCTGTGGACAGGTAGCACCAGTCTTCTGCTGTTTCTGGGCATTGTTGCTCACTCCTGCTCTCTAGCAGACAGCAAAAACAAATTAAATTAAAAAGTGTGCCCAACAAGGATTTGAGAAACTCATTTGCAAATCACCTGAAGCTAAGATTGTTCCTGTAATATTATTAAGAGACAAAGGGTAGGTAAAATGCTACAGAAATACAGGGACTAGCAAATTTCTCTTTTCTGCTTGCTGCTCAGATGTCTCAAAAGGGACATGAAAGGGTAACTTATCTTTCTGCAAGGAGAAGAGATAAACTTCTTGCCTGACAGGATTGTCTGCTTCATCTTGGATATTTTTACCTTGAAGCTGTATGGAGTAGTCTTTGTGACTATTGCTTATTAGGACTTGAATCAAGATTGATGTGTCATTTCACTCTCATTCTGATATAATTTTGGATAGCTGGTAAAGCAGGGTTAACTTTAAATAATGCATTTGAAGAACACAGATGAATTATTATTAGAAACTATATTTCATTTTTCAATTTAGAAAAATTAATAGAATGAGTATAAAAAACAATTTTGAAAGTAACTTCTAAGTTTGAGATTTTTCCCTTGAAGTAGTAAATGCAAACAGCTGGTGACAGAGAGTTGACTGTACTTTGCCTTCCTATGAAATACCTTTGCACTAGAAAATGTTGATAAAAATCATTTATTCATGATTCCTTAGGGTATAGAAAGTGTTTTTCAAAATGCTGATACTTTTCCTGTAAATAATTTTTAAAGATCTGGTTTTAATAATATTTTTATTATACTTTTGTTTAGTCTTTAAAGATGCCTTTTTAATGAGTAGTAAGCAAGCATGTATAAATTGTCAATTTGAAGTATACATTGAAAGCATACATTGACAGGAATAGTGCCTGTGTAAAAGGAGCTCAATTATCATTTTTAAATTATGAGAATACTTTTGAATCACCTGATGAAATTGATGGAAACAGTACATTCAAATAAATTACAGTTTACCATGTTTAAATTTTTAATAGTATTTGTTTCTGAGTATTCATATATAAAGACAAACTTCTGATAATGTAAAAATTTACAAAAAGCAAAATTTTCAGTTTTAATTTAAGTTGCATATGCTTATATGTTGATCTTTTATTGTCCATATTATTTATTTCCATGCCTCAGCAGTCTTACAGTGTTACTATTTATAGTAACAGTTTTTTATTATATTTACAGTTTAACTTGTATTTTTAATTCAGATGGTCATATTGTTTAATATGTCTTTGTAATTTGGATATTCAATAAAAACATTTACCAGATAATTTCACAGAACTGAGCCTCTACAGAAATTTCAGTACATACCATTTAGAGGCAGTTTTGTTTATCACTGTTTGTTTTTACATCCCCTTAGGATACTCTAAGTAACCCAGCATGATTAATTGTGAGAGCAATTATATACAAATTTTGTATTCTGCCCACAGGCTTGCATGAAAATGCTTTCTGTCTTCCTTTGAAGTTCACATGTTTATTTTATTATATATCTGTATCAAAGTATTTATGAATTTAATTCATTATTGCACAGCTACGCATGATATGATATAGATATTTTAATGCCAATGTTCTCCCAAATTTATGTACTAGCTGCCTGGAACTGGGCCTAATAGTTAATGTTTAGCAATATTAATACTGATACCACATGGAGGTAGTTCTGTTGGATTTTTTAAAGATGTGATGCCTTCTTTCTCTGAAACAATTTTGTAACAGCTCAGTTTGTGGTTTGGTAAGGCAACATCTGTGCTGTGAATCAAAGAGTTTGTGGCTCGGCACTTCATGCCTGATTCTTGGCAGTTTTCATAAATGCAGAGTATTAAATGGAGAACCTTCATTGTTCCTGGATTTGCTGCAGCTTTATCTTACTGAGAGCTTTTTCAGCTTTTTCTTTCTGATGAACAAAGGTTATGTCTTGCCCTGATTGTGAGTGTTATTCCCTGGGGGATGGGAGAGGGCAGGTGAGTTGGATCTGCTTCTAGCTTGGTTAAAGTAATCTGGGAAATTCTGATGATACTATTACAAATTGCACCTGATAAGTTTACCACTTTTGATAGGAAATGAAACAGACCTTTTCCTCACAGTTTCCTTAAAACTTACGTGCAGTACAGTAAGTTGCTGTATTTGAAATATAATATATTTGAAAAAAACAGTAGGGTTTTTCAAATGTTTTGTTAGTTTCTATAATGGGCTATACTTGTTGCTGAAGTCTATAATTTTTTGCAGGGATTAATATGGTTTAAGCTTTTGACTGTGGATATTTTGGGTGTTCCTTTTTTCTCTGTTTAACGTGTATTAATTATAATGAAGGATTTTGGAGGTAGAGAGCAGGACATAGAACTGACCTAACAACACTCTGCAGAGAGATTTTTCTCCATCTCCATCAGCACACATCCTGTTGTAATACTTACTTTTAAGACAGCATTGCTGCTTCACCAAACATCCTCCTAAGTGAGAGAAGTAGGGATAACTCTTGGAAAAAGTTTTGAGGCTAGTGACAAAATATGTTTGTCTTTCAGATCCCCAGCTCAAGGGTATAGTGACCAGGTTATATTGCAGGCAAGGCTACTACTTGCAAATGCACCCCGATGGAAGTCTCGATGGAACCAAGGATGACAGCAGTAATTCTAGTAAGTGACTGCCCCAGGGGAATGTCGTAATCGCACCCGCAGACCGCATCGCTCGAGTGTGAATGCACAGGCACCGTGGTCATGCCTGCCTGCCTGCCTGCCTGCCTGCCTTTGCAGCGTTTCTGAATGTGTGTTGTCCCAAGGAGGAGGCTCCTGTCCCTTCCAAGCCTGGTGACCACCAGCATGGCTCGTGCAGGACATTGGCCTACATGTGTCGCCTCTGAAGGGGAAGGCGTTAAGTGCTCATGGACCTTCGGAGGGAGATATTTAGGCCAATGAATGTCTTCTGATAATTTTATAAAAGTGGTAAAATTATAGTAAAATATTTTTTCAAAAATTTCTTATTTTCCAACAAATAACAAAGAAATAAACAAGACATGGAAACTAATTTCCCAGAAAAATCTGAATTTACAAGCAAGTAAATGTGTGCTAAACTATCAAAGACCTTCATAAAACGCAAGATAAATTACCTTGGTGAAGGTACTAAAAATTTTAGGGCTAAAAATCCTATGCCAGCCAGAATTCCAATGATGTTAAAAGATTTTTTTTGCCACAGTAGAGATGGCAAAAGTGGCAGTTCTTAAAAATATTCCAAACAAAAGCGGTCTTGAAAGGCCGTGTGCGTTGCTGCTTCGGTATGCTTTTCCTATGATACTGCTACATATTTTCATTCAATGAGCCTATATATATATATATATGTTTGATAATTTCAGCTGCAAATGATAATTAAACAAACCTATTCTTACTCTAGAAACAGTTGATTTTTGTTTTGTTTATTTTAATTATCTTGACATATTTAAATAACATTTCTGTGTCATCTTGAATTTTATTTTAAGCACTTTTAATGCGCAAGATTTATCTTCTTATTATGCATACATAAATAACCCCTTAGTTTCCTTAAAAATATTGAAATTAGGCTGTAGAAATTAAGGTATTTGAGGTTTCTGCCTTACATTGGTAAAATTCCTGTTTTAATTGATGCACAGCTGTCATTTATAACACCTTTCATCAGCAGATAGCATGATCACCTTTTCTTGTTTGTTTTGGAGGGTTTTTTAATTGAAAAAAACTGTTTAATATATTTTTATGTGTATCTCTCTGCTTGTTTTCCAAGTGTTTTTGTTCCCCTTCCATGCCCTCTGTGTCCCACCTCCATCCTTGTTTCTTTTCTTCCCTCCATGTGTCTATCTCTCCTACCCACTTCAGTACTGGAGTACATACTAAGACCTGAAACAAGACAGGATTACTCTCACTTTTTATAGAAGCTTTGCCTAGATGAGTTCTAAGAGCTATCTTAGGGTATAAGTGCAGATCTCTCTCCCTCTGCCCAGCTCTTATTTTCAGCTTTAGCAAGGAGGTGTGTATGACTGCAACAATTTTGTAATGTTTTATTGTTATTTCTGGAGAGGTATTTTAAATGTGGAGTCTTTTCAAAGCTAGACCACAGTGTCTTACTTTTTCTCTTTTTGATGTTGTCAGCTTCACAAATCATCCCCTGCTTTTTTTTTTCACTCTTTCCCCTCTTATGTGCATTTCTGATTTTCCAGCTCTTTGCTCATATCCCTTATTCTTCTTTTTCCAAAACGTGGAATGGGTATTCTATATTATAAATATTCTGAAATGTTGAACTTCTCCAAACTCAACCAAATACCATGTAGAAGTATTTTGAGTAAATATTGTTAGATAATTTGCTTGACTCCGAAATTAGTTTTTGGCTAAAAAGTTGTGGAGATTTTTTTTCCACAAAGGCATTTTTTTCTGTCTTTAACTGGTGGGATTAATTTTTTCTTAACTACTCCAGTTTTCCAATATTTTTCGTAAAGACCATTTAGAACAGAAGAATGCAAAATCAATGTGTTTGCCAAGAAGGCCTACAGTCTACATCTGAAATTTTGTTTGCATATATGCATCAACACTACATTAAGAGCTGAAAATGTTTACCTATTTGGTGTATTCATTATTGTATGAATATGTGTTTGTTTCTCATGTGCTGCCAGTATTAGTTTTTTCCCTTTCCATTTTGTTGCCTTTCATTTCCTATTGAACTTTTTTTCCTACTGCTTTTTTATTGTAGCATATTTTGTTTTTCCTTCTCTCTTTCACTTTAAAACAATTTTCTAATAGATAGCGTTTCTAGTGTTTTGATATTTTATTTTTTGAACTCCTTAGCATGAAAATTTCTTCCTGAGGCTTACAAGTGAATAACTTTTGGCAGCTGCCCAAGGGAGAAAATCTTGCTTCTGACTGTGTTGCTTGCAGGCTGCCCATTTAATGTGCCCAGTGGGTGAAGGGATGGACATGTATCAGCTGTCCATAGGACAGGTAGAATACTTACCTGGATAAGTGAGGATGACTTCCATTCAAAATGTGTTCCATAAAAAAAAAGAAATATAGACTGCCAAAGAGTGTGCATCTCTGCCAGCCTTCCATCTGTCTTCTGCACTATTCACTGTCCCTGAAGGGAGCCCACTGAGTAACTGGGTGTCAGCGAAGGCAGAGGGAGCAAGGAGTGAGTGAGAGAAAAAAAGATGCAGTTTCTTTTTTGTCTTCAGCAAGGAAATGGTTTGAAGTTCAGTCATGCTGCTACTTTTTGTGCTGTTGCTATGTATTCTGTGTCAAGCAGTTAGAGAAGTACTTGAAGTTAAAATTCCCTCAAGTGCCTATATAATTTTATATTTATTTTACATGTATATCAGTAAACATAACTTTACACATTTTTGGAGTCACGGTGTTATAGAAAGGTAGCTCAAACTAAGCTTAAGATTTGTTTCTATCTGAAATCAAAATGAGTTGTACCAGCTGTTTTAATCAGCTACTCTTTGTCCCAGTTTGAGTATAGGCTAGAGACTGCAGAGAGAGATGACAGGATCTTTAGTGTATCACTGTGTGTAAAAAACTTGCATGAAAAAGGGAGAAAGATGTGATGTGCAATTGCATGAATGTACTTTCGTCTACTCATGTAGATGGCCATGATATTAGAACTCAACCTAGACAGACCAACAGGTTTCAGTTCATTGTTGCAATTTTGTTTTATAACTTTTCCAAGATAATGATGTTTCATGAAACAATGGTAATTAATGCACCTGTTGGTTAATGGTGCTGAGTTTCCTTAAATAATTTTCCCAAATTAAGGCTGTTAGCCAAACAATCTTGTGTGTACAGTCTGTAATTTTTTTTTTTGCCCCAGTCTCTAATATCTTGTTTTAGCTATTTTTTTTTTTACATTTAATTTCTCTAATACCTTTCAGTTTCTAGTCTGCTTTTATGTCTTGCTTGTATCAAAGGCTGGAGTGACTGTGGTTAAAGCCATAGCTTTGGTTACTGGGGTCCTACTCAGTGTAGCTATCACACTCACTCTAATGTTCCTGGACTTCACAGGTGCAAATGCAGCTTGCTTCACTGGCCTCATCATTATTAATTGGGAAAAACAAGCTCCTACACAGAAATCATAAAAAGACAGAAACGCTTTCCATGTGTGCTTCTAGTAACTAACATTACATTCTCCTCCTGTCCTACTCACCTAAACCAGCTCATCTTTAGGCTTTGGTCTATCTTCAAAGTTTTGTCTCATGAATGAAGGGTGGATCTAGTAGGAAGACTAATTTATTTGAGAAACAGACAATTTCAACTTTTTAATTTCTGAGATTGAAACCCTGAATCTTTCAGCTCTACAGCTTGTTTTAATTCACCTAGAATGTATCTCAGCCAACAACCACTGAAAAAATGCAACGTAAATGATGATCCTTTCCTTTATAGGTGACAGACCTGATTGTAACACTCAAATGTTGCAATTTGTACCCCTTATGAAATTACAGTTTTGTTTATAACGTTTTTATATTATTCTCTGATTAAAAGAGCATTACCTATTGGTAGTGTTATTTCATAAACTGATAAATTAAAAAGTGAATATTATCCAAGATGATGTTACTTGGCTGTGCTGTGCACATCTTTTATTATGCTGCAGCATGCTTTACTTCCTTTGTGGTGCTTGGTGCCTGGTAGAGTTGCTCTTCAAGAAATCCTGCAACCATTTAATATTCCTTTATTTTCATTTTTTAATGCATACTTCTATTTATATCTTCCAAATATAGAAGTATTAACTTTTTAATGTCTTTATAAAATTTACCACTATCATATTTTGGTTTGAAGGTACTCATAAAATAACCTTTACAGCAACCTTGGAAGGTAAAGGAGATAATTAGATAGAAATAAAGCACATAAAGTTTAGGAGAAAAACACCTGCAGTGCTGTTAAATTTGGATTAATGAATGTTAATTTTGGATTACTGCACCAAAATATCTGCAGCCTGATGCTTGCACTGGTTTTTACTGAAATTTGTCTTCAAAGAATTATACAGGCATTTACTCATCTATTTACACCACCTCTGGGAGTTAGGTAAGCCTGTTTTTCCCACTGGGATAATCTTAGTCTGACAGGTAAATGTTCAGTTATACTTAGGAAATAAAATTTAATTATGTATTTTGTGAGATCGGGCAGGTAGAATTGGTTTCCTCCATAAGAAATGGATGGACAAATCTCTATAAACACCAAACTCCTTGCAGTCACTGCCAATCTAAAAGATATTTTGATCAACTTGTCATTTTTGCCTGTGGGCCTGCAAATAAATTGAAGTAGTTGCCTTGATCTGATTGGAGATTTGGTACTGTGGAAAGTTTGAAGAAGAGGCTGCAAGATTCTTGAGAAAAAGAGTGATCTGTAATAGCAATTTTCTTGTAGCTAGCTACAAGTCAGTTGTACCTAAATAAACTTTCACAACTATATGAAATATCTGATTTCAGGCATTTCAGATTTCAAGTTAATGGACTGTGTTGGTATAGCATAAAAGAAGGAAAGAGTTAAAAGGCGGTTTTGTGTTTTGCTCAAGAAAAGAGTGATTGCTTATAAAAAAAAATGGACTCAAACTTTTGTTAAAACTTTTTGAGGATTAGAATCCAACTCAGATTTTGAGTTCCTGCAAGTCTCCTCCATGAAGCATAAAAAAATAACCTTTTTTCATGACAGTTGTTCCTGCTAACTGTCCCCATTTTCTGATCTTTTTTTGTGGTGGGAGTAGGCTTGCAGGAAAAGGCCTCTTCTCTTGCTTTAGGAAAAGGCAGAGCACCCAAATGCTTTATAGCTGTGATTTAGGATACAAAGCAAAGCTAAGGGAGTGTGCAGTCTTAGCATTGACAAGGAGAAAGGGTTTTACTTGCACAATTTTTGCCAATCAGTTCCCTTGTCTTCCCTGATGTTCTCACATTCTACTTATATTTGGAATTGCCAGGCTTTCTACTTAAGTGTGCAGCATGGGAACATTGAGCACCAGGCATCGCTGTATTTCCTGGGCTGTTGGAGGGTGTCCCCCCTCTCAGCTCATTTGTGGACTCACTGAACTGGCTTTAGGCACATAGAAACGTTCAGGGACCTCACTCCCCAGGTTTTGGTTTCACATAATTTTCTTAAAGAGAGAAGGAAGCAGGGGACATGGCTCTTTTTAGCAACCCCCTCAGATAAAACCATATGTTTGGCTGTGCAGAACTGGAATGCCAGCAGACTCTAGAAGGCTTTCTGCTTTTCTCAGAGCAAGTTTACACTAGAGTGAGATATAGCACAGGGGAATCCTAGGAATGTTTGAAATGTGCAATTGAACACAAAAGTCTTGCTCAGTGAAGAGTACTGCCCAGTCAGGTTCTGAAGGAAATCAAATTTCTTTTGGCCTGCTTCAAAGTGCATTAAGACCACATGCTGTGCCTTATTGGTGCATGTTTTGCTGTCCCCAGTATGAAACACATTGCTGAACATTTGTCAATCAATAGCTGAATGTAGACTGGCTTCCCTAGTTTCCTGGAAGTCTGAAGGATTCTGTGAAGCTTATTGAATATTCTGACTGTGCAGAATTGCAGCATTTCAGGTCACACTCTAAAATTTTAAGGGTTTAGACTAATTACAGGATCTCTGAAAATCTCCAATTAAAATTTGGTGGCAGTAAAAGATGCATTATGTGCCTTCCACAGTTCTTTCTGAACTCACCAGCAACTATAAGCCACTTCAGTAAATTTACAGGCTGCACAAAACACTGCTGTGCTACAGGCCTGTAATTCTTGTTCAGTGGTGGTTGGACTTTTTTTTTTTTTTTCTAGCTTTGGTGTTTTAATTTTATTGCTAATATGGTTAATAATATCTACATTTCAGAATTTTTGACTGAACCACTATGAATACGAGTTATTTTTCATTAGCTGACTTCTCATGGCTGACTTGTCTTTTGTGTTCACCTCTTTTCTTTACATAAGTATTGTTTGTTTTTCATTCCTTGTGTCCCTTCAATTGTTTCTTCAGTCCCTTTAGCATGGTTTGCTCCTGCAATTTCTTTTCTTCTAGGAAAAAATCCAAACTCAATTGCCATCTGATACTTTGTTTTGCTGTGATAGACTCCCCATCCACAACCCACAACAGTGATTTTGCTGGTTTTGACATTGTTTCATTTGAGGATAATTAAATTAATGGATAATGAGGAATTTGTAACTATTTTTGACTTCCAAATTACACTGAACTAAAAGCCCTCAAACCATGCAGTCTTTAGCCTATAAACTCTCAGGATACCTTTTCTGTGAGTGCCATATTTCACTGTTTTACATTTATTAGAGAGGGAACCTTATCTGTCCCATCTGTACCAATTTTTTTTTTTTTAAATTGAACAGCACTGTAATATCCTAGCATGATGGAGAATTTTGGAAATGACAGAAATTAAAATGCTATTTTTTTTGTGCTTATTCTTGTCATCTCTTTTATTTTCTTTGTAAACCTGCCAAATTGTTTTCAGTTCTTCTAGAGCTCTTTTCAATATATTTTTCTTTCTACCACTCTAGGAAGAACTCTGCTACAATTCCAAAAGCTTTATATTGGCTTTGTGCTTTCCCAAAATTATCTGATGTTATACATTCTTTTTCTGCATGACAATGCCAAAGGAAAAGTGTATATTTTTCTTATACATGCCTATATTTCTGGTAGTCTACCTATATTTTTTTTTTTTTCTCAGTTGTAAAGACTTGATCATATTCTTTATAAACAAACTGGATGGACTTTTGTCCTTTGCCAAAACAGGAATTTTCACACCTTGAGAAATGTATTTATCCACTGAAATTACATGATCCTTTTTCTCTTGATTTGGGCTTTAGCTCTGGATTATAGATAGCCTCATCCAGTACACTTTTTGTTCACACCTATGGATGTCCTTCTTAAAGTTTGAGTAACTCACTCTAGGTGTTACTGTGTTCCTGACACCTGACTTGGTAGAAACATAGTCTCCACTGCATATGTTGGATACACAGGTTGTGGTTTTGGTTTTTATCCAAAGACTTGGGAATCCGTGGGTTCTCCACAGTGGAAAAGCATTTAGCATAAACTCTGTCTCATCCAGATCTTTACTTCCAAAACAGATGTGTGCTTTGCATCTAATTTTCTATGATGTAATATAGGTGTGTGCTGGCATAAGTTTTAGAAGAGCTGGTTCATTCCACCTACTTGTACAACCTGTGTTTTTCTGTGGCTGGTAAACTCCCACTCTTCCCACTGGTCTTTTCTTCAGACAGTAATCAAAGTTGTGGCTGTTTGGATTACTACAGAGGTATACAGGATTTCTAGGGTATTTGTTATTAGGTGGGTTTCTAATTATTACCCCAAGTTCTGTATTCTGTTCAATAACATTTATGCACATTTAGACTCAAGCACATATTTCAGTACTTTTATGAACTATGATAAGCCTCTGTCATTACATGACACCGTGTCTTAGTGCTTGTATCAAATGTATCATTCACAAAAGCAAAAAAAAAATTAAATCACAGATCCCTTGACATCAGTCTTTAATGAGTGAACCTTTTAGTTGAAAACCATAAAAATGCCCAGGAAAATAAAGAGTTACTTGACAGAATCAAAGAAGCAAGATTCTCTGAGTTAGTCTAATTTTAAAAGCATAAAAAAAATTATACAGGAACTCTTTTTCTTTATTTTCTGCTAATAATGTTTATTAGTCTATTTTATTAACTGTAGCATATTTATATCTGGTCATGTTTTCTCTTCTCAGCTTTATTCAACCTTATACCAGTGGGACTTCGAGTTGTCGCTATCCAGGGTGTAAAGACTGGGTTGTATATAGCCCTAAATGGAGAAGGTTTCCTCTACACATCAGTAAGTACCTTGCTGAACTCTGTTTAGGAGGCACAGCTGAAGCTGAAATCTACACAGGAATGAGATTTCTGTACACTTTTAAGAAGTTCTGTAATCTCTGTTGCACACACCATGCTTGTGTGTAGAATAAATGGGACACAGTAGAAATTACTGTGTACTGTATATAAAAGTCTGAATGTTAGCAATCCTAAAAAATTATACCACAGATCTCTTTTCCCAGCAAGTTGTCATGGTAGAGTGCCATATGCCACAAAGATTATAATTTTCAATTCAATTCTTCAAAATTTTAAAATATGGACATGCAATTATTTTCTTAGAGACTTGTTGATCAGAATCCAAAAACTGCTCCAACCATTATTTTTATTGATAAAATTTATGAGTGAAACTTCCATCTAAAAGATCATTAACAGCCTTATGGTTTATCACCATAATCTTGTAACTGTATGCTTAGCATTATTGATTTTTTCTGTATCAGATATAAGAAAAATAAAAGAGTTCTGTGAGGGACTATTACCTTTGTAGAATGATCAAAGTTTAAAAAAAGTCTTTTGAGTCACAAAGAAGACTGATGGATAAAGTGATTGGAAAGACCTCAGATTGTTTATGCTATTTCAAATGATTTGATGCTAATCACTCAGTATGTTGTGAATATAAAATTCCTCAGTTTTATATAAATCTAGGGTCTTAACTTCCTTTCAAAGATGTACAACCTTTATTGTGAACAGGCAATTCTGTCAGGTATTAACAAGGTGGCTTAAAGGATTTTTCATGACTATATTTTTATTGACATCTATGTTAAATTTATTTACATAGTGCTTTTTCCATTTTTTGCATCACATACTTCTTAATTCCTAACTGAGTTACAATACACTGCTTTGTTTTCAATGTCTGTTGAAAGGAAATTGGAAAGATTAAGTTTCTGATGCCCTGAGGGAAAGTATTCTGTTTGTTTCAAACATACAATTGTCTTGCAAAAGCTAATTAGGAAGAAAAAATGGAACTCATCTTGAATGCCAATGTCAAGACAAAGAGAAAATTCCTCCTCATAAAATGCCTGCTAGAAACTCCAGCAGTATTGTCTACCTTTTTTTTACATCTGTTCAAAATAAAAATTCTGTCACAGGAAAACATGCAATATTTGCTATCAGAAGAAGAGAACTTGAAAAAAAACCTTAGAGATATTAGAGAAAATTGATTACTGATTTTCCAGTTCCATCAAATTGTGGGGGAAGGTTAGTTCTGGATCATGGCATGAAGAGCATTTTTTAATGTGTTGGCACATAAAGTACATTCTTGCCCAGCACTGTTCCTGAAGTGAGTTCTCAGTCCTCCAGAAATACAGAAAGAAACACAAATTTCAGAAAATGTGCTGTTTCCTGATGGTTAATTCTGCATTGGGACCATTTCCATTATTCTGGAAATTGTTCAAGTTAAATGAAGTTAAGTGAGGCAAGGAAGTGAGTGTTTTTATAATGTACTGCTTACTCTTCCTTGTGCAGAGAATGAAAGATGAGTGGCTCATTAAATTACAGAACTGACACATTACAAAACACAGTACACAGTCTACAAAATGATTTTCAACTTATACTTTCATCAAGAAGGAAACATATAACATTTGATCAAACATTTAAAGGCCTTGGTTTCAAAACATCAGTGCTGTAATAGAGGTTTGTTTGTTTCATATGAATGTATTGACAACACTGGTAATATATTTTTATCTCATCAATTCCCTGCTTTCACCTTAAAGACTATTGCATTTGAATATAAAATGACAAAGCATCAGAGAGAAGTCTGTCTTCTCCTGAGGATCAAGATATACTTTATGTAGAATTATATATTCACCATTTGTAGAAAAAAATTTTTAACCAATCACTTTCTATTACTGTCTTGGTGGACTTTTTGACTCTTTTTCACTTCTGTGTATGTATTGCACCTAAATGCAGAAGTTCTGTATTACATGTCACATGTTTTTCCCATGACTGTTTAGGAGAGAATGAGAGAAGAAAGTTTTCTAAGATTCATATGCCAACTGCAGTCACTGAAAAAAACTGCTGCATAATGGGAATGCTAGTTAAAATGTACATATATTTCTATTTATTGCCAATTTCTTATAACGATTTAAAAATGTAAGCATGCCCTGTAGACTAAGTAGCATTTTTAGTCTAAGTTGAGACTGAAGTTGTGTATAGTCCTTCTCCACACAATAGCTGGGTGTCCCTTCTTCCCATCACGTTCATATTCACAGTATAAGAAAGCTGTATCTTGTGAGAATGCCCTACATGTTGATGCCTCTCTTCTGAGACTGAAGGCCCCAACTCAATTATTTTTATCATAAGGTTCACATCACATTGACTAATTAAGCAACAGCACTGACAGGGAAGGTATTGTGTGTAAAGATGCTGTGTGTTCTTTAAGAAGAAAACGAAGGTACAATGACAGACTAGTTTTGCAAACAGATTGTCAAATGAAAATTTACATTGTTTTTTGCCTTTTTAAAAATCCTTTTTTTAATGGTTGCTTGCATCAGTTTGAGATTCGTTCTTTTTTTCCCCCTCTATACTGCCATATTTAAGATTTAATAAACTATTTCTCAGAATTAGAACTAGAAAAATGCGTAGAAACTTCATAGAAGAGTGCTATGTCAGTATTCCTTGGAACAGAAACAGGAGGATGGCAAATTGTGTAGGAAGATCAGTCTCAAGAGGTTTTCATACCTATTTTGCCTGCTGCAGCACTTGAGATTTGTATTCTGTCCTTTGAGAATTGTTTGAGCTAGGGTCTCTAACATCCACTATCAATGTCTTGTCAAATGAACAAAAAGAAGAACCTTTGGAGTTTGATAGGGTTTTGCAAAATTCCTGAGAGAAATTTTCCAACTTTTTTACCAAAATCATTACCTGATTTTTTTCTATGCATTTTAAGTAATTATTTTAATAGCATAATTAATTATTTTCTATAATATGAAATATGAGAACAAGAGCCTTTTCATGTGTTTTTCCTTGTTCTTTTAACAATGAGCAATGAGAATTATAAAAGTGAGTTGAAATTTATTTTAGATGGCTTAATAAACTGTGAATAATTTAATATTTATGACTGACTAAATAACTGTGAAAGCTAGTTGGAGAATCTGGGTTTTTCCCCAGAAAGCCATCTCAGTTACTAGCAAGATCTTTGAAATTATAGTTATGGACTTCATATGTTAAAGTCAAAAATCATGCCTTATTCCTTTCTTCCTTTTGAAAAGGTGAGCAAGATGAGGTTTTATTTCCAGATTTTGTCTTGTCAAAATCAAAAGGAATTAAACTGGCTCCATGCAGTGAAAATGGGAGCACAGCTGCAGGGATTCTCCATGGGGAACAGGTATTGCCTGCAGCAGGAAGATGGCAGTGCAGTACTTGGCAGAAGCTTTTGTTGGGTTTGATGTTAATTTTGATCAACTCCCTTTGCAAGTGGTTCATTAGTTCAACTTCCAGGGGGCTGCAGGTTTTGTTTTGCTTCTAGGATTTCCTGCTATCTTAGCAGGATAAATTCAGAGGTAAAACTTATAATATGTTAGTCCATCTCATGATTCCTATTTTCCTGTGATGAGGATATGAGAGACTTCTGGATTTACATCAATGGATTTTTCTTCAGAATTATTTGATATATCTGGGAGTGTTTGGAAGGGCTACTGGTTTCCTTTTTCATCATAGGAGCAGTTTGTTACTGTGCTACCTGTCTTCAGTGGGTAGAGTAAAAGAAAAAGGAAAATCCAGAGTAAAAGAAAAACGAAAATCCAAAATGTAGACAAGGAAAAATCCTGTCTAGAACATCTTAATCTGCTTGTATTTTCTTCTTTGTGTTTCTTATTTTACCATTTCTTCTGCCAATTTTCTGAGATCAGAGATGTGAACTAAACCAGAGAGGAAAGAGTACACCTGTGATATTGTCCAGCAGCCGGTATCAAAGTCATGGGAATTCACTGCATGGTTTAAGACTGATGCTTTAAAAGATGAGTGAGCCTGCAGGGCCAGGTCTGACCTGCCTGGTCCCCTCCTCCACCATTGTTCTCTGTGGCTTCAGAGGTCCTCTCCAGGGTATGGGGTAGTGGGAACCTCGCTGGAAGGATGTAGAAAGTACTGGAGAGACATGGGTGCATTTCTGTAAGGTTTTACCAACTGTTTGTAAAGTATTTCAGAACTATGAATATCACGCTAACTTAACAGAATAAACTTCTTGTGAGGTGGGGGTTTGTTTTTTTGATCTGCCACAGTACACAGTGTTGAGGGTGTTGGTTGGGGCAGTGTTTCTGTTGCAGTAAGATATCAGTCTGTGTCACGGCCTTCATGAAAGAGAGAGAACATCAATATCTGTTGCTGAGCAGTGTATTTGTTCTATCACTCTGGCAACTCTCACCTGAAAAAAAAGCCTTTGAGGATTTCTCCTGACATTTCAGTGTCTTCCCAATGCCATTATTTCTGTCACTTCTTTAAGCCCACATAATTGACCTCTCTGAGGAGAACAAAATTCAGCCTCAAGGAAGAACACAGGAGCACCTTCAGTGAAGCTTGGAAAAGAGTGAGAACTGTAGTAGTCTGTATTTCTAATATTCATATCAAAGTCAAATGAAAAATATATTTTGTCTAGCTTTTCATAGAGCCTCACTTTATGCTTTGGAATAGCAAAGCTTAGCATATGCAGTACTTTGAATATTCAAAGGTGAATAAAACCTTATAATAAACAGAGTAGAAGGGAGTTTAAACTAGATAAAACCAAAGAGGAAATGTGATGTTTTAAAATTTTAAATTTTTTACAAGAATAATCAAAAAGGGGTTAATGTTGACATCAGGACAACATTGTTAAAACAGTAGTTGACCTATGCTTTGGCAAAGTATACACCTTGCAACGTATTTTAGAAATAGTCAGGAATCTATCTGTTTAGAGCAAAAGTAACAAATAGAGCTTGCTCTATTATTTAAAAGATGAAGACTTTTATTTCTAGTGGTCAAAAGTATGCTAGAAATCAGAAAAGGGTAAATCTTACTGCTCTTGAGGTATCTGTAGTTTTGTAAATGTAAGTACATTAGAGTGGAGTATCTCATGATATTGTTATCAATAGAAAACATTATTTCCTTTCTTATGTCAGACTTATGCTTTAGGGTCTCAACCCGCTCCCACACATTTATCTTCCAGCAGACTTTACTAGGAAAAGGATAGGACCTTATTTCACTTGTCATTATCTGTATCTTGGAAGTATTCTGGCTCACTTTGGAGAGAGGAAAATGGGTATTTTTAATGATTTAAAAATCACAGCTCCTGGTAAGGATTTTTGAAAACTGGTTGTGTGATGTTTTTAAGAGTATAAAGGCACAGACCTTATGCAAAATCACTTGTTTCAAGGGCTTGCCATGAAAGTGCTTCCTTACATATGTATATCATTTTTGCATTTCCAGTTATTTTTTATTGAATTGGGATCTGTAAGAAAGTGACCTATGTTTGCTTCATATTTAAAAAGATTTTTTGAGAGGGATAAAGCATGTTTCAGGGCTGTGTTCCTCTGTAAAGTGGGCTGCCTCGCTCAAAAGGTAAACAAGTTCAGCATGTTCCAGCAGTTGAAAAACACTGACACGGAGGAGGAAAACATCTGCGTGATTTATGCTTATTTATATCTGTTTTTTGGAGGTAGATAATTTATCTCTCAGGTTGCCTTCCAAAAATAAATGCAGAAAATTGCTAATTAATTTATTTATTCTGTGGTAGCAGTTAAGGAACAACTGATAACATAGGCCTGCTATATTGTACTAAAGAGTGTCAAATGCGCCTGCCACAGCATGTAGTAGAAAAGGGGCACAAAATAAGTTCACGACTTTTTTCAGTGGGTTAGATTTTCAGCACATTTTTGATTGAATGTATGGAAGCCAATGCTTTCACACACAAGATAAGGTAGAAAAAGGAGGTATACAGAAGCACATGAGAGTTTGATAAGGCAGGAGAGAAGCGAGAAGGGAAGAGATGAATGGAATGAGACTGACATGAGGAGACTGTGATAAGAAGGGATATAAGAAAGTGGATAAATAGTACAGTGGAGCAGAACAGTATTGCAGAAAACCTTATAATGATATCATCATTGTAGAAATGTTTAGGATGATATCACTATTGTTCAAGTCTTGTGCTTATGTTGATTACTACCTTTCTGAGTTTTTCACATCCACAAATGGCTACTATTTGAACTACTGTTCATAAACCATATTGTTTAATGAAAAATGCTGCTTTGAATATATAAGGATACAGTATTTTAGTGTGGCTTCTTACTTTATGGCTGTAGGTTCCTCCTGGAATTTAAATGCCGTTCTAAGGGTAATAACAGAACTTGACTCAAAACATGCAGCACTGTTTCTTGCGACTTAAACGAAATATGTGTGTCCTGTTTGTTTCATTAATGTCTTCAGTATCCAGGGTCTAGCTGAATCTTTATCTGTAAAAAACAGTTTATTTAAATTATTCATTTTCCTATCCCATGTATATTTCTCATATCTCTGTGCAAAAAAATATGTGTTCTGTCTCTCTGGAATGTATATAAATGCCCCAAGAATAAAAGTTGCACCTCCAAACTTGGCTAAGTATGGACGATCACAGAGTCTGCAGCTGCAGCTGGATATTTTTCAACAGTTGTATGACAAGGAATAGTAACTGTAGGTAGGTATGCTAAAATGAGGTAATCTAATCTCATGTTTCAGGAAGTAGGATGACTGGCACAGGGACTGAGAGGAATGCTTTCCCCAGTGTACAGCATCATATAGTGCAGTTGCTCTGAAGGAGGTTTGTCTCTGAGCTGTTGTGCAATGGTCACAGCTGAAGGCTGAGCCAGGCTTGATGGACCAGCAGCTTAATCAAGTCTGTCAAATTTCTGCTTCTGGCAATTCTGTCTCTTGTGGTAACATGCTTGTATTTTTGGCCAATGTTTGTTTTGTTGTATAAATACAACAAATGGATGTTTCTTTATGCTCTGCTTTGTTGCTGTTAGAAGTTGGGCGTTGTCAATAATCCTAAATATTGAATGCATCTTACTTTCTGTTGTATACCACTCTTGCCTTCTGTTCACTTAATTCCCTTCTAATTGTCACTTCCCAAGTAAAAAGGATCATGTTCAAAATTTCTAATTTTTCATTCATTTCTGTTTAATCTTAATAATTCATTGCATCCAAGTAAGGAAGGAGGACACCAAGGACTTGGAATCTCTCAAATTTTAGACAATTATCAAAAACATGTTTCCAAAACAAATTTCTACTACTTCTTTCCATTAATGGTTAATGAGTATTGAAAATATTGAAGACAATTTTTGGAGGATTTTATAGTAAGTTGAAATCTATTTCATAATAAGTGTAGTTCTTACAGGTTAGAGAAGACTTCTTATTGCATCCTCCAGAGGTATAGGTAAGAAAAAGCCCCAGCTTTCTGTGGAGTAGACACTTAGACATATGTGATGCTATCACTTCTGTAACTGCATAGTTAATGCATCTTCTGTTATTCAGGGCTATTTCCAAAAGGTACATGTCTGGACAGAAGGATAAATGAACAGAATTTAACTGAGAGCTTTTAGATAGTAAGTCTATTTCCAAAAAAATTCTTTTGTTTGTCTGAAGAATTGCTTCAGTCAGATGTTGAAGCAAAAATTTACTTTCATTATATGAGAAAAAAATCCACATTATCTTGCAGAAATGAAATAGTGAAATATAAAATAAAAATATTTTATATTTTTTTAAATTTCTCTAAAAATGTTAAAAACCTTTACAAGAATATTCATTTTGTATCTGATAATATCAAGACAAAAGATAAGAATGCTATTTACCTAGGTAATTAAAGAAAATTATGCAGGCATTCTCTAATTTCAGGGAACTTTCTAAGATACCCCTCATATGCTATAATGGGATGGTGTGGACTTACTGTGTGTATTAAATTATCATCATGTCTTTACAACATAATTCTGTATCATATGTGGTCCTTATGATTAGACTTTGAAAGAAGGATGATATATATAAAATGTTATTTTAATGTGTAACTCTATACAACAGGGCTTTGTATAAAAGATAGAGTTCTGTAAATATCAGATGTTGACAAAAGCCACACATGCATTTGATGACTGACTTATATACAATATCCATGACAATTTTTAGCAGGTTTCCTATTATTATTGGTTTTTTAGGGGTCTTGTTTCACATTTCCATAATACACATTTATTTTATTGTTGTAGCATGTTCATTTTTCATTTGAATATGTAAATGTATAGCTAAGCTTAGTGAATGATGGTCAGTGATAAATATATATCCCCTGTAATCTTCCCATATGCTATGTGTCCCTGTGAAAAAAATTTGGGATGTTTCTGTTTCTAAGGCAGCTTTAGCCATGGGCTGGATCCTGTGTGCAAGCCTGACCATCTGGGTAGGCCCACAGAAATGCTGATTCTGCATCTCCTGAGTAATGACCTTTTACCTTGGCCTCTCACATGTTGGCAGAGCTTGTTAACCTGGGACCAGCCCCAGGGTGTTCACAGTCCCCTCTCTTATGTCCACATGCTGCAGGGGGCAGGGTTGCTTCCACCACCTTTCCCCGTGGGATTTTCTGTGACCAGGGACAGGCTCTTGTGGGCAGCTTTTCAGACCTGCGAAAGTCTCTAGGTGAATATGTCAACAGAAAGGCTGGGATTATCCCTGGAGCCTTCCCAGAGAACTAAACCTCAGAAAGGAGATCTAGGAACCACATTTTGTTTCCCTTTTGGTAAATTTGTAACTAATTATATGTTGATTATGGTTCATTTACGTAAATAAGCATGTTAACACTGATATGTATGTGTCTGTACAAAACTGACTAGGAAAGCAAGCATCCAGCAACTTGTACATAGTTAGCTAACATCAAGTCTAGATTTCCTTCCTTCCTCAGTCCTCTTTACCTGATGGCAACCTTCCCTAACAGAGTTCCTTGGTGTATTCCCGTGAATAGTGCATGATCTTATATGCTCATTATGCTCATTTAGACAAATATCATAGATCTTCATTCCCATACAGGGCCAGGAGTTGAAGAGGGTGTGACTCTTTCCTGCCTTCTCCTCTTTCCCTCATTTGGGACACTATTCAGTCAGAGGCAGTTTTAGGTGGAAACAGACATCCCAAAGGAAAGTTTGAGGCTCATTTGTTTTGTTGCTTTACCAGGCACTACTTGTGACATGGCACCAGGATAACTCCTAGCAATGGTGGGATCTTTTCTGCCCACAGCTTAGTGTAATTCAAAATTCCAATTTTATATTTCTAAAATACTGCCTGAATATTGAAGGGTTCTGAGATTTTTCAGAGTACCAAGTGTTGGCCTAGTTCTGATGCTAATTACAGTTGCTGATCTCATAGGTATCAGCATAACAGCATTTTCAGAAATCCCTCTTGGTTAAACTGGTGAGTTTGTTGTGCAGTCTTATTCAGCATTTTCTATCCGCTGTCAGATGAGAAGGTCTCTTGACTGATTCCTGTTGATTTGACAAGGATTCTTTTTTTTTAGCAGACTACAAATACAGCCTTGGGGACATATTTTCTCTCCCCAAGGGTGTCTCACAAGCAGTCGTAAATCTGTAGAAAAATCAGCAGTGAAACTGGAATTTTACTACAGCAAAAAAATGTTGGAGTAGGGGTGAGTAGACAAGTCACCCCATTGTGTTTGAATTCAGATGTGACTCGTCTCTACCTTCTGTTCTCCTGATATATTTGTCACTAAACCTTTGTAATAAAAAGTGACATGTTGCCACTACCTGGAAAACCATGAATACCTGGGCTTAATAGACCGGATTTGTAGGAAAACTTTGTATTTTGTGTAAGTGAAACAAAAACCTGAAGGCTTAATTCCTTCTGTGCACCCATAGCTTTCTTTTTCCAATAGCATATCATGTTGTGGAAGGCTTTGGCTTATTAATAGACTGATAAGATTTTTTTATCATTACCAGACATTTACATGGTATTGCTTAATCTTTAGTGTGATTATGTCTGCAAAACTGAAAACAATGTTTCAACATGAAAATTAAATACCAGTACTTTGTGACTTCACAGATGTACAGAGCTGAAGACCCAAAGTCTTCCACAAAAGAGATGTGATTGCCTAATTCACCATGGAATTGTTTACTTATTGCAGAATTGCCTAACAGCTGGTGAATTTTAAAAAAGATGGAGAAAGGGTTTTATACCACAGGCACAAAACAAAATATAGCCAACATTTCAAAAGCATAATATGTTCTCTTTTTCATGTCCCTCTCGGCCAGCATCAGACTTCTGTGTTGTGACTAATGTTCCCTAAGCAGTTATGCCCTTTCACATCGCTGTTCAGGCTACAGGCCAAAACTTAGCACAGCCCACATCATCATGAAAGAGAATAATATTATGAAAAGATCTACTCTTAAAAGCAGCTTAGATGATGTTAGGAAAAGGTAGAAGTATAAGATTTTTTTAAAATCCATTTGCCAAGGATTGCTACTATTTCTCTCCCCAGTGTTATGTATTACTGAATGAGTATATGTTTATTAAAAAAATATATAAAATTTTAACTAAAAGGTAGACCTGCCTGGGATTAATGGCACTCCAAAATTTTTGTTGGTATTTTTTCTTTACCCCAGGATGGGTTTGGATGTTACCTGACAAGGGAAGTACAACATACATGTTGGTGTGATAATGAGAGAATAGTCTAGTCAAACAAAAGAGTGAAGTGTAATGAATAGAGAACCAATGGCATGGGATAACTTTTAGATTTGATAGAAATTTTTCCATTTGTTCCAATCGGGTCTGAAGCTATTCGTCTATACTTTAGTAGGTACTGGAAGAATTTGTATAAGTGTAAGCATCATTCTCTTTCAGCTTCTTAAACAGAATATATCAGGGAGAATTCCCTAATTTTATTCAGTGTGATTACTAACAAATGCTGATATCTATGATATACTAACAAATGCTGCTAGTAGAACTGCATTTTTAATTTCAACCTGCTTTCAACCTTGTACTTTCCTCTTCCCCTCCCCCCAGCTCTTTTTTTCTGGAGAACTTCTCTTAAGGGTTAGGGTAACTTAGGAAGATGCAGCATTTAATATTCTGTTTCAACATTTAGTTGTTCATGAAGAGAACTGAGTTGATTATTTTCTTCATGACATTTGAAGATCAGGAGTGTGCCCTTGTCTCTTCATTTTCAAGTATCTATTGGCACCAGCAGCAAAGGAGATGAAGGAATCAGCCTTTCAGGCATTGAAAGTGACAACTTCAGGAAGCATCAGCTGAGACAATTCTATCACCCATTTAGCATTCATCTGACTATTGAAGGTGGCTGAAGAATAGCATTTGAAAACAGAATAAAAGATAAAATTGGTATTTCCCTTAATACTTAGAGAAATTTCACTGTCATCTTTGACAAGTATCAACATTCTGCCTGGTGGTCAGAACTGTGAAAATCATTTTTCTTCAACTGACACAGTTAGAGTAGAAGAGAGGTCAACTGTTTTTTTATTTTCAGGAATTATCATGTGGAGGTGACTGCTCCTGGAAAATGAGGAATATGAGGAATAGTGAGATAGTATCTAAACTACTTTATCCAACTCACAGCTTTGGATGTGCAAGTATGACATTGAGAAAAAGAGAGACAGGGGAAAGGATTAGGATTAGTTGATCCAGAGGTAGATTATATTAGGTTTGCTTCAAACTCTGCCAATCATGTGAAAACCATCTCACTGTCCGAAAACAGTCTCACTAGTGAATATTGTCAGAAAGTAGCCATGGTAAACATAGCTTCACTTGAAATTGTTGGAGTTACCCAAATAGGAAGTGCAGGGATATGGGCCATGTTAGAGACAGACAAGATTCAACATTCACACTAAATGATATTTTATTCTGGCAGATCAAAGATTTTATTACTTGTGATGAGGCATGCTCAGTTTTATTTGTCTGAAGATACATCAAAGTCAGAAATATACCACGGAGTTCTGCAATCCTGGTCTTAAAAATTGCCCTATAACCTTGTTATTCTTATGACTTCCACACTCATTTTTGTGTGAGCCTATAGTGGTAGAAGCTTAATTAAAAGATTTGAACAATAAAACATTACTCATGAAAATATAGAGAAAATGCTGATTTGTTGTTTAACTGAAAAGTCAAAAAATAACTCCATGTTAACATAGATATTGCTGATGTAAAGGAATTGTCACACTCTAGGCATTTAAGGTATTAAATAAAAATTAAAATTACTTTGAAAGAGATGCTCTAAATCCATCTAGGAAATTATTTTTTTATGAAGTAAATCATCCAAAAATGCAGAAAACAGAAACAAATACTCAACCAAATTTTCAAGATTTTTAGGAATGGAGAGGATGCTGAAATCTTCCCATAATTTTTAGTAAAAGTTCTAAATAATAATAAAAAAAAAAGAACTTCATAAATACAAGTTCATTTAAAAAAAGGCTCTTACTTTTTATATGCATGAAGGCGTATGTTAGTTAATATATTTATAATTAGACTAATTCATATTTTTTGTGAAAGAGATGGAATTCAGAAGTTATGTAAATAAGTTTGTTCATATGTAATTTTTTTCTAGAAAGTTAAAACCTCCTTTTCTTCAATTTCTTCTCTTTGTCAAAACAAGAAATGTTAAAAAATACCCCATGTATTTTTTCTCTTTTTTTGTCAAGTCGAATTTGTTAAAGTAGTGCTATACTGTTTTTCCTTTGTCTCTGAATGGAAGAAGGAATTTTATTTGGCATTTCATGGCCTGATGCTTTTTCTAAAGGTTTCTGGCTCAGTTCCCATCACTGGTAGACAGCAGGGTGTTCTCTAGCTATGCTTAAGATTGTTAGTAGTCTTTCTGTTAATGTAGGCTTGATATCACTCTGTGATTGGAGAGACTTGGAAAGCCAGCTCTGCTGACTAAATCCTTCTTAAGGTGGCATACTATCCTTTTATTCAGATGTGAACATCTACTTTCAACTATAAAAAGACAATCAAATAAATAGATTCGTTTATTTATTCTATAGTATGACTAGGTAAAACGTGACAAAAAAAAAGCAACTATTTTCATTAACACCTTTTTCTTTGTCACATTCCATTCTAAATATCTGTGTTGAAATATTGATAGGAAGGCAGGGTTTTGTAGGAGAGGTTATTAAAATTCTAATCTTATATTGCACTAATAAAGGAATATGCCATGGATTTCTCACACACTTCAGCAGTTTTTCTGCTTTTGGGTAGCCTCAGTGACAGGAGAACTCTTGCTCCCATGAGTGAAACTAGAGCCTTAGCAGTGCTGACAAATGCCCATAATGTCATAATGACAGAAACTTCTTTTGTTGACAAATTCCGCCTGGTGACCCCAAAAAATTTGACATGCGGAAATGAATGTAGCTTTGTTACTCCCATGTGTGCTGTACAAGAATGCCAGTAAGCTTTCTTGTCTTCCTTTTAAAAAATAATACAATTTCAGAAGCTGTTCAGTTGAGGAGGGTTAATTGACCATGGTAATGGAAGTATATGTTAAGTGTGAGTTATGAAGCAGAGATTTGAGATATGTGACTATGTAACAGTAGAAGCTAGTCGGCACAGAGCTTCTTGATCTTTCTCTAGAATGTTTCAGTCCAGGCTCTGGTGGGATTAGGAAGCAGATGTCTGAATTTCCCATTGCTTTCTTGATTTTGAAAGTCATAATAAATTCAATATAGCACCATAGTATGTGGTTTGAATGTAGTCACAAAACCTTCTATCATGTAAGAAATGTATACAGAAATTATTGACAGATTCAAATTATTTGAGGTAACTTTATGGTGGAATGAATTTAACAAAACTGTGAAATTATTTCTGCAGCAAGCCTGATTTAGTCTGCAGTGTGGAATACCCTGATTTCTGCCACTGAACCATGGCAAAATTGCATCCACACGCTGTCTCCAGAGATGTGTCTTCAGTAGATTCAGTAAAAGTCCTATCTTTCTATCATTTTAACAAAATGGTGAACAGTAGCAGAACAGTGAGAAAACATCTTTTTCATACAGTTTGTTTGTTGGGGGCTAAAACCTTATATTCAAAGTAGCTGTCCAAAAATGAGCTTTTTGTTTTTCCTTTTTTATTTTCTAGTTCTGGTAGCTATTTCTTCCCTCAAGCCTATTTTGTTAGCTAACTGGATTACCTGAACTCAGGGACTAAGTTGTAATTTCTTCCAGAGGAATTTTATGTTGAGCCACTTTATTACTATGCAGATAAAACTAAACTTTCAACCTGATCTGGCTCATTTGGTCTTGATCATGGATAATTCCTATCTATGCTGTAGATGAAGACAAAGCAGGACCAGGTTTTGGTATTTTCTACTGAATCTTGGAAAAGTTTCCCCAAACAGGACTCTCTTCTAGTCTGCTAGGCGCAATTTCTGCAGTGGAGAATAGTAAAAAAAAAGCAATATTGAACTGATCAAACATAACTTACTGTTTCAGATGTCAGATTTAGCATACACATTGAATAATACATAATGATTTCAAAATCACATCATTTAAAATATAAAATCCATATTTCATGGGTAGCAATTAAGTTAAATGCAATAAAATGAAAAGCATTCTAGGCCATATTCTGTTCAAGGTTCTTTAGACTTGGCACCTACTCCTTGATATCATCAAAGATAATTTGAAACATAAATAATGCTTAGAAAAATAGCTATACGTTTATTCAGACCTCTGTACTTAGTGACATAACTTGCAAAGTTTTTCTATTTGAGAGGTGTTAGTTCAATAAAATTGAACAGGGTTCTTTCTTTTTGATGAGATGTACTTAGCAGTTTCTCTTTCATCTTAAAAGTAATGTAATAATGAATGATTTAAGGTTGAAACTTAAAGGATGCTTTTATTTCCTCATTTTTATATTGAAATAGCTTTATATCTATTTTGTGCAATAAAGCTAATACAACAAAAATATTATCTTAGAATTAAACTACTATTTTTTTCTAAGATACTGAAAAAATCAAGTAACATCCATAGCTAAGTGTTAGTGTGACATTGCAAGAGACCTGTCCTCTCTTGTCAGAACTTCTGGCCCTAGGGAGCTTATTATATCTCCTTGAATGCTTTTCTTAAGTGTAGTTCACCACGTACATGGTGTATTATATGCATTTTACTCTGGGCTTCAAGAATGCATCTCAACATTACTTATTTGAATCCTCATATAATCATTTGAGTAATTTTTTCCCTTTTTGTATTTTCAAATGCTGTATGTCAGGGGATATGAAAGTATTTTGAGTATGTCACTCCTTTTACATCAAAGAACAGCTTCAAATGTTTTACTAATTTTCTGTTGAAAAGTAGTGTCTTCTAGTGGTCTATAAGACACTAAAATGTCTTAAAAATGGCCTGGTAGTCAAAGTAGTATTAAGATATTCAAAGCCAACTTATGCTTTTTGCCATAAAGAACATCGGAGTATTGAGGAGCAAAGAGGAGTATAGGACTCCTATAGGAGTGTTTTCTTTTTTTTTTTTCTTTTGATCCCTACCTTGCTTAACAAATTTCTAAATATGTAATGAAATCAGAAATACCCCTTAAGTTTTTTGGGGTTTTTTGTTTGTTAATTTTTAAAGTCAATATTAGAGCCTAATTAACAGCCCTGCATTTTGAAGAAAATCCATTCTGAAGTATTCCTGCAGTTAAAGTACTTTGTGCAGTGGAGGCTGCAAACAATATTCCTGAGGGGGTTAAAGTCAGTGAGTATTATGCAAAACCCAGCTACAAAAAATTTTCCAATAAAAGTACATGTTTAACATAGCATCCAACTTTCTACTTTTTTTTCCTTAAGACTACTGCTTCCTTTCTGAAAAGAAATGGAGTGTATGTGAAGAGTGGCTAAACTTCTGAACCGTAGAAATGGCAGATCCAAAGATAAATGCTGTCTTCTGTAATAGAATTATAGATATATATACACATGGAGTTGGAAAACTTAACCAAAAGTATTTTTCATTACTTATAATCATTTTCATTGCTGTTCAAAGGAACACTGTTGTAACAGTGGTCAGGGAAAAGAAAAACTTTCTTTCTGAGAGAATGCCTTCAGGATATACTGTACCATCTAGCCAGTAGTCTGATGCTGGCTACCTTAGTAAAAAACCTTAATAAAAAATAAAAATACCTTAACCAAAAAAATACTGTAATAAACATTTTCCAGTTAACTTGGAAATGTAAGATGGTAAGGAGAATGCATTTTTCTAGCACCCAAATCTGAGAGGCTTTTCAAGACAATTACCAGGAGAAGGTAGGAAGCAGAGTAGTGCACCTGAAACCTCATATATACAAAATAGAAATTGCTGCAGAGAGCTTTGAAATAAGAATGACTGATGAATTAAAAGATCATAGAAACAAATGTTACTGGAGGTAAATTATGTGAAAATATATTAATAAATACATACCTTACTTTTTCCTGTTGAGATTGGAAATTGTGAATTTTACCTGCAGAGTACAGGTTTATTATGTAAAAAATGCTATCTATAGCATCAATAGGAGTCATATTAGTCTGTAATATAGCATTTCCTTTGTTTTTCCCTTTCTCTTCACATACAATGGAAAAATCTTTTCCATCCTCTTGCTTTCTTAGGTGTCCTTTCAGCTTAACCTTTTTCAATGTAGGAATTAATCACTTAAAAATATGTTTTTCTAATTGAAATCCTTCGAAAAAAGTTTCATCATGTGTTTGTGGTGTTTGAAGTTCTGCTTCAGAGCATTAAAAAAACTTAGTGGGAAATTTTATGAATTTTTTGGTACCATAAATTTTGGGTTAATTTCCTTTAATACGTCCATTTTCATGTGACACATGCTAATAATTTAAAAATTGTTACAAATTGTAGAACAAATGGAAACAGGGAAATGAAGAAGCCATTGGATTTTAAGGCGCGTGTGTAGTTCTTTGGGATGGTCCTGTGAAGTGCCTGGAGTTCGAGTCCAGTGATCCTTGTAGGTCTCTTTGAAATCAGGATTTTCTATGATTCTCTGATTCTGTGTGAGCTAGTGGTGAGCTGATCTCTGAGAGAGGGAAGTTATTCATGCTCCAAAAAGTAGAACAAGCCCCTCTTTTGCTTCTTTCAGCCTCCTGGTCCATAAGGCTCATGTCCCCTCCTTCCCTGATCCTCCTCTCTTTCCCTCTCTATCCCAAATGTTATAATACAAAAATATTTTCATACACCCCAATATATTGGTAATATTTATACATTCTATTTTAAAAGAAGTCATTTGCTACATGAAAGGGATACTCTTGAATTCAGTCAATAAACAAAACCTAGTGCTCTGGATATCTGCAAAGAGGTAGTTACAGCACTAGTATCAATCCCCAAATGTCTTACTCCAAGTCTTACAAAATACATCTTAGAGCTTTATTTTGAATCATTATACAAAGAGAAGAATATATGAAGGGAAGTAGGAATGATTCAAAATAGAAATTAAATCCAGTAAGCAGCATGGAGCATAGAAAATCCTTCAAATAATATTTTATCCACTTCCTGCCTTATTGTATTTGCATTTCTCAGTAGTTCCTACTGATTGTTTTGCTAGTTTCTTGTCCAAAGCTAGAGTCATAGTAAATGTTCATTTTCATTTGAGTGTGCAAAGCTAAAAATGAGCACAGAAAAATCTTTACTCTCAAATGCTCTAAGTAGTTTTAAAGTAGTCTTCAGTGCTGTCCTTTTCTCCATAGAGGTCTAGTCCTTAATTTTTATCCTTGAGAGAACAAAATGAAATGAAACTATCTAGTCTAAATTATTTCTCAAAATACAATGCATGCACTGGCCTTCATTTGATTTCCAGAATAGCTCAAAGCAAAAGTAATGTGTGGCTGCTCCGTCTGGTTGAAATCTCACGGATCAGCAGCACGGGTTGTAGGAATGTACAGTTTTGTACAATGTAGGAAGCTCAGAACCTCCTTCAACAGCTCTAGTGGCCCAAACATAAATATGTTCATTTTCGATAAAACTCCCACTAAATTCAACTGGAGCAAAACCCAGATAAGAGTGAATACTTTTGAAAGTTCTACTTCCTATTTCATTAAATGGAATGATGAAACATTTGCCTATTTTCTGGTGTAATGAGGTTATCACAGAAAATGAGGTACCACATAAAAGGACTCAAAAGTAGTTGAACTTCTAGCACTTTGGAAAAAAATGTTCACATACAGTTCAATTTTTCTGACATTAGTTTGATTGTGATGTCTGATAAGCTTTGATATATTCTTCAGAGGTGATGTTTTTATGAAGTGAGAGACAATAATAACAACACTTGATTAGTTCAGCAAGCTCTTTTAGAGTAAACTTATATATTAGTTTAACCTTCTGTGCTTAGGGATATTTTATATTTACTTCAAGATTTCCAGTAGCTTTGCTCTATGTTGTGCTGAGTGCATTTTACTTTGAGTTGGTTTTTACTGTAAGGAGCAAATAACATTCAGAAGGGGAATGGCATGATGACCAGATAACAGTTCAGAAATGGCATAATAATCCTACCACTAGCAAAATATTTCATGCTACTGAAAGGGAAAAAAGTTAGAAAACCACAGGAAAACAATTTTGATAACTGTGTTAAGATTAGAAAAATATTTCACCTAAGTCATGGATAAAGTTTTAAATGCTGCATACTCTCATTTTTGCATATCTTCGAAAAAACAACCAAAACATTAGTTGTCAATAAGGGAGATTTTGTCACAAGTAAAATGTAAACTATATTCCAGAAGGTTCCACTAGCATGCTGTAGAAGTATATATTCCTTGAGGAACTTTTTCTGTGAAATTCCATGTGACTTTTTATTGCATTCCTAAATGTGTCTTCCTAAGAAGCTTCAGTTTAAGCTTGCTTTGTGCACCATTTCTTCATTCCCCTCTGACTTATTTTCTAGCAAAAACTATAAATAGTTTTAATTCCTATAAATTCACTTGAGGGCAGTTTAATATGACATGGCCATGCAGTAGGGCACAACCTTTGAGCCTGCTATGAAGGTAAAGTATACTTTAGAAATATTAATGAGATTAGGAAGCAATTGGATAGATGGTTATGACTTCAAAACTTAAAAATCCTCCACAACACCAAAAATAAAAGCATGAGTGTTTGAACTTTTTTTTTCAGATTGACCAAAATGTTTCAGAACAAAACAATACTGTGTAAAGGAGATGCTTGAATTTTGCATGCATGCAATAAAAGATAAATAGCCGAAGTTCATGGTCAGGCAAAGGTTTTGGAGCCACATGAAGCTACTGCACCAGTTTTCTTCCGTTACCACAAGTAGGTTAGAAAATATTTGAGGTAATCCTATGCTATGAGTTTTCTTGATGTTTTTAGATTGCTTTAGTAGTGTGCAAGTATAAAAGCTTCAAGAAGTGAAATTATGTAGGCACTGGCATGGAATGCAACTATTACCAAGTCTGCATCCTCTTACTAATAAAGACTGGCGCTCATCTCTAACCTTACTTCCTTCACAATAAGATAATAATATTCAGTAGCTTTCCTGGACCGGGTTCAAGAATTTATGACTGAAAGAGCATTTAAATGTGTGATGGCTTTCTTCAACTTAATTGTAGAGCATAAGTTTACCTTGATTTTATTTGTTGTAGGGAAAGTTCTAAACCCTGATATTTTTGGGGTGTAGAATTACTACTGAGCTGACTGTTTTCCATACAGACATAGATTAGGAGATATGTTACTGGACATAACTAAACTGAATTAATACTTAATTATTCAGAGGCTACTGACCAGATAATTAAACTCTCTGAATTATACTGTAATTTGAATGTCTACCCTAGGGCAGGTAGTTCCTTCTACACTGTGAGTCTTTTGTGGAGTGATAAATCCGGTGTCACTTTTGTTTTTATTTGGAATACAAGTCCCTTATATGCTAAAGAGTGGTTCTTGTCACACAGAATTACTTAGTGTCATGGTGGTAGTGCTTTCTTGATTGCCTTGTGAAGTCAGTTCATAAGGACTGCATGTTCATTGTGATAAGTGATAAATTTAAGGTTTTAATTAAGCCATAAATGACAGCAATAGCTAATTGTTTTGAACGGTTCGGTGTGGGGTTTTTTTGGCAGAGCACTATATTGCAATTGTAGTCACCATGAAAGAAACAAATTTTATAGAGGTTATAGCTGTCTGTGTAGATCAGCATACTAAGTTCCCTCCATTGTGTATAGCAAACTGACTTAAACATTACATTGAAAACATGAAAATTCCACAATTGGAAGTCCAGAACCAAATTATAATAGCCCTGTATCCTTTATCCAGAACTAAGAATCTAGTTTGTGCAAGTCACAAATATCTTCTATAAAGTGCCCAATATCTTCTATAAAGAAACGTATTCATGTTAAAACATTGTTCTTCTTCACTGAAAGAGATCTGCCTCCACCCTACTCCATCTCCCTTGTATTATATGCAAATATTGTTGTCATTGACCTTATAAGAAAGGAGGGTATGCAATGAGCACAAGCATTTTATTTTATATAGGCCACCAGCACATTAGAAACATACCTGAATATGATTTACATGTTAGAGCTTTTTTTTTTTTTTTTTTTTTTAAGAAAGTACTAATAGTGATTTTCTATGTATTATAGGTTTTCTGTTTTGTTGTTGTAGGTTTGGGGTGGGGTTTTTTTGCTCTTTCTACATTAATATAATTTTGGCTGCTGTCCAGTGTTACAGGGCTAGGTGGACTTTGTTCCAGTATGACCTTACTCTGTGGAGCCTTATTCAGTGTGATTGCAGCCAGGTTTATACTGCTGCAATTCTGCTTACTAACTGCACAGCATGAAGCAGACACAGTAAAGGCAGTATTTAAAGATTTTTCAAGGCCACACCCACATCTGCTGTACCTCTGGGAAGTTTTCTGTGTTCCCCCAGATTGTAATCTCAGCAACAGCAGTATTCTGTATCTTTGGTAACAGCTGGCAACATGCTAGATACCACTCCTTGATGTGTAATGATATTTGCCATACTTTGTTGGTATGGAATTCAATATAAATATTTAAATTTATATTTAAATGTAAGTTTATAATTTAAACTCACCTTCAAGAGGTGAGTTATGCAGTTTCTCAACTGAGCAACAGCTTCCTGTGCTTTTTTGCTCTTGAAAGAAAACATTGCCTCTGTTATTAATTTATTCTATGGTAATTAGCCAAGAGCTGTATTAGTGTGCAATTTAAGACCTTCTGTGTCAAAGTGATGCCACCTTGACTGTTTCCTGAGCTTTCTGATCCTGTTCTTTTTCTCCTTGTCAGAGCAGTCCCAGGAGACAGGGATGGATGCCGGGGAGATTTCTGCCTCTTATAAAGATCTGCCAATACTCATTATTCTTGCAAAACAGAGTCAGCATGTAGGGCCTAAATGTGGGCACAGGGGTTAATCTAACCTGTAAAGAATCTGTGATCACCTTTGCAGAGCGCCTGTTTTGCTGAGGCCTTGATCCAGGAGGGTGATGCAGGACAGGAGCCACAAGGGATGTGCAGGCAGGTTACTGTTCCTCTCTGCTGTCCCATGGGGCACCTGCTGTTGTGCATTTCCAAGCCTTGAGGTCTCAGGATGTGGGTCCTTTTAGGCCAGGCTCTTTCTGAGAGGACAGGTACACAAATGACCTCTGCCTGCAATCAGCCACAGGGGCTGCAAACAGTTCATTTTGCTTTTTACTCCCCCTTTCAAAGAATCATTATACTGCTGCCCGGGCTGACAGTGCTACGTTACCATAGATGGCACATGTCACATACTGAGAGCTTTCTGCACTAGCTCTAGGAAATCATAGCAGTATTTTCAATTTTTTTGTGTCTATGTTCAAATAGGCATGATTTTAGGAGTGGCACACCTGGTTTTGTACATGCAGCCATGCAAGGGAAACAGTAATTTATTTCTTAGAGTGCTGCATTTTTAGCTCAAAACATGACTGAATAGTGCTCCTGATGCAGCAGAGTGGCTGTGGTTATATTTTATATTTAGATTTTATATTTAGGTTTTATATTTATAATCATTGTGGCTGTGATTATATTTGAATTTTCTTTAACAAGAGCTACTTGTTAAAACTCAGACCATAAGGGAGACTAGACACATGTGAAATATGAAAAGTTAAGTTTTGTTCAGTTCTTAATCACTGATTCATAGAATTCTTTCTGATCCTATTTTTTTTTTTTTTGGCTAGAAACATAAAACAGGGACAGAAGATCTGATGTGGAACTTTGCTTATAATGTTTTTTCCACATACAAAAATTAAAAATGTTGTGCAATAAAACATATATTTTATTTATTATAATTTATATAATATATATAATCTTAAAATATCATTTATTGGTGTGAAATATTATCTCTTAAATAGCAAAAACAATTGGAACAACAGTGGGTGTATATAATGTATATAACAATTTGTGAGCACATAAGCAATAAAAAGAAAAGGAAGTCATTAGCTCAGAACAAGCAACAGCACAGTTATTATTATGGATCTAATAAAAATAATTTGGCTTTTTGTACATATGAAAAATCAATTCTTACTTTTCATGCACATAGAAATCTATCTACTACATGAGTCTTTCATAAAGAAAAGTCCTTCTGCCTCTTGGTTTAAATTTTCAGGTGCAGCTAACTTTAAAAGGACTCAGCAATACTTCCTTTCCAATAAAAGGATAGATTTATTTTATAGAATTTGGGGCAGTTTAATGATTTTTTTTGTGGTTTAATGAGAGTGTTTGTGGTGGTAAAGGAAACCATTATTGCTGGTAAAAATCACATTCATTTCAAATGGCTGGAGTAATGTAATCCAGTGAGCAAAATTTGCAAATCAATGCTGTAAAAATTATTTGTTGTGCTTGACTTGAACAGCTGATGTGTTTGTTGTCTATAACACTGAGATATAGTACCTAGTGCAATGATGTGTAAGTGAATATATAGTAAATAGAAAGAGATGGTTTTTTTCTTTTCAGCACCTATCAAGGATGCATCTGTGCTTTATGTGATAAATACCCTTAAGGGTATTCTTTCATTAATGCTTTCATATTTCAGACAGAACAGACTTAACTCAAGGTAAAGCAAGAGATTAATGTGACACTTCAGTAACAGTAACTCTTAGACAGTAGTGACACACTGAATTTGCGTGTTTTAGAATACACAGGTGTAAAACTGATTACCTAAATTATTTGGTGCATTTGAGGACACACAAGTCAATTGTTTAGCACTGTCTTCATGCCTTAACTTGGTATCTGATTTAAATCTCCTGTTTTCACATATTACCATAGTAGATTAGGTACCTTTTTCCTTTCCTTTTTTTTTTCTCTCAAGTTTTCACTGGGATGAGTAATCAAGAGCTTTTTCAGAAGGAAGACTGGCAAGTTTGATAAAATTAATTTTTCAAACTCTGTGATTGTTCAGATTTGGCTTTACTAAGATAATAGATAGTATATTTTTCACTTTTTTCTATATAGGAGAAGGTTTCAGTGTCTGCTTTTGTTCTGGAAAAGCATCTTCCCATGCCATGACTGACATTTAAATCAAATTCTATTTGTAATGGTTTGTTTATTAATTTTATGAACTACTAAATTTGAAGATTTGAAGTAAAAAGAAATTTAAAAATCCCTGCCAACCAACCATGTTCAAAGCAGTTATTTTCTTTCCATCTGATGTTTCATTCAAATCTCAACAAATACAGATTTGTGGGATTTCAAAGCATCTATTTTTGCCATCAATGATGGTTTTTAATGATCTGGATATCCTTCAGAATTAAAAAAAAACTCTATTACTTTACTTCTCTAGTGTGCTTTGCAAACATGAACTGTTCAATTCTAGCACTGATGTTTGCACCTTCATTGTTTAACAAGTACTGTAAATAGAATCCTCGTGGTCTGCGATTCCAGACCTGTGAGACTCCAGATTTCAGAGCTGTCATAGTGGAGCATAGCAGAGAAGTGGGTGGTCTCCACACAGCCTCAGGTGTTGTGATGTAGGATTCACTCAGCTCTTCTGTATTGCACAGATGTACAAGCTTATTCCGAAAATTCAGCTCAGACAAGATATTCCATTACTCTTTGTGAATAGACTACAAAAGAAATTAATCTGGGAGATAATTTTAGGCTGCAGGAGAAGGAGGTTGGTTCTCATTCATGTGATCAAAATTGATCCAAATTTAAGCAACTTCTAATACTATTGACATCATGGCATTTGACTTCCACATCTCTTTCTTTGGGATGTTACAGTTCTTGCCTCTAACTTCCCATTTGATCTTAAGACCTTCCTTGGCAAAATAGACCAGATGAGAACTCTCTTATGGTTTTACTTCCTTCTGTATTCCACCCAAAATTTAATTCAAGTCCGGCCTTATTTCTCATGTTTCATATACCATTAGAAATAGTTGCAATTTTTAATTAAGAACTGCAAATAGAGAAAAACAAGAAATGGTTTCACTGGTATGTTTCTTAAAAGTTCTTGTGGTTTTGTGCACAGTGCAAAGCTACACTGACACACTATGTGTCCTTCTGCAAAGGGCTCCTCCAAACAGTAAGAAGAGTAGCATCTTTGTAATAGTTTTGATTCCACATACAGCACCTTCAATGAGAAAGCAAGACAGAACTTCATTGACTTAATGGTGTACTTAGGTGTATAATTGATAAGAAAATTTTAGCATTTGCGTGCACAAATTTTGAAATTAATAAAAATATCCACGGTGAGATCTTTATGTAAAGTTTCATATTTTAGTTTATAAATGTCTTGTAAAAAGTTCTTCTTAAACAACAATTAATCTTTATATTGAAAAAATAATTACAGAGAACTCCTGTGATTGGTAGGGGATCTGGTATGCTGAGGCTTCATAGCACAGTTGCATATCTACAGAGTTGCCTGTAGAAGCATTCACTGAATTTCACAATCACACTCTTGTGCATGATAAGTATAGCTCTTAGTGACACACACTTGAATTCAAGTATTTGAATTCAGCAATAGGATTTTTTTGGTCACCAAATCTCTAGTCTAGTGGTCATCTTTAGGGCTGAATGGAGTTGAGTTCAGGGCTGTACTTAAACCTGGATATGGATAAGCTTGAGGTCATCTCTTTGCTAACGTTTTGTCTTTCTGTTGTATAGTTTTGGAAAGAATTGAATGTAAGTAGAGAAATGTGAATAGGAAAAATACATTTTCCCAATGACCAGTTAAACTATATTTTGTGCCCTGAATTTCTACATGCTTAGTAATATGCACTTAGCAGCATTGCAGCTACAAGGAGCAGATTTAACTTGTGAAGCCAAAGACAGATCTCCTAGTTATTACTCATTCAGAACAAATGATACCAAATACCAGCTTATAGCAATGCCTCATTGAGAAACTCCCTTCCCTGAGTCACACATTCCCTCACAGTGTCCTTTGTGCCTGTTTCAGGCTCAGCTATCTTCACATTCTCTGTATTCTCGTCAAGAGTGTTAAAACTTGGTCCTTAAGCCATGTCATAGTACTTTCCTGTAAAGCAGATCACTGTCTCTCCAGAACTTGATGAAATTACATATTTTTTTCATATGTTCAGAGTTTTCCATGCCATACTGTATTGTACACGTCAAAACACAGCTTGCTTCAGAGGATGGAACAAATGGCTAAAAATCAATAAATCTTTTTACAGTTTGCCACTAGGGATCATTACACAGTGTTTATTAGTTGTCTTCCTTACCCTTCAGATGTAGGAAATAACAAATCTGTTGAGTGTTGGTGTGTCAGACTGCTCTGCTGCCTGCCCGTGCTGCCTGCTGTGAGGGATGGGCACGGCTGGCATGAGCAGCAGCAGTGCAGCCGTGCTGGGGAGGCATCTGCTGTGGGCTGGCTGTTGGGTCATAACACACTGGGACATCTTCTCACAAAACATTTTCTGCAGCCCTTTTTTATCAACTTTCATGCTGCCTCAGCAGGACCACCGGTGATTCAGTGCCAGGTGCTGTAACACCAGCCATTGAAGAGGAATAGGCATGCTGGCACTTAGGGCTTGAGGGATGTCAGCAGGCAGGTTTACTGCACGTGGCTGCGTGGCTTTTTCTCTTCCTCATGGCTGGAATTATGAGGAGCCCCCAGACATGTTTCAATCTTGTAATTTCTCATCTGTCCCCTGCTTAACTAAGGTGCCCCCCGCTACATCCCAATCAATGCACAGAGTTCAAGGCTCTATGTCTGATAATATAATTTTCTTATCATCAGAGAAACTAATGAAAAATATAAACACAAGAAATTCTGAGATATTAAATAATAAGGTGCTTTTCTTATTTTGTCATTAAAAAAATTTCTGCCTTTTTTGATACTTTCCTAAATTTTCTGGTTTGGCTTTCATACTAATTTTTAAATTTCAGCTTTACAGATCATTGATAAATCATGTGGATTGAAGAAATTATACTTGAATCTTTCATGAACAAGAAAAACTGACAATTTCTTAGTTTATAATAGTAGTAACTAAATAAGTTTTTGCTTTGCAATTCATGCAAACAGTGTAAATGTGAAGGAGATAACATTTCTCCTCAGTGAAGTGGTCACAGTGCCAGCCTGACAGAGTTCAAGGAGCATTTGGACAAAGCTCTCAGGCACAGGGTGTGATTTTTTGGGATGGTGCTGTGCAGGGCCAGGAGCTGGACTTGACAATCCTAGTGGGTGCCATCTAACTCAGCATATTCTGTAATTCTGTGATGTTATTCAGGCTGGTGAAAAAGGAGGTAATTTAGTCTCTAAGCCTGGAAGAGTCCAACACACATTTTGTCCTAACAAAAATGTATCACAAAAGAAAACTGGTTACATGTCTGTTTGTTTAAATGGCTGTTTAAAATTTCTTTTATATTTGTGATAATTTTCATTATTACTCTTTTTATAGACTTGGGAACTGGTGGGCTGGAAGCCATTATCAAAACTTGGTAATGAAGACTAGAGGGAAAAATCTGAGACAAAGTAGGCAAGTGAGCAAAATTTAAACAGAAGTTGAAAATGGTCCTTTTTTCAGCTATTCTTTGTGCACTGAAAAGGCTTCAAATAGATTTTTTCTCTTGAGATCTAGGCCAAAATAGACAATCTGAAGTTGAAATTGTCACCACTAACCTACACTTTTCCTGCACATCACAGGTGATATTTACAGTCTTAAAGTTGTTTAAACATGTCTGTCTTCTGTATAGATTTTGTAAATGTAAAGGAAAAATCTGTACAGAAGACAAAGCTGCAGTAGACTCTCATTATCCACAAATGCAACTGGGCTTCCATGTGAACCTCTCTTTAAAGTGATGTGATTTTTTTCTTTGCTTTGTGACTTTATCAAAGCTTAATATCTTTCATTTCTGTAATGTGTTGTGTAAAGCATCAGACACATTAGGTTGCCTGATATATTTTTGCTATTTTCTTTCTGACATGTTATCCCATGAGGCAAATGACTAATCTGCACTGGCATATTCCCTAGGTGACTTCAGATTGGAAGAATTAATTCACAACTCAAGTCTCTTCACATGCTGTTCTGTAGAGAAGTAGTTAGATGGAGCAGGTGTGCCAAAGGTCTTAATGAAGTCTTGAGGGCAAAATTATAGGTGAAAAGGTTAAAGAATAAGAAACAGTTTTATTTGCATTTGTGCCTAATTGAAACATCACTCTCAGGAACAGGAGATGCCCTGGAGTAAGGGGAAGTCAGGCAGACCCAGCAAGTGTCTGAGAACTGCAGTAACCAACCTCTACAGATAACTGGAAAAATCCTGAGAGCTCCTCCTTACTGTCACCTGCACAGGTGACAGGATCCCAAGCAAGAGGAGGGATATTCCCTACGGTATGCTGTGGCATCCTAGTCCAGATTAGAGACCCTTTTTAACACCTCCCATGCACCAAACCTCACTTTTCTCTCTGCTACTTTATAGATGTAACACAGGACAAAATCTAGTCTGTTCATGCACCTGGTGATTGAAAAGAAAGAGAAAAAAAAAACAAAAGGTTGGTGGTTCACAATTTAACACCTTTATTATTTGAAATATTCAACACCACTTTCTGCTCTTTATTCTCCAACCTGCCAGTACACATTGTTTCTTGCTATCATGCACCCACAGCATTATTGCAGCACTGCCTAATGGTGTGGTGATGGAGACCAGTCACAGAGCTTCTTTGCCTCCTGGTTGCACTCACTCTAAGCAGAGCTGCATCTGTTTAGTGGCAGCTTACTTAGATGCTGGCTATGGCAGTGGTTTCTGAAAAAGCACATTGGAATTCTCAGCTGTGGTGTTCCACCTGAACAATTCTTGTGCAGTTCCCTGATGCAATCTTTTCATAATGAAGCCATCACACTCTGTTATAAATTGTCTCCAATGCAGCAGTAGAGAAACTCTTCTTCTAGAAAGTCAGTTTAGGCTGATAAAATAGTTAGAATTTTTAGATCAGTTTGGGGAAGAATTAACACACATATGAATCTATCCAGATTTGGGTGTGGCTGCCTAGTCTTGATGAATTTTTGTTACATAACTTTTCTGTTACACAGATCTCCAGCATAAAAGCCCTCTGAAATGAGCTCTCTAAGAATATAGCTAAAGCTATATAGAGAATCATGATTAATAAAGTCTCCTCCTCTCTTTCCTCCCTCCATCCATCTGGAACAAAACTGTGGCAGACTAGAGAGATATACATTACTTATTTTCTGTCATTATGATCTGTGTGGATTTATTTGGAATCTCTTGAGAGAATGCAGAACAAGCACATTTTGATTTTGCTTTTTGATTCTGTCAGAAATTTTCTGTCAAGCATTTTCTGGTCATATCCCAAAATATGGATTTAGGTTTGCTTGTACCCCAGGGAAATCAGGAATAACTTTAGGGTCAATAGAAGCTTTTCTGTGCCTTAAAATGTCATTGCTTCTAGGTATTGTGTCTACTGCCTTTGAGGAGTGGGACTGGAGAGTTTCCAGATTCTCACTGGATCACAGCATCAAATTTAGCTCTTAAAGGCATTCAGTATCATACTTTTTCAAAAGCAGAAGAGTGTTAGGGCTCCTGCTTAACCTTTTACTAATGATAGTAGACATCTTTCAGAAGGATGAGAAGCACACTTTTAATATTATCATTTTACAGTCCCTAGTACATTCTTGATATATTCTTCCTCACAAGAAAATGCATGCATACCATACACAATTGCAAGGTATAAATATTTTGATTAATACCTGTGTAATTTAACATATATGATCAGCACTTGTTCATCAGTCCTGAATTTGATATGGATATGTGACTAAATTGTAGAGATCATTGAATTTTATTTTTTTTTCCTCTCACTGTTTTCTATCCCTTCATTCTTAGGGGAGCAGTATTGACTTATGCTCAAGATAATGAAAAGATTAATGAAACACAAAAGCGGCGTATTTCCCATCAGTAAAGTATCCATGAACCATGAAGCAACGAGCCAAATAGTTGTACTACATCTTAATATAGTGCTATTTGTTCTATATATGTTTATAAAAGGAGCCTTGTAACTCCAGGGATTTCCCTATGCACAGTGTAACTGGGTAAAAGCTGTAATCCAGAATTATTTCTCAATTACTCTAAATTTGGAGATTGTACAGTCTTTTGATTGACAAGTGCACCAGAGTGTTTTGGAACTGTCATTGCAGATGTAGGATTTACCTTCATATGTTACTGACACTGTGATATTTTAGCACACTCAGTAGAAGATAGTGTTCCCTAGTAATTAGTCTAGATTAGAGTCTTGATTCATAGTCTTAAACACTCAGTAAATCAATAAACTTTTAAATCAGGAGGAGTCAAACATACTAACATACCTTTTAAAAGTATTTTATTTTGTGATAAGCATATTTATGTTACTTCAGGTTATTTATTGCATCTTGTTACATAATAAGGGGAAGAGTTCACATTCATTCTTTTAGGATTTCAAAAGATACAGCCTGGATTATTTATTTTTTAATCCAGCATAGATCAAAATCCACCTGCTGCCACTTGCAAGTAGTAAAATGTAGTACAGTGTAGTAAAATCTTGTACTAGTAAAATATCTGATAGCACACAGCTTCTAAGTTTTTTTTTGTTTTCTGCTTCTTTCATACTTTAATCTTTTTCTAAGGCACTCATCACAACAGTGTTTTGCAGTGGCAGAAATTAATTGCAGCACTGCGTACCCTACTGTCCTATTTCCAGGCATGCAGCGTTGTGTCTTGCTATAAAAGAGCATCTCTCAGGGTGTGGTAGGTGATGAGGAACTAACTTCCTAAAATTTCATTTTTTCATCTTCTCCATTATGGGGATTTTTAAAAGCATCCAGCAGCTATCTCCAACATCTTTCCTGGCCACTGTTACTCAAACTGACTTTCACTCTTTTTACAACTTCCTTGTCAGAAACTTCTATTTTAGAAAAATGAACCAAGGTGCTTTGTCTTAGAGTATGTGTAACCAATTATTTTGTTTTCCTTCATTCAAAGCAACTGCTAGAGCAGTCAATCATGCTATGCTGGAAATTAGATCATTTAAGAAATGCATGATGAAGACAGCAAATGGAAGTCAACAGATGACAAAGGCATTTACACCATACGAGTTGCTTATGGTGGAGGAGTAGTTGTGAGCCCATTAAATACTCAGTAGCAAGTGTGGGAAAATACAGCTACATTTTGGCTGTTGCAGAGCTTTCAAACAGAAGGATATAATTCCTGAAATTGTGCATCATGCTCTTCCTATCCCTGCAATGCCATCAGAAATGAGATGAGCAAGAGCTGGCTTGATGATGGAAATGCAGCTTGCTGTCCTGCCTAGATTTGGACAACAGTAATTATTTTGGTATCATAAAATTCAGGATAAGCTTGTTCATCATCCACAGAAAACAAATTTCCACATCCGCAGATGGCAAATTTCAAGGCCGAGCAGGAGTGCTCAGTGCTATTACTATCCCAACAGCAACTCTTTTGGGCCCAGACTGGTCTCTACCTTCTACCTCTACGAAACTGTAACAGAGATGACACAGAATTATTTACTGTTGGAGCAGGCACAAGGTGGTTTGGCAGCAGAAGTATCACAGGACAATATCCAGATTCTAACTCACCAAATATTGCTGCTGTTGCTGCAAGAAATCATAGAACTAACAATGCCTACATGTGTCACTCAGAGGTGACCTGCTGGAGCAGAGCAGCAAAAAAGGCAGCTACACACTCACTGTGACACACATTTTTCCTCACTGGAGCATGAGGACATTGCATAACAATGTGGGCCAATGGTTTGGGCCAGCACCTCCTCCTCCAACACCATCTGAACACAAGAAGAGTCTTTGTTTTCCTTCCTCCCCCACAGTAAGACAAAATTTATTTTCTTTTTACAAAAAAGTGAGACAACAAATCAGTCATTACTCCAGAAAAATTTAAATAGCTCTGCACTGGTATAAAAAAATTCTAAAATTAATCTCAGAGGAGCTACATTTGCTAGTGTTTTGTTCTTACAACATTCTGTAATTTGACTGATTATTGAACCAAAGTGCAACATGCAAGCAGTTTCCTTTGCACTTGACCTTTTGGTCTTGTTGAATACAAAAACCACTTGTATTTTTAGGTAAAAACACTATTTTTGAGGAGTTCTTATTAGTATGTTTGCAGTGTGGCATAGTCCAAGTATCCAGTTTCTGAATTCTTTACTGATAAACTCTGAGATCTTCACCATGCTTACATTAACTTAAATCAGTAATGTTCCATATACATTTCTATCTGTTTTCTTTGTGAGCATGTTTGCTTTTTTCTACATTATAAACCTCTGATAAAATGTTTTTATTGTAAATCCAGACTTTTTTTGGTTGTCCTTATTGCATTTTCTGTGTTTCCTTGCTCTATGAGTGCTATGAACTCTATGAACTCTTCCTTGCCTTTTGATACTGGGTAGCCTTTCCCTGGATGTTGCAAGAGTATTCCTCGTTCCTGGAATGCCACTGATCCCTGTACAAAATGGCACTAAGCCCTACACAGCATTGTGGCAGCACTCCTTTGTTTATGTCCTTTGTTTTCTTGTTTCAGATCTGAGCTTTCCCCATGTTGTGAAGAGCATCGTCCATTAGATTTTGTGTCTTTTTTTTAAATATCCAAAGGAACATCGATATTCCCTCTGATTTCTGGCAGCTGACCTTCTGTGCAGTTTTATTATATCTTCAGACTGAAAAAACAGCCAGGATACCTTTCCTTTTCTAGGGTGGTAGCATCTTCTTGTGGATATTCCCTTCATGACCTAGGCAAAGAAGGGGCATTTCCAAGACAGAGTGACGTCTTAAAGCTTGTGAATGTACAGTTCTTTAATCCTTGGGTAGCAGAGTTAGAAAATCCAGCCAGCAGCGCCAGTGTTATGGACACAATGGCACTGCCACGTTGGCATTAGAGTTGTTTGTGCTGCCAATAACCTACACAGACCATCACAATGCACAAGTGTCAATCAAAGGGTCACATAACTCCAAGGATTACTATTACTTTACTTGTAGAAGGTCAGAGTTCAGCTGTCAGGACTGAAATTAGACTGGAATACACGTATGCCCTGGACCATGCTGACAGACGATACATTACAGCATAAGCCATATTTGCTATATTTTGTGGAAGAAAACTCTCTCAAGATAATTCCTCAGCCTAGATTTCTCTCTTTAGATGTCCTTGGTTGCTTCATAATCTTTCTTTTGGGAGACTGTTTGATACCAGTCCCCAGGCTGCTTGTGTTCCTATCCCACTGATGGCAGCTCTTGTTCAAAGGACCTTTGTAGCAGCTATTTAATTCTGTGTGGGGAGCAGAAGCCTTTGAAATGGATGGAGTTATGATGAACTGTTAGAAAAGAGCATTAAAGAAACACTTTTCCTGTATTTAGAATATTGTTAGCATTTTGCATAATTTAAACATTTGGGTAGTCATGTTTTACTTACTTGAGTGCTGCTTACTGTGACATGCCTTGCAGTAGAGCTGTGAAGGGAGCAACGATGTTTCAAAATAACCCAGTTTGAGCAATATCAAATTCTGTGAAAAGGAGGTGATCTGAGGGGATTAGCCTATGCTCATACATCCCTAAAAGTATTAGACAAGAGCAGCAAGTAAAAAATAAATTTATTTCCTTCTTTCCGTCTCCTTATTTCTTTGCTATTTCTGCTAGACAGGTCTGTCCTCACACCACTGAGTGGGAAGCAGAGGTTCTCATAGTTCAGAGGGTATTCCATGGTTTTGAAAACTGTAGATGAAATTAGGAAGGAAGGAGCTGGAGGAATTTCAGAAGTGGATGATTTTGCTAGAATTAAGAGTAAAGAGAATTGATTGTAAAAGAGGTAAACAGTTTTGTAAATGTAGCTGCATATTCTGAAGGGTCTTCCCAGGAGTATTCTTACACTTGTGGCCCTCAGCTACTTTTTGTGAATCAGCGTGCTGAAGGTATCTATATATGGACTGGTACATAAACTCTTGCCATTTCACTGCTTATTATAATAATCTAAAATTTAAAAATAGATTAAAAAAAAGTTGCCCAAAAGATCCAGATCCAACCCTGCCCTCTAGTTGATTCATTACCAGTCCTGCAGAAAAAATTAGGGAATCTTTTCCTTGCTTTCTGGTTGTCTATTTTTGTGCTTGGGGAATTTGGACTCCCAGAAGAGAACAGCAACTGATTTCAGAGACACCTTTTGACTGAGCTTCCTGATCACAGATTTTTGACACTGCAGTTCACATAACTTGAACTTGGTGTAATAGATGGAAAATGGTTTAAAGAGAAAACTTGAAACATTTCTACAAGAAGCTTGTGGACTGAGGAAAGTGTAGCAGATGTATTTACGTTCACAGTGATATTAAAGCTATAGTGGTCAATGCCAATTGTCTATGTCTTTTCATCTCTTTAATTGCTAAGATGTTAAAACTGGGCACTTGCTGTGCAAGGGAACCACAGGAAAACCTTGTGTATGGGAGCTGGACAGGAAGGGTTTGTTGTGTAATGATGCTGGACATCATCTGAATTCAAATCTGTCATCCCTTTGACTTGGTACCATCATGCTTGGTTACAGATAAAAGCTAGCAGTGAGTAAAGTGTGTTATTTTTTAGCTGTGGTTGTGCAAAACAGGGTGTCATGCCTTATTACACTGAGAAACGGCCTAGGCTTGGCCCAGACTTTAGATATCCCATTGGCACGCTTAACTCACAAGTTCAGTCCTTCTATCACCTTATTCAGTGAGACAGAGGATAGAGGAGTCACTAGAAAGTCTCCTATTTAGGCTAAATTTGTTTTCTGAATCTTCAAAGTATGAGTCCAACTTGGACGTCATTGGTGCAATGAATTCTGGCATAATAAATCTTTTTGCTATGGCAGGATATCAGTGCTGAGATGATGTGGTACACACACTCAACTAGCTCATTTTTCACCATCCATTTGGATAATAATGCTCTAGAAATAGTTGTGATTACTTTGTAATTTCTAAATTAAAACTGTGATCTATATAACCAAAACTCAGACTTATATTTAACATAATTTTGAAAGAAATCAATTTCTTCTACAAAAGGTTTAGCATTAATTATATTTTGTTTCCAAAATTAATTTTTAAAAATACCTTATCCTCAAATACGTCTATTTTTTGTTTTCTTCAGTTATCAGTTTCAGTAAGTTACACACACAAAAGAGATATAATCTTGGTTTCTAGTGCTTCATCTTTGACCCTCTTGTATACTGAAAAAACTGCAGTCAGTCCATTGTGTGCCATTTGATTTGACAAGGTCAAAAAGTTCTGAAAAGCTGGAGCCGTAGGTAGCCATCCTTCTATTGCCTCCCTTTGTAGTGTCACCTCCCAGGTGACTGTACAGCACCCTCAGGAGTGAGTGCTGCTCAGTTACTCACACACTGATCCTCAGTCTTTGTCCACTTGTTCAGTCTGTCTCAATATGCAGATTAAAAAAAATTCATCAGAATGCAAAGTTTCAGCATAAGCATGAAACTGAAGTTATGACAAGATATTGGCAATGGCAAATTGACTACCTGCAAGTCATCAGGCAGAATACACGAAGTAATTAAAAATATATGTGTAACCAAATGTATTAATAGCAGAAAAATTCATGCGTCTGATGAACTAATATAAAATTTGCAAGAAAAATTATGTGAAAATAGCAAGATCTACATTGTCTTCTAGCTAATTGTCATTTCAAAACACCTCTCTATAACAAAAACCCAGTCTTGACATAATTGCAGCTTTTTCTTGATATAAACATTTAAGCATCTAGTGAGATATGGGATACTTTATTCTCTAAAGCCCTCTAAAGGATAAATCCTTTTAAAATGGATTTGTCATCAACTCAGTTTGATAGATATTTATGATATAACAGACCGATCCCACCTGCTATTTTCCTTTGTCAAATAGGATTATTCTTATTCTTGGTTACTTGATAATGCTTTATTAAATGGATTGTGTTCATTTAGATATATAAACTCTGCTTTTTTCCCCAGACTTCTTTCCTTTATTTTTAGTGTTTGGCCACAGTTAAGGGCTTAAATATATTTAGAGTTCAAAATTTCAATAAAATAGGAATGGCAGCTGTCCAATACAGCAGTGTAGCTTAGTATAATGAGCACTAATAAGGAAGATAACAAGTCTATTAGCTGATATTAATTCTTAGACAATGTCTGCAATTAAATATTGGACAATAAAAAGGAATTTAATGGTTGAAAAGACATTAGTCCAACTAGTATATCAATATCTGGTTTTAATTTTAGAAATGTGAATCCTGTTATTTTTAATTACATTTGTTATTATCTCCTTGAGCATCCCTTTTTCTACATATATATTTGGATGTGGAATTTTTGATTTTTGTCCTTTCCTCATCAACCTTTCTATATTTGTTTTAAAAAGTGTGAATGAATGAATGAACCCCTTCAACTACCTCTGTGCATTTCTTCCAGAATTGCTCCCATTTAGCAGCATGGAGTAGCTCAAGCTGCATAGGATACTCTCAAGAGTATAAACAAAAAAGTCATGTGGTTTAAGAAATCAGATCTATGAGTGCAGCAATAGATCTCAAATTCTTAATAAAATGTTGTGCTACACATGCCTCTCTACATTCCTTATGTTCCTACAACCAAATCTCTTTGGGACTTGCACTGGGAGAAGTGCTGTCAAAATCTATTTTATGTGTTTCAAGATGCTTTCCCCAAAGCATGTGCTTTTATTTTGCATTTACTCCATGTGTGTTATCTTTAATATTACTTTCTCATATCAGAGTGAACACATTTTAATAAAATATCGTGTGTGTTATTGAGAACTTAAAAACCTAACTTTCAATTAGCTGTTAATAGAGGAAAATATAGGACAATTCTCAGGTCTGGGGAAGAGTTGCTCTTGGTAAGTTATTGTTCCTTTGCACTACATCCCCAAATCCATGAAGATTTACAGAAACTTTCAATTTAATATAAACTGTGAATATAATTAGTTTTATTATCCTGTTTGATTATTTATGACATTGCTAATTAAAATTTGAATTAGCCCTTTGAAATTTGAATTATTAGCTGTCTATATACTTCCCTACTGAAAAACATTAATGCTAACTATGAAGGTGAGAAATACCTGAGCACTCAAAATGAGTATATTTTACATTTTTATTATGATGAATAATCTATATGAATGACCAAAATTACCTATTTTTCCTTTAAAATTTTTTGAACAATGACATCTGAACTCCTTTTTGCATTTTTTATTGAAAGCTTTTTTTCTGACTTGCTCTGGGGTGATACAAAGGAAACTTTGGATGGCATTTTCAGTGTAGAACCAGACATGGTGCTGCAAATACAGAAATAATTCATGAAAAAAAAATTTTTTTCAAATTCATGAAAAAAAATATAGAAAATATATAATAATAGAAATAAAAAAATTAAAAGGAGATAAATGCAAATTATAAGGACATCCCAAGATTTGATGAGATTTATGCTTATTTTAGGATGGAAATGGAATGGGGAGCCTGAGTTTTTGATTTTGTGGTGTTTAGGCTGCATTTCACCCTGAATTCAGGTTTAGAAATTATCTGCAATAGTGCTCTTTCTTTTCACTCCCCAGACTTCTGCATCCTCAGGAGCATAAAATCTAGCTTGAAAAGCTTCTCTCTGCTAGAATGGAGAGGTTATATCCCAATTGCAACTTGCTTTTTTCCCTCTCATAATAGAACCAGAAATAATATCCAATTTCTGGTGATTTTTCAGCCTTTTGGGATTTAGTAAAATCGAAGCATTTTGTTGAATTTTTGCAGTGGTATACTTTTATCAGATAAGCTGTCATATGAAGTTATTTCTTGCAAAGATATGATGTGGACTCTTTTCTTGTTGAGCAGATACTGCTGTGGCTTGAACAGTTTTAATCAGAGAGTATTTCTCTGTGGGCATGCAATAAATTGTAGAAATATTTTCTGAGCTTATAGCATAACCTATGATGATAATTCATGTTAATATAAGTTGCAAAAAATATTTTTTTCACACCTGAATGCTTTACACTCTTATCCTGGAAGCCTAAGGTGTCTCCATAACTATACAATAATGATTTAGTGATAATGCACTATAAAAAGTATTTATTTTAACATTTAGATATTGTATAAAATAGTAGTATAAATAAGGAAGAATTTACTTTAAAGTTGTTCAAAAAGTTGCTAGGAATATTTATTTCCTTACCCACATACAGCAAACTTCTTTGAAGTTTTTGTTAAGGGGATGCTTACATATCAAGTTTGCATTAGTTACTCCTTTTTATAATGGGGTGGTAACACCATGGATATTAGAGGAGGGCAGAGGGAAGATCACTGACATTTCCTCTAAGTGTAGGGCACAGCCTGTGACACACAACTCAACCCCATTCAGACAGCCATTCAGACCAGTGAACATTGAATCAGTCCTCAAAGGTGTGTGATATACAGCTTCCAAAGACAGCTGTGATGAGAGAGTAGATAAATGCAATGTTGGCCAGCTCCACAGCTGCTTATTCCCATGCTTCCAAAGGTAAAAGAATGGGCATCAGAAATGAAAACACCTTTCCATCGCTGACCGGATCGTGTTGTGTAGAGAGATAAAGCCAACTCTACTTGGTTTTGGTTTATTAAGTCCAGACTGCTGTAAGCCCTGTTTGCCAAAGCACTATGCACTGAGAATTCATGATAAATCCATCTCCACAGGCCTTCTGTCCTGTTAAAAGTTTGCATTTTATATGATTCTTAATCTTTGTTTTAGAATTTTTATTTTCATTTTTTTCCCTAAATAGCTGGGTCTCCACATGCTGTATTAAGGTATTTTGTCTCAATCTGCCCCTCTTTCAAGCAGCTCACTCAGTACCTGTCTTTTCCATTTCACTGAGACATATCTTAATTTTTTCAGTCAAAATTCTGTAAAGTATCAAGTAAGATGTTTTTACAAGTTGAAATATGGTATGTATGGACAGTCTCTTTTCCTTTGTCAGCTACCAAATTTAAGGTAATGAATAATTTGGTATTTCTCTGAAAGCAACCCAAACATTTTCCATAGTATAATGATGAATTGACTACTCACATGCCTAAGTTTTAATTACTAATTAAATCAAATACAATTTTTTCTCTGACTGGTTCTTTTCTTGCCTGGTGATTGATGCACCTGATTGTTGCTATGTTAACTGACATGCAGTCAGTCCATTTACCCTTATCAAATATTGGCACAGCTTTAGAATGAGGATTTCCTGAGTAATACCTATTTGTATTAAAAATGAGAATGTTTGCTGGAGATTCATCTTAGTCAGCTCTTTCACTTTTTAGAAAAATGATGTATGTTCACTTCTTTTGTGCAAAATAAGCTGTCAGGTGTTTGTAAAGACTTTTGTGATGGTTTGCTATTGTAAATGATACAAAATATAGAGGATATGGTTCTGAAATCTGTAAAGATTTTACAAAATACATTATTTGTTAGTCATACATATTTGCACATACCTACAAACACATCCTTTCTTCTCCATGGGGAGAAAGAGTGATGTTACATTCTCACCAGAGAGATAAAAAAGGCATTGACAAGAGAAGTCAATCGTTAAATCGTTAATCAAGCTTGTTAAATAAATTGAATTGTGAGCACCATTTCAACAAACCTGGAATGATCCTCATGTTTCCATGCCCTGAGAAAATTGTCTAGGCTTTTAGCAATTTGGAGTTTATGGAGTGGCTTAGTTTCCAGAGCTGTTGGCTGGTTTCTGTGTCGCTGGAGTCGGGACTTCAATGGGCCCACACTTGCTCCCTAGCTGCGATTCAGCAGAGTCAGCAGCCCATTGGGAGCATGGATATTTTATGTCTAGATGACAGCAGGCTTCCCATGCATTTATTATGCATTTAATTTGGTGGGACAAGGTGCATTCATTTTGCAGTTGTGACTTTTGAGAAAAGGAGCCCTTTCAGTAAAGGCCAGCAAGCTTTACATTTGAGTTGTATCATACAGAGTTTGGTACAGGTAATCCATTCACAGATTGGCCTGGCACACATTACAGAAACCAGCAGAAAATTTGGATTCAGAGTGAATCCAATGTACCAATAATGTGTCTAATGTAAATGAAGAATTAAATATCCAATAAGCAAAAGGGAAGTATAATTTGATTTCCAGGTGGGGAACTATTACTAGATCCAATATTGCATGCAGTCTTCAAAGTTGTTCTAACTTAATTGATAAAATGAAAAATTCTTAAAATAAATGGATACAAAACCATTAACCAAATACAGTATCCATAACAATTTATGTTGCTATAAATTGCTGTTGTTATAATCAGTATAATATCATATGGTGAATTTATAGGGCTGGTTTTATGATGGAACTGAGTTTTAGAAGTTGTTTGATGTCATCTTTACTTGCATATCCAGTAGGAACTATTCAAACAAAGATTGGATCTAGCACATTATCATCTCTCTGAGCTTTCATGTGCTTAGTTTGAAATTTCTGTAAGCTTTGGCTAGAACCTGAAAGAGGAGGAACCTAGAAGAAGGGCAGGGACAAAATAATGTCACGTTTGTATTTACACATACATATACTGGTATTAATTGTGTGTTCTAACCTCTTTCAGTGCTTGCTCTTTCTGTAAAGTGAAAGCTGGAGACAAATGTCCATGAGTGACCACCAGCATGACCAAAAGACTATGCAGCTTCCAAATGAAAAGCAGAAAAACCTTAAAAAAATAGGTCTGTTCTACAAATTGTTGTTGAGGATTTTATGACCATATAAAAACAGAGGTTCTTTATGACTACAAAACCAGTTCTGGACAGTCTCTATATTGACATTTATTTCAATCTTTATTCTATTTTGACACTTAAATTGTATCTTTACAATAGCTTCTCCTTGTCTGTCTGAACAAGAAACAATTAATTTCTTGTTGAAGTTCAAAAAAATTGCCTGGTATGTTATGCCACAAACTGCATCTCTAATCCTTAAAAAAAGAACAGTGTGGGCAGATGATTTCACCTAAATGAAGGTTTTTTGGGGGAAGTCAGGGGACTCCATGTGGGTGTAATGATCTACATTTATGCACCTGTGGACCTCAAGACTCAGGAAATTTAAGGCATTAGAAGCTCTATTTGCTTGAGTACTTCCATTAATTTTAGTAAGACTATTCACAGTAATAACCTCCAAGCTCAAAAGCAAATCAAGATCAGCCCCTACAGTATTTAAATGTTTCTGCAGTTCTGGCACCTTTGCCACTGAACTTTTCTATTTTATTCTTGCATAAGCAAAGGATGCATCTGAAAGTGAGCCTGAAAGCAGTGGTCACCTCTGCAGGAACAACATCTGTTGAATGCACTAGGCCATAGATCCTGTGCGTGCTTCTGTCATTTGTCACATTTCTCCCCTGCCTCAGGAAAAGCCCAAGGACAGTGACAGTGATACCTGTTGAGAAAAAGATGATCTCTCAGTGCTGACAACTGTACTGTAAAATTCCTATTAGGGATAACCTTGCCATACTATTTGACTTTGAAAAGAGCATCTGTCCTTTCCTAAATTGAATGATTTGATGGAAATTGTCATTCTTAATATGTTTACCTTCCATTTAATGAGCAATCCCTTTATGGAGAGTGAAGAGAATGCAGCCTCACACGGATTTTGTTACAGTTCATCAAAGAAAATCCCCTTGCAATGTCAGAGCTCTTCTGTGGTAGGCAGCACCAGGAGCTGTAAGTACCCACCATGGAAGAGGAAATTGTTCAAAGTCAGTGAGAAAAGATTAAAGGGAGAAAAAGTCAAACTAGAACTTATCTAAGGCCAGGAAATGCCTCAAGGTGCTTTCTGTGGAATTTCAGTATTCTGCACTGTCTAGTAATATACTGTATGAGGTCTTCCAGTAATCAGGGCTTCTCCTCCCCTGGTACCCTCAAGCCCCTTTTCCTATTGCCTAGGCTTCATCATCATGACAATGTAAAGACAATAAAAAAACATTTTGAGAGATTTTCTTCTGCTTTATGAATTTTCTCTGATCAATTTCTGCCTTTCTATTGAAGCTAAAAGTGCAGCTGATGGCAGAATCTGTGTTGCTGACTGTGGTTTTGAATGACCCACATATCCTTTGGCTAGTTAGTAAGTGAAAACAGAAGTCAAACCACTGTAAACTATGGACAAAAATCTATTTTATGGCCAGGGAACATGTGATGCGCCGTATTGTTGCCTGCCTTTTACAGTCCATTATTCCAGTGAATGATTTCCATCAATACAAATGCTTTGGCAAAATTCAATTTCATTACTGAACTGTGGTCAATATCCTGGTCATAGGCACGAACAGCCAGTCTGTGGCCGTCACATGGAGGGTTGCATGTTCATTTTGGGATGTGCTGGGGCCATGGGTCTTGACAATTTCAGTGACAAGCCAAATTTGATGTGCTATTCAGCAAGGGTCAACTCTCATCTTTTCTCAAGTGGAGCTAGAAAAACACTTAAAAAGCTATGTTTGATGAAATATCTTTATTTATTTATTGGCTATTTATTTCCTGGATCATTAACTTGCAAAGAATTTACATGACTGTTCAATCTTCTCTAATTCCTGACCCACACTTTTTTTCTTTTTGTTTTTCTGCCATGTAAAATATGTAATCAATGCTGCACTTTATAGTGAAAAAAACCTGTATGAATTCTGGTACTTTGGTACAATATTTCCTTATTTATGATTGCATATTTTAGACACCATTCAAAACTCTCATTATGAACTCTTGATTTTATTTTCATTCCTAACACATTTCATTTGAAAGAGGAAGGTACCAGATTGACTTTCTAATGGAAATTGAAGTGATTCTAAAAAAAAAATAACATTATTGTATTAATAACAAATCATAACCCCTTAAAAATGAGGGTTACTTTTGCTTTTATACAGACCTCACATTTACTAGAAGCATACCTTTTGTTAAGTGCAATTAGTTACACATTAAATTGAAGTAAGGTCTCTTTTCAGATACTATGGCCTCAGATTCAATTTGCTTTTTGGTGGTGATGTGGGACATAGCAAGCTGAGTTATTTCTGTGTTTTCAAGGGCTACTGGAAACAGTAGAGACAGCCAGGTGAGGAGGTTAAAATAAGGATAAAACAATTGCTTGGTGAAGCATGATCCACAAAAGAAAAAGAAATAGGTTTTTTGCCTTATCCAGTAGAATGAAGCAGTTTCATGTTCAAAGCTGGTGCAGAGAAAATCACTTGGGATCAAGAAGGGAGATTTTTAATTCTAGGGAGAACATAAGCTTCTTGGTTTATTTTCTTTGCAAGAATTTCTGTTTACAATCCAGTGTGGAGCAGCATATAACATTTTACACCAGAAAAACAATTTGTTCATGGGAAATTAATGGATCTGAAAGCCATTCTCTGGAAAGGATGCTCAGCTGAGGACTGATGGGAGGTTTGAACATGTGCATGTGTGCCTTGGCAGTGCTACCTAAATAAGTCATGTCAGTCAGTCTTCTTCCAAATAGAAAAATATTTGCTGAACAATGGCTATACGTAATTGGTAGCAACTGGAAACAGCCTGGAGTCCCAGAAGTCAGAAATAATAAGGACTTGTGGAAGAAACTGTTCTCCCATTCTGAAGGAAAAGGCAACTTTTCCTTTAGTTTCTTTCAAAGACAAAATTTTGCACGGTCACATAGGCTACCATTCACCAGCCTTTGCGCTGTAGCTTCCCTAAGACTTTGTTTGCTATGCAAGGTTTTCCCTTTAATGCCTCCTAAATTTTAAATTCACTGCATTTTTCAAAGGGCTTTTATTGCTGTTGTTGTATTCTGAAGTATCTAACAGCAGACAGCTACTCTATGGTGGTGTGTTTGCTTACTTTGTGTGGAGTAACAGTGACATCCAGTGGTTGGCTATTTCAGCCAGATGTATAAATCACTATTCCAGGCAGTATTTCAGTGAGTGCACTTCTCCCAGTGCTTCTCTTTTAGGGGTTCCCGTGGGTGGAAAATGAGGGGAAAGAGAAGTAAAATTTATAGTGCAAGAGACTTACTCTGGGAATTTCAGCAAGTGTTGTGCTGAAGTGAGAGAAAAGTATTTATGATTTTAAATTAATTTTTTGTGTGTGTGTTCATTTCTGTGGTTTAAAATCAGTTCAAATTACTGGCAGGTTGCATCATGACATTTTAATTTTACTTTGTATCTGAAGTTCATAGAATCAAAGAATATCTCTACCACAGCTGTGCACATAAAAGAAGACATTTTCCTTTGCCATCTGCAATTAATAATCTTGTTATTGAATAGGAGAAAGAGAGAGAAGATAATGTGAAGAATTTGTCATCTTTTTCTTTGCAGTATGACATATGTTTATTCTAATGAATTGTGAAACTTAATCATCTGTTATTATACATAAAATAAGCATCCCAGTAAGTGCATTCATTCTATACTGTGCAACTTGTTGGAGAATTTTTTGGTTGTCAAGTCTTGAACAAAGCTCTTAAGAATGGAAAGAAACTTTTATTATTGCTCATCTGAATCACTCATGTTGAAAGGCATCCGAACACAAATTCTTTACAGCATGTTACTGTGCAATTTTTCTTGTAGACCATATTTGCTGCAATTCCAAATAGATGATCTGTCAACTAGAAATGTAAACTCAAATAGCTTTCATTATATATATATGTCACTTATTTTCACTCTTGTCTCACATTCTGTAATAGTCTCTTCATAAGCTCTCATTAGGAATTATTTCCTTGGTCTGTAAGGAGAAAGAACAGTGGTGGTACCTCTGCTCCTCCCTTGCTGAATGCTAAAGGTTTTTTGTGCACCCAGTAAGAAATCTTTGTTCTGAAATGCAAAAGAATTTGAAATCATGTCTAAGCTTTGAAGAGGTTGAAGTGCTGGTGCATGGCTTTTGAGTTATGGCAGGGTTCATTTCTGAAATAGTGCTCAAAGTGATTAAGATAAGATAGATGGCAATGCCTACAGAGTAGTAAAGAAGTGCTTCTTTATGGTCCCTCTTTGTGGTGTGACTGAAGAAGTCAACAGATTGTAAATCAAAACAGGCAATGTCCCCATAATTTCAAGCCAAATGCTGGAAATCATGTGAATTTTATTATGAGCTAAGTAAATAAGAAACATTGATTTAATACTGAGAAATTAGCTGTATGTTTTCATTCTCTCATGTTTGTGTATTTTCTCGCTTCCCTAAGTACCCTGGTTCCAGTAGTTCATGATGAAATTTCTTGTTATAAGTTACAAAGGAAAATTTTGCACAAAAAAAAAAAACCCTTGTAGACATTTCAAAATCTGGTGATTTGTGACCAATCTCTTCCAGGGTTAAAATGAACAATACTTTTCAGTTAAAGGCTGAGAACTGTCAGATTTACTGTGAAGTTCCCTAAGGCTGGAAATAGTGTTTTCAGCCGTGTGTGCAGTGAAACATTTACTTTGGAGGTGTCTGAGGAAACATGTCAGCAGTTGTTTGGGGAAAATCTTGTGTCTGTCCAAGCTTTTGTACATGTGCAAGCTTATCTTAAAAAAAAAAAAAAAGTTTATTTTAGCCCTTTATTGGTGCACCTAAATGTTTAGTTAAATTTTATAGATATCTTTCAATACATAATTTAAGGGGAAAATGATGTTTGCTGTGTTTTGCTTCAGTTGTCATTAGGATGTGAATCCTTCAGTGCAGTCAGGTAGGTAAGCTTGAGGGGAGATGCACTTCAGGGCTGATTTGCTGATGTGTGAAAAAGAGAGGTGGTTGACTTGCTCCAGTACCTTTGGTGTAGGTGGAGATACCTGTCTAGTGAAATTCTTTCAACATGAAGTGCATGTTCCTTTAAAAGTTACTTCACAGCATATCATGTACAGAGGGTATAGTCTGAAAAAGCACTTTTTAAATTACAGTGAAATTAATACTTTGAATAAAAGGGGGTTTCCATTTGCATTTCATCTATGGCTAGTTAAGATTGTCTTCTGCTCAAAACGCTATCTTATCTTCTGATTTGGAAACCAGTTGCAGCATTCAAATTCTTTTCAATTCTTGCTTAGTAAAAAGTGAAAGCAGTGAAATGCAAAAGGCTGTTAAGTACCAAGAAAACATCTTGTGAATTTTTCTTAGGTAACAACGACTGTGAAAAGGGTCACTGAATTTCAATACAATTCTGACTTAATAAGCAAGAGGTCTTGCTAATCTGTTTAATACCAAAACTCTCTTATCCAAATCTACAGTGGTTTCAATCCAGCATTACTAGAACAAGTCATAATTTAATAGACATGTTTGGTCAGAATAGCATTACAGGGGTTTTTATGTTGCCTCAGTGTATTTGACTGGGTTTTCTTGACTTCTTTGCATCTCTGTAGCATACAGGCTGTTATTCATTTGGTCTGTTCCCAAGCTGGCATCTCTAAAACACAGTTCTGTCTGAACCTAACTTTTTTGTCATTGAAAAAATTCAGATATCTGTTTCTTTCTCATTTTAACCTTGAGCTTTGATCTTTAGTGACAGTTTGGATTTAGAATCACTTCCTACTGGATCACATCAGTAGGATGATTGAAGGGAATTGGAGCCCAAGCTGTTTACTCAGTTGGCCATCAGAAAGTTTCCCTTCAAGGGAAGCATTTCAATTAACGTTATGCAAACCACAATGAGAGTGGAGACCAGCCTAAAGCCACATATATGGTTGTCAGTTAAAATCAGATGTCAAACATAGCTTTTAATTACAGACCTACAGCTGCAGACTGGTGGTATTTGAAACATGCTGGCAATTTCAGCTTCACTTTGGCATCCCATGATATCTGAAAGTGAAGTGAGAGCCTACAGGTAAAAGTTTATGCACAGGCTCCATGTGCTTCTAATTATGAATATGAAAGGTTTGTTCATCAACCAGAAATCTAATGAGTAAACAGGCTTCTGTTCTCTTCACTGCATCTTTAAATGATGGAAATGGCATTCTGGAGAGGGTAAACACAGGGTAAAGATGCCCTAGAGATCTTCCAGCTCCTCCAGCTGTTTCCTCTATATATCCTGCTTGTGACCACAGGCTCACCCTTTGGGCAGTTCTTTTTGGAGAGCATGTTATTATTTGAGTGCATACTTGCTTTTTATTAATTTTTTGTGTTTCATCTCCTGGTTATGACAGATTTCAGTCTCATTTGTAAAGTCCTCAATTTATCAAGACAAATGTTTCTCAGATTTCTTAGATTACTTTTGAGGCACTTTTGAACAATGATGAAAAAAAGGACCATTGTGATTTCCAGACAAGGGTGAAAAATTGTCAAGTTGGCATTGATATGGTATCGTGGAATCTTTCAAATTTAATTGTTTGAATTATTTGCGTAAATTCCTTTCTGGGTCGAGTGTTCTGTTTACTCTTCCACTTAGCAAGCATCATAGTAGCACACCAGTCTTTTAGCTTAATGACAGATACTTTCTATAACAGTATTCACAATATTTTAGTTTTTACATTGGCAAACAGAAAAAAAGATTTTGTTGAACATCAGATATTAACAGACAAAAATATGTGATTTCCAATCACAGGTAATTTTCAATTTTTATATTCAGACACAAGAGTCAATTAGGTGTTTTACATTTTTAAAATTTGTCCCTTTCACTTGACCAAAACAAAAATATTTTTTAATTAGAATTCTTGATGCAGTTAGAGGATCACAACAGCAAGGTGCCTGAAACATTTAAAACCTACAATTGCTCAAGCAAAACTATGCCTGAAAACACAAGAGTAAAATCAGCCTGACATGGTACCCTGAACTGCACCTTTGAAAGCAAGGATACCTATGAAGCATTATTGCAAACTGCAAAGTCAGTCAGAAAAAATTTAAAGCTAAGAGTGTTGAGCTATGTAAAGGAAATCATAGAATCATAGGCTGGAAAAGATCTTTGAGATCATCCAGTTCCACCCCCCTGCCATGGGCAGGGATGCCACCCACCAGACCAAAAAAAAGTACTGAGAAGTGGCTGCAATAGATTTAATTTTTGGTAATAAAGAGATTTCTGTGCATGAAATTAATAGCTTTGTTAAATTTTTGGTAGTCTTGTTCCCCTGCAGTGCATATTCCATTCATTTCTAAAGATTAGCACAGCAGAAATTTGAATAATCACTGTAAAACTTAGCCCCAAAGACCCCATTTCTGTACAGCATACATTTCATAATTATAATCCAGAACTAATTTTTTGGGGGGTTTCTGGACGCATTCTTTCGAACCCATGCAAATTGAAGAGCAAACCACTTATATTTAAAAATATAAGATATTCTTTAATATAGAGTTTTCCCATGAGAACTGTTTTTCTATTTGTATAGAGATGAGCATGTACTATTTTCACAAATATTCCTCTTCAGTGTACCTACCTGCATGTATCTGGAGAGAAATAGTCTTTTAACACTCTCAATTATTTCCCACTAATTATGGAAAAGTACTTGGGACTATTTGAATTTCTTGTTATAAACACCTGAACATATTTTTTCATTTCCTTTTCAGAACTTGTTTGAAGGAGGTGCTGATAAAGGTTAGATAAAGTGTTAATTGGGTTATAATGTATTTGTGAGAGAGATGAAGAGGGAAGACCAAGTTCTTTCTCTGAGAAAAGAGTGGAAGTGACTGCATGTCCCAAGCTATTATAATGTAATTTAGTTCAAGTAATTACAGGGCATTTCACTTACAGGAAAAGTTTTTTTGGGTCCTACTTGAGCTCTTTTGCTCTACTGTAATGACAGTGTCTGCTAATTAAGTTTATTTATATTTAACTGGGCATTTCTCACTTAAGAGCAAAGCTTATTGTCATCAAGCTGATATTCAGCTGCCTGCTTCTCATTTTTGTCACTGGGCCATTGTGGTTTTAGGAGATGCTGTGGTGACAGTGAGCTCAAGAGCTGCTGGACAACATTTATGTTAGCTTAACCTAAACTGTTCTTTAGAAAGTCTCCAAATTCAGATACCTGAAGTGTGGAAGATCAGACATTCTCCTTCAGGTCTTCTGTTGAGTGGAGGGTTTGTAGTGACACAGGAGTTCTAAGTATTTTCTGTCTTCTGAATTGTTATGGAGTTTTATTTATTTATTTATTTGTGTATTTAGTGAATAGAGATGTCTAATTGTCAAGCTATTTTAAATAAGTAGCTAATTTTGACTGTGCTGTTCTGAAATGAAAATTACTGCCAGTAAACAACTGGGATCTAGCAAATCTTTTGACAGTAGAAAAATCTAATATGCCAAATCTTTAAATTGTTTAATTCAGGGTAAATGGCTTTATAATGCGATACCGAATTTCTGTGGAGACTATTGTCCCCTGTTTGTCAACATGCCTGGGCAGTATATGTGAGAGCACGCAAAGCAGACATGATTTGTCTCATATGAATGTAAATAGCATTGCTGTGCTGATCTGGGGTCAGTTGGGGCATTCTCTACTCCTGGAAAAATCTCTTACCATTAATTCATCTGGCACACGCTCCTTAAAGTTTCAGAAGAGGGGTGCAGTTTCTAACTAAAGCCATGGTGACATTAGTCTGGAATTTCCTGGGTAAGGCTGGGACAGTGACCAGGAGGACTGCTGTATCTGGGCTGCTTTGACCACCTTGTGGTCTGAGAAGCTGGTTCAGACACTTTTCTATAGGTTTGGGTTCAAAATCTTTTCCAACCTCATCCCTTCTTGATGAAAAGATAAGGTGAACAGGAATATTTTTCAAATATAAATAATCAGTTGAAGTTGGCTTTTTAATTGCTACTTCAGTGTAGCCCCACCACTCTGCTTCTTATGCTTGCTATGACCTTTCCAATATTTTCACATTTATGCAAAACATTTCAGAAAAGATTGCTGATACTGGTAAGTGGTAGGTATGTGGTGATAACTGCCTGCCCAAGAGATTAAAAGGGCAAATTAATACAAACTGGGGAACACTATGATAAATTTAGGACCAGTCTGTGAAAAGGAAATAATGATAATTAGAAGCACCCTGAGTATATGGCTCTGAAAACTACAAGGCAGGAAAGGAAAAGAAGTCAGTAGTAATGAAAGCAATGAAATAAGACTACTAATGATGATGAGCTGTCAGGTGAAATCCTCGTTGCAGGAAGACCAATGCTGATGAGTGGCAGTTTGAGGAAAAAGCAGCAGATTTTTGGGCTGGAGCCAGCTCAGATGTTACCAGGACCAGCCAGTGACTTGACTTTTGGGAGCTGTCCTTCTTCCAAAATACGCACGAGCTGACTTTAAAAATGTTGCCCTTTTTCTCTGTGTTTTACTGCAAGTGTAGTATTCTGCCTAAAGTTTCACTGGTAACACTGGTTTCAGAGCTAGGTGGTTGTGAGCCAGAAACAAGGTGGAGCTGAAGAGCATGCATTTTTTGATAAAATGCATAAGCACACAGGTGGGACTCAGAGAGCACCATTAGTGAAGAGGGAAGTGATGAGAGGAGTGAGTTCCTTCTGTGCTTGGAATTTCATGTGATCTCCATCTCTAGAAAGCCACATCTTTTAAAATGTACTTAATAAAATTATTTTATAATCATTTTTTTATTCAAGCTACTATTTAGAACATAAATTTTATGTCCAGAAAGAATCTCTGTCTTTCAATTAAATTACAGTGTCTCATGTCTCTCTCAATACACTTGCCTCCGTGTGTTGGTTTCTGAAATACTGAGCAGTGTGGGGAGATGATTAATAGGACGTTTTCTTCCAGCAGTATGATTTTTTGTAGAGACAGTTCCAGTTGATATTAAAGTCAGTGACCAGAGCAAAAATTGGTGTCAGTTCTTGTTTGGCTGCCACACATAAGAGAAAGTGTTAGTGATGCCATACAATTGTGGGGCTCGCTTTTGCTCACATGGAATAATGGTTTCTTAAGATAGCTGGTGTACTACAAATTGGGAAGATGAGGAGAGATGTGTCAGCACAGACCTCTCCCAGTCTGTGCTGCTGCATGTCCTGCAGGGAGCAGGCACTGCCTGCTGACTGGATTCCCTGTCACCTGCAAGCAGTGACGAGACTGCTGCCCAGGACATCCTATTTGCCTTGGACTGGCTCACAGGTTTCCAGGCCTTGTGGACTGAGCGTGTTCTTCTTCTCCTCCTTCCTAAAATTGCATGCATCTAATGCATTATTAAATAACAATCTAAATTGTAAGTAAATGATCCTACAAATTCAATTGTGATAACTGTTCTATTTAGGCTGTTGGGGTATTTGGCATGATCCATCTAACTCCTTTATAAGAGAATAGCAATCCAGTTTTACATCTCCTGTAAAATTAATTACTCTTAGAGTCTTGGAAACACTTCCAAGGCTGCAGTTGCTATGGTGATAGATGTAGTATGGAGATGTAGATAGATTGCCTGAGCAATCCTAGCCAATCAACTTTAAGCTTCACTTACCACGAACCAAACAACTGTCATTTGTTGGGTTTTTTTTCTTTCTCTTTCACAAATAGTGTTATGCCTGATCCTATAATTGAAGCCTTGTGGGCTGTATTCATAGGGTTTGAGGACAAAGCCTATTTTATAGATCCTATGGTCTCTCTATCTCAACACAATTTGGAGTATGTGCCAATGATTATTTCATATACTTTTTAAATAGTTACATATACTTTTTTGATAATTACTTTATTCTAATATATAGGGATATTTCTGGGTTTTATTCTATTGCAGTATGCAGTCAGTGAAGCTGAGTAATAAACAGCAGCACCACTTCAAGCCTTGAGATGCCTCGATGTCAATTGTTTTTAAGGGCTCACCCAGTATTTTTATTTATAGAGAAGTATCTGTGCTAGATACTGATTGACTGCTGGCAGTATAGATCCCTGTGATACTAAACACAAAATAAGAGAGATTGTACATTCGTTTGTATCAGTTATTCAAGGACATGCTACTTATGGTTATAACATTTGGTCACATGTTTACAATTCAGTATTTTTTCCATACCCAATAGCTTTGGGTGGGTTTTTTTCTGAACTTCAGCAATTAGCATGAGATGATTGTCCTATGAGATTTTTCTATGCATTCCTTATGACCAGTACAAGAAAACTAGCCTTACTTATCTTCAACTCATAGGTTGCAAGGGGTCTCTCTGTGGAGGTACATCAGTCTCTCAACAGGCTACATAGGACTTGATATTTAAAGTTATGCTTTATATCCAGTGCTATTGGATATATATATTGTAGTGTAGAGAGTGTTTCCTATGATCCAGGAGGATGTAGTTACAGTAGTTATACCCTAAACAGACCAGGACATAGAATCATGGAATGATTTGGGTTGGAAGGGACTTTAAAGATTATCTAATTCCAATCCCCCTGCCAGAGGAAGGGACACCCTACACTAGACCAGGTTGTCCAGAGCCCTGCCCGACCTGGCCTTGAACACTTTTAGGGATGAGGCATCCACAATGCTTCTGGTCAACCTCTTGTACCTTATCCCTCTCATAGTAAAGAATTTCTCCCTAATATCTAATCTAAACCTAGTCTCTTTCAGTTTAAAGGCATTCCCCCTTGCCCTATCACTAAATATTCTCATAAAAAGTTGGTCTCCACATGTCTTATTGCCCGCCTTAGGTACTACAAGGCCTCTGGGAGGTCTCCCTGCAGTCTTCTCTCCTTCAGGCTGAACAACCCCAACTATCTTGGCCTCCTGTCTTCATAGTAAAGATACTTCAGCACTCTGATCATCTTCATGGACATCCTCTGGACTTGCTCTAAGAGGGCCATATCCTTCTTATGCTGGGGACCCCAAAGCTGATCCCAGTACTCAAGCAGGGACTCATGAATGTGGAGTGGAGGAGAAGAATCACCTCTCCTGATGCTTTCAGTGTTTCTATTCTTACTTGGTGGTTTTTTATCTCTCTGGCATGAGCAGAGGGTTTTTTCAGTGACAGCTAGTATCAAGTAATTAAATCCTTTCTGAATAGTTCATGTGGATTATTTTTCTTAATATGTTCAGGTTATTTCCTAGAAGACTGAAGCTGAGCAAGAGACTTTGCAAGAAAAACAAGATGGAGTTGGAGCTTAGCAGCGGGGAGGCAGAGCAGCACTGAAAGGTGCTCCCCAGGGCTGCAGCAGCAAGCCTGCCCTAATGTAGGTCATTGCCTAGAATGAAACTTTTCCTCAGGGCATCTGTGGAAAAAGAGACAAGCAGGGAAATTTGGCTGATACAGATGTAGTCTGAGATAACAGATTTGCAACCACTGTTCTAAACAGCACTATCCAAGGCCACCCAACAGCTCTTTAATATTGAGGTATAAGAAGAATTCTCAGTGAATAAATATTCTGCAACGATTGTAGTTAGCGGTACATGACTAAATATCCTGCAAAGAATGTAAATAGCAGTACACAGAGGCAAAGAAATCATCTGGAGCCAAGACCTGGAGTGAAAGCTGTGCAGTGGTAATATGTTTTTAATGTCTTTGCTGCTAAAAGATTTAGACAGCTGGATAATGGCTTATCAAAAAGCCTCTTGGAGTAATTCCACAGTCCTGTGAACCCCTAGATTTGGGCTTTTTTCCCCCTAAAAAATACCATCAGCTATTTAGTTTCACACTGGTTGACCAAGCAGCATGGATTAGCATGGGGAAAAGTCAAATAATGAGATGTTTTATTTTGTCACTGTGCTTGAGAATTTAGGACAGCTGGCAAAATGTGTCAGAGTGCAATGCTTTGCTCCAGGAGTTCTACGAAAGTATTGCTTGGCAGGTGGCCACACAGGCACTCAGCACAGCGTCTCCTCCAAGGGCCGGGCAAATCTGCCCCGTGATGGAGGTTTCAGGGAGAAGATGCTGGTCCTAATCAAAGCCAAGATTCTGAATTTGTGAAAGTATTTAATTAAGATCAGCAGTAAGCCTGCTGGGTAGTACAGCAGTTAGTTTGCCACTCTTGGGCTGTGAACAATAATTTTCATTTCATTTATTTACCCTAGTCTGCCAGGAGTGAGATCAAAATGATCTTTTACACAGTGAATGAGACACAGAATTGTTATTCTCCCAAAATGCACTTTGAAAATGTCCAAACACCCCAGAAAGTGATCAAATTTTTGTCTTCATAGAGTTAATAGCATGTTATCAGCTTACATTTATTCTGGATTAGGGCAGGAGAGCTCAGAAATTTGCAGGATAGAAACCTCACTTTGCTGCTTATATACTTGGTCTAAGAGTGGCTCTATTTTTGCAATAGCCTACTGTTCTTTTATTTCTTTAACTGTAAATTGTACACACCTGCACTCTGATTTGCTTCTGATCTGAGAATTTTCTCCTTATGCGCTTCACAAAAAGATGCTCATTTGCTGCCTCCCACACTTTCAGAATAACAACTTTGCTACTTTGTCTTGTTTTTTTGTGGAGTTTTTGTTAGCTAAATCTGCTCTCAAGCATTATGAGGTGATTGTCTCCAAAAGAGTAATTTTTCTGCACTGAAAAATTATAATAAAGATTGGCTACAGTCCTAGCCTCTGACTGAAAGTCAATGCAAAGCTTATTTCTCTATGTACTGCTGCACATATGCTGCAAAATCCTTGACAGGCTTCATATCCTAGGCACGAAAATTATCAAACTAAACATTTAGTTTTCTGGCTGTGGAAGAGACATCAGGAAGGGTCCTGCACTTTTCCATCCTATTGTTTCCATGCCTTTCCTGCTGTCTGAACAAAGCGATGCATAGACAAGTCTGTATTTTCCCATCAGTTTTATTCTTTAGTGTTGCTATGGGTAAATGGTGCTATTTAATAATAAAATAATTCATCTGGACATCTTGGAATCAGATTGTCATGTGGGTGATGAGTCTAGGGCCCAGTTGGATTGGGTGCTTTCAAAAGCTGTGTTTCCCAGTAGTTCCAGGCTCAGGTGATACCCTCACCAAGTCATGGAGAGGTGCAGGACATTGGAAGTGACATAAAGGGATTTGATGAGCACAAGTAGGAAGGGGCTGCAGGCACATAGATGAAGCAAGAGTGGCACAGAGTAAAGAAAGGAGTAAATAAGATAAGGTAAGCCCAGAGTGTTAAGCATGCTTAGAAAGATTTTATCTGAGTGGGTATTTTAGAAGATGCAAATATGCCCTTGCTTTTACTTCACAGGGCTTTTAATCTCAGGATCTCTCTTTGCTTGTGTTGCAGCAGAAAGATGGGAACAGGAGCATTTACTCAGTTCTGTGAAATACCTAAAAACATATAAGGCAAATACCTGCCTTGGTGTTACTCAGTTATGATTGAAATACATTAGAATAATACCTATATATTCAAGCTATATTAATGATGTAATCTTAATAGAATTTAATGGAAAGATTATTTTAAGCTGAACTAAATTTTGCCAAACAGAATTCTCAAAAATGTATTCAACTGCAGCCATAGAAGTGGTAAGTGATTAGGACAGTAGGTTACTTCTATTTCTTATGGTATGATAAAGGTTATTAACAATATGGTGAATTGGAGTATCAAGGCTGACACTGCAGAAGTTCATCACAAATTTAAAGAAATTCAATGTACAGATATTTAATTATTTATTGGTATTTCCACAAATTAAATATTTTTAAATAATATTTTCTTTCTAAAGCTATAAAATTAATCAGAAAAACAATGTGAACAGGAAACGGTGGCATGCCTTTTTATGGCTGAGAATTTTGCTTCTGGTTTTCAGAAGCAGAAAGAGGGCATGTCAACAGGCATGTAGAGTGTAGGGATTGCCACTAAAATATGTAATTTTAAATTATGTGAATAGCTACTATTGTTTGGCATCAACTTCAATAAGCATTCTCTCCTATTAATATTAGATCTCTGTGATTTTTAGATCCCACTTGACCTTTCTAGCTTTTCCTTTTTTTCTTGGTAATTCCATTAAGAGGGGATATTTATTTTGGAGAAAATTTCATATGTTTAAAGCTAACACTTGGAATTTGAAGAGTTTGGTTTCATAGTACAGTAACTAGCATCTGATAAAAGCTGATTTAAATATGGCCTGAGTTAGAAATGCCTTAGAAAATTGTTATTGCATAACCATTTTGTAGTTGTTACAGCACTGTACTGTTCCTCACAAGTAATTGGAAAACATTGATTTAAAAATTATGAGATCTGAAAACAGAGAGCAAGTATCAAGTTTAATTTAATTTTTTTCTTCCTTCCTTGTCAACAATGTAGAAAATAAACTAATCATAAGTTAAAAAGCATTAGCAGCATCCTCTCATATCTGACTCTTTCAAGTACCAGTTGGAACTTCTGAAGCCTCTTTTAACCTTAGTTATGGTGAAGCCTGCTGCTACAGCTAAACAAGCAAAGCTCCAGGCAGGCCAGGACAAGCCCAGTCATGAATACTGTTCACCAGCCCAACACCCAACCAGCAGCCTGATGGAAGCAATGTGGCCAGCCTTACCTGCCTCCACCTCTGGAAATCACAGCAGGATCTCCTTCACCTCATGAGAAGAGTGGGGAAAGCTGTTATTTCACTCTTATTCTTGTGGCTGTAATAAGCATCAAGGGTTGATTGGGAGAAGACATACCTTCATCTTTCTTATTCTTGCTCCACACAGCCCCTTCTGCTGCAGGGCTTTTCTGAGCAAGTAGTTCTTACCAGTAAAATGATTCAGCTCACCTCTCCAAACAGGTCATCACTTCTCTGTGTATTCAGGTCTCATTTCCTTATCAGTAAAAATCTCAAGAGGTGCTGCAGCTTTTCTTTGCAACTATAAGGGAACCCCTGAAACCTGTTCTGAATTAATAAGGACATCAGAACACAAAGGGAAAATATAAAAGAACTGAAGTATTTTTAATGATGTCTTTAAATGCAGTACCAGATTAATCTCAAGGCAGAGATGACTGCGGGTTTGGATGCCCACACTGGAAGAAGGGGCACCAAGTGACCAAGTAAGAGCATGGTGCTTATAGCTTGTTCAGTGAAGCCTGGGCTTACCTTTGACAATTGAGTGCCATTTTCTGATTTAGAAGTAATAGCATCTTTTTCTCCTGCTTATACATTAGATCTGACTGACTTTTTATGTCAGAGATGTGTTTAAATGCTGAGGCATTCAGAATCCAAACAGAGCATTGCTCAGGGCATCTAAACCACTTCATGCTACTATAGGAAATAGTTTTGTTTGTTCTCTGTGTTAGTTACTGCCTGTTCCACTTCAGGAGTTTAATTTATCTTTCAAAAAGTTCTTATAAATCAGTTTAATGAACTGGAACTTAAAATCAATTATTTCTTAACAATTGAAATAATATCCTCACATCCTGTAGTTTTAGTCTCATACAATATCTCATATATTTAGATTTCTATCTTAATAAGCTGTGTCCCAACCCAAATATCACTCAGAGGGTTTGTAAGGAGGTAGACAAGAAGCAAGGCACTTACTCATCACCGGAGAAAGAACCTTATTTAATTCAGATTCCAGATGAGCTCAGAAAACCATTCAGTTTTGCCTAGACTGGCATCTACAATAGTTAAAGAGAGAGGCAGTGGAAGGGAATATTTTAGCAAGGATTGTATTTGAGAAATATATTATTTTTGTGATGGAAAAAGGGCTCATTTTTTTGCCACTGAGGAAGTGGACATCTGGCCTTTCACAAGAAAAAGATTAGATCATCTTGAGGTAGGAGGAAAACAGAAACAGAAAAAAAATACAAATTTAATAAAACAAAAGGAAGGGACTTTGAAAATTTTTAAACAGTATAGGACTTTTTAAAACTTTATTATTTGTTCTGTTTTACATTAGGTGCTGTATTCTCTCTCTTTTTTTTTTTTTCTTTTCTTCTTTTCTTCTTTTTTTTCAACAGCACAGCTGACCTAGTTCCCTTCACTGTCATGCACATCGTTGTGTGGCTAACTTACTCATGCAGAGTAGTATTTTGTGAGAGCAGTTTTCGTTTTAGAATAAATATCTATTATGAAAGGATAGGGGAGACATGTATCCTAATACAGACATTTTGCCATAGATCAGGTTCCAAACTTCACAGTTTTCAACCGTGTCTTTCTCAGTGGCAGAAAAAGGTGAGGCCATTTCCATGACTGCTTGAGGGTGACAGCATTCATAAATACATGGAATACTTCACAGAGTACCTGTCTTCAAATAATTATATTTTTGATGTACTTTAGTTTATTTATATGTATAAGTGTCCTTCTTACATCAGCAGTACTAATAAGGATTATTTGTATTTACAAATATTTGCAGGTTGGGTCTTTCTTTTCCAAGGCACTGGAGATTTTTTTAATCCATAGAAAATAGACATAATAAGAACTCTCCTAAGTGTGGTAAGGCTTCTGTATTCTTCATGATGAACATTTTTCTGAAAGTAATGTACCTACAGCTTCTGAGCTTTAGAAAGAATCAGAGTGCCCAACAAAAGGGATCAAATTCAGATGAGACTATCCGTACAAGTAATGCATTCCTGATTGTTATTTTAATAAAAACAATAATAAATAATAATATAAATAAAAATAATAAAATAATACAAATAGCTCATAAGATGCTATGTTTCTTTAACTAATTTCATAAATGAGAATCATATAAATATTATATTTAGACAAATAAACACATTGAAGATTATAAATTTTTCCAGGATATTTTTATTCAGTTCTATATATTTGCCATTTTGCTCATTGGCCCTGAGGATTGACTCCTGATAGAGGTTTCAGCAAGTCAGGGAAATACTCAGGCTATTAAAATACATAACATTATGCTAATATTATACTTTTTGTACAGCGCTTAGCATTTAATTTAAATGATGTAAACCAAAATGTTGTTAAGAAATTATTTCCCCCTTTAATTTTCTATTTGGGTTTTCCTTTTGGAGCAGTGAATTAAAAAAGAAGAATACATTTCATTAAATACAATGAGTAATTTATTTATTTTTAAATGGGGTGATGCCTACAGAAGGCTTGTATCCTGAGAATTAAACAAGGAGTGACCTATGACCAAATATACTCCCCAAAAATTAAAAATGTGTAAAAATTAAATGCTTGAGGACATGATTTTAGAAGTGGAATCTAATAAAAGCATTATAAAGAAATGGACAAGATAATGAAAGTCTGGCATCTGCTGAGTTTAAGTGATGGGAGAAAGAGCCTATTTTAATATTCATAAATTGAGCCATGAGCCAGCCAGGAACAGTTTCCATGGCTGATAGACTGCCTGGAAGAACCCAAAAGGAGATGATGTTGAACATCTGTCACGGCTCAGTCCATCTGTCTGGGAGGCTCAGGTCCCTGTTTACAGCTGCTGTGCCCTGTGGCCAGTTCCAAGCAGTACCTGTGCCTGGCTGTGCACGCCCTGGGAAGGTGCTCCCTGCCCCAGCACCAGCTCCCTGCTTCCCCTTCCTGGAACAAGGATCCCCAGCAGGAGCCAGGCTGGTCCTGGAGCAATTGCCTTTAATGGCATCCCTGTAGTGTCCTCATGGTGTGACCTGATTATCCTAAACTCAGGGCTTTAATTAAGGGCATGTGAAGCTCACTCTGCAGGCTGGCTATCACTTTTAGGTGATGGTGGGCGTGGAGTGATGCTGATGTGAACACCCAGAAAGAAATATTAGGTATTTACTGGTTGGTATTTCATGAAATCTCTGGCCAGGAGGAGCTGTATAATTCTTTATTTAATCTCAATATAAAAATTTAGCATTTAACCAAAGAGAATAACTCCCCTTCAGTACTAAAATCAAGTATACTTTTATGAGACGCATGGAACCAAGTATTTAAAATATTAATTCTTATCTTCCAGTGAAGACCCTGAGTATTTTTGTATCAGTTTTCTGCAGGTTGTAATATTTCAAAAATTTACCTCTGCTTTGTGACCTGATGTAGATGGGGTTTGAGTCAGTCATATCTAATATGCACAAGCTGAAGTACCAGATAACTTTTTTGTAAAAGTTATGCAGACTGTGGGTATGGTACAAATTGTGAGCCTAAGTCGTGTCAGGCAAGAGACAGATACTCTGTGAGTAGAGAAGGGAAATTTTTTTTTAAATATCGCAGCACTTTATTATTATTGATAAGAGTAAATAATTAAATACTTAAAATAGCATTCTGGAGGTAGTGATAAGTTATAAAAATAAAGCAGAGAGGGTTTTTGTCCCCTTTTATTTGTAAGCATGACTCCATTTACTTAATTTCAGCTCCTGAAAAAGCTTTGCTAACACAAATTGATCGGCTGAGGCAGGGGATGGATTGTTTTCCCCTGGATATCACTTCAGAGCAACAGGAATTTCCTGCTCACTTCAGAACTCTGATAAAATGTTTTATACAGAATTCTGCCTCCTTTTACAATGTCAGGCTGCGATCGGTGGCAACTTAGCTGTCCTATCAGCATACCCTTTCACATTCCAGATCTGGGTAAGTGTACTGCATGGTGGATTCTGTTTGGAAGGAAGGCTGACGAAGCAAGGAGATTCTATTATCTGCTTGCCTTTCCATCCTGAGGTCAGTGTCTGTTCTAGCATCTCCTGGAGAAAGCTGGGTGAGTGGTTTTAAAAAAGAGAGGAGTGGCATGAAGATTTGACAGCTAAAGTGCTCCCCTCATGCCAAAAATTGAGGCAGAGCTAAAGCATGCCCAGACTTGAGTATCAGGATGTCCTCAGGCCCATCTGAGGACCAGCTTATATGTTTAGCTGGTCCCAGGTACTTTTTTAATGATTAAAAATGCCATTCTGCAGTGAAAAAATTCACAAGAAGCTCTGCAAACAAACCCTAGCACTTCATTGAATATAGGGGAGAAGAATATATTAATATATAATATGAATATATGAGAGGTTTCTATGAGCAATATTTCTTACCTGCTCATTTATCCACAGTGTCTCAGCCCAGATGAACTCTGCTTTTGATTCCTGTGACTTGAGACCTTGCACATCTTTACTGGTTTTTCTCTGTCCTACAGCACAACCCTGTCCCATGCACTTCTCCTGATCTATTTTTTAACTCTAAACTCAATTAGTGGATTTCCTTTTTTTTAAACACTTACACTGGTGAAAGGAATAGAAAATCTATTCACTCCCACATAAAATGGGTTTGAGGATTGATTTGCAACCACAGCTCTGAATTGCATTTGATCTGCATATGTGTTTAGATCTGGACTGTTTTTTTTTTAAAGTTTGATAGTGAGATATCCAACTCTTTGATGAGTGTTGTACATGAGGTATAGACAGGACAGCATAGGGATAACAGTGACAACCAGTGGTGAAAACACTCCTGCCCATTCTTGGGGCTTCCTGGGGAGGTTTAGCACTGGCAAGCAGAGGACTTCAGCTGGATTGAAAAATGGGACTGATTTTTTGAGTTGAGGGAAAAATATTTCTGGATAGATTTCCACAGTTCTATATTTGGGGCACCAAAATTCCTGGCCTGATTTTCAGAAGCACTAGAGCAGCTGAGAGCAAAGCAGAGGTTGCCCAGCACTGCATAGCTGACCATCTGGCCTCCAGGTATTGCTGTTAGAAAATAATCTCAAAATCAGAGATCACCTTTGAGAACACTGGCTTTAATCTCAATTTTACATATTTTTCTAGATATACTCCAAAGGCTTTTCCCCAACTTATTTATTTTAAATGAAAGAGGAATACATTTAGAACAGATATTCAGAAGAAATTATTTACCCTCAGGGTGGTGAGGCACAGAAGCAGGTTGCCCAGAGAAGTCATGGATGCCCCATCCCTGGATGTGTTCAAGACCAGGCTGGATGGGGCTATGAGCAATCTGATCGAATGCAAGTTGTCCCTGCCCATGGCAAAGGGGGTTGCAACTAGATGATCTTTAAGATCTCTTTCAACCCAAATAATTTTATGATTCTGTGATTCTGTTTGCTGGCAATGGTGGGTGGAAACATTAATGCAGACCTTTGAAGACATAAAGCTTGACAGAAATGAAAAACATACAAAACTTTTCTGTTTGTCTTTTTGTGAAATACCAGTTTTGTAATTGATGTAAATCACACAGAATGTAAACAACATGTTCTTGTTACTGCGGGGGACTGAGTGCCTGAGCAGAAGCTGTGAGTGCTATTCACGGTGACTCCCTCTTTTCTAATTGTTGGGCTCATGAAAGTACATGAAGCAATTGAAGTTTATTCACTGAAATTAGTGACTTGTGTAGGCAGGTATAGCTAATGCATCTGATTTTATGTTTACTGGCAGCATTGTTTCAGTTGCTGCTTTTTTTCTGTGGAAAAGTTCAGCTCCCAGGCTGAAGAGTTTCCAGAAGCAGCAGAGGAGGCACACCTGTGAGCACAACTGCAGAGGCAGCTCCCTGCAGCAGCACTCATCTCTTCATCATGACAGAGCATCGTGTCTGTGCACATCCTGAAGAAGAGGATTTCTCCTTTTTTCTTAGCAGTCTCATTTTGAATGTCACAGCCTGTTACTGGCAGCCTGATTCACACCCTGAGATTTCCCAAATATCTTGGTGCTTCCTGCTGGCACCTCTGAAATGCTTGGTGAAATACTGAATGTGCAAGGTGATGTGTCAGTACAGAGGATCAGGTCTAAATGCCAAGGAGATGTTACACTGTCAGAGACTCAGACAAACTGTACCATGAACCAAGCTCTAAATTTGGATTTAAAGATAAATGCTTATTTTTTACTTAATATTAAGACTGTTATTGTTTGGAAAAAACCCCAATCAGTTGCTGCTTCCACTTTGTTTTAAGCACTGGTAGGCCTGCCAATTGATTGTTATTAATTTAACATATAAGAATTGTCTATTTTATTCTTGCTGCTGTTTGAGACATTCAGTGAATAAAGAAATAACCTTGGATTAGCCAAGTGTTATATCTGTACCAAGGTGTTGTAAATTGTACAGTAGAAAACTACCCACATTTCAAAAATATCTAGATGTTTTAGCTTGCTTGGTTTTCTTTCTTGTTTATTTGCTCTTAGTTAGATCAAAAGTACAATTAAAAAGATCTGACAGGCAAACTAGAGAGGCAAAAGGAGCTGCCACCTGCTGTAAATTTTAGATGCTCGATTACATGATCAGTTGTTTGATTCCTTCTGTGATGACTCTGCAATCTCAGTTTTCTTACACGAAATACAGCAGCTCCAACCCTTTATGAGCAGACTTAGCATTATTTTCCCACCCTTTATACCCTATCCATTACAGAAATCATGTATTTGAACAGAACAATAATAGGTAATAGTCTCTAAAGTTCAGTGGGATTTTTTCCAGTAGCTGTCTGAAGTCTTTGCAAAAGACTAGAAGTGGCATTAATAAATACCATGATATAAGTGATAGGTTAAAACTTACAGCTAAAAAAAGAGAAAGGCAAAGAAAAAAAAATAAAACAGAGCAGCACAGTACAGTACAGTATAGTTTATATATATTTATATAAACTATGAATAGTTTATAGTTTGGAAAATCTTTCACATCTTTCAAAGCTCCCTTTCTATATCCAGTCTTTCATTTGCTCTTTCCCAGGTCATTGTTTTTATGCATTTTAAATTGTGTCTGTGTTCCATTCTGACCTTGGCCCTCGCAGGTGATGGACACAGACAGTGTGTTGCTCATTTGTGAGTTATCCCAGTCCTGCAGGCTCGGCTGGGGGTGCCAGCCCTGCAGAGGGCACGGCTGGAGATGGGGCAGCACGGGGCAGTCCCTGGGGGCCACTGCGGGTTAGCAGCAGTGAGATCAGCCCTGACAGGCACTGAGTCACACCAACTGCTCCAGTCCCAGTCGAAAGGTCACGTTTGGTTGCCTCTTCAGTGGAGCTCATGTATCTAAAAAATCATGTTTTGTAAGGAATTACAAGCAGCAAGCAAAAATCTGTTGATTATAAAAAGGAACAGTAATGGGAGTTTTCAGGGGAAAGGAACACATCCATATCTAATTTTTTAATACAAGCATGAGAACCAAATTCAGTTGTGATGAGTAAAGCATTCAAAAATAGGCTCTTATACACAGCCTCACAAGGGACTCCTTGTATCCATCTGGGCCAATGTAAAATATAGAGGCTAAGAGAAATGTAAACAAATGTAACAGGAGTTTAAGTCTAAACACAGGTCCTTCATCTGCATTCTTACTTATTTTAAGAATTTGGTGCAATAATCCAATGGGAATAACAGCAGAATATACAGGTAATTTTGATAGATTTTATGAACATCATGCCATGCTTTGCCTTTAGCACAGGGGGAGAAATTGGAAACCCAGATAAAACTGAGAATAAGCAAACTGCATGTTTATAGCTCTAAACATGAACGTATAAGCAGGCAGTCAAACCTCAGGTCAAATTAAAGAGTTACATTCTTCAGCATATATAGGTATAGAAACAGGTGTGCAATCACTATGGCATTCTCAGGACAAGGAGTTCCTCTGGCCTGTAGCAATATTTTAATATGTTGATGGTTTGATTACTGGGGGAGAAAGATTCAAAAGGTTCATTAAAGACTTTAAGGGAATGAACAAGAAAAATTGAATGGAGATCAACAAATACTAAAAGACAAAATATCCCACAATCTTGCACGCAAGGAGACAGCTGAGATCAGCGTGACTACAGGGGCATCAAGTACCAGGCATCAGCTGGGGCTCACCAAATCAGTAGCTGAAGTTCAGCCTCTTTCCAGCTCTTTTGAATTATTTCTTGAAGTTCAGAATTTGTGTGCAGCATGGCTTAATGCACCTTTCTTGTGACAGGAACATATGAAAACTGTGCTCAGCTTAGATGAACCAGTAAAAAAAGTGTACTTCCAAGAAACTTGGAAATCAGAATACCTGATATTTTCACCTTCATGCTTTTTGCTTTAGAAATCAGAGGGCTGTGTCTAAGACCTTAAAATGGTCTTTTCTTTGCATTTAGCAGTTTGTCCCTGCTTCTTACAGATGATGTAGCAGGGACCATGTTAATATGTGTACCCATTGTGTCCCTTTTACCAGTTGAGGGCAGGTTACAGGTCACCTTAAGGTTTTAAATTGGCTACAGTTTTGACTCTGATCCTCCAACTCTTTTTATACACAGTTGAATAGTAATATATGCTTTCTAGCTTAGTTTATACTTGCAATTAGCTACTCAAGTCTATAGATAATGTGTTTCTACTGCCATGTTGACAAAGAGGAAGATCCTCCATTTTTCAGGAACCTGGTTGAAGTACATTAAATTCCAAGCAGCCATAAAAGTAACCGTAATCTCAAGTAAAACTTCATTGCTTTCTTCAAAATATATTCACAACAGCTGAGCATCTTTGAAGAAGCTGTTATGTTTTACAGTCTGCCTTCCTCAGGAATAGATTACAAGGGTTAAAACTTGGATATTTTTATCTCAGTATTCACCAGGATAGTTCATTAATAGGTTGAAGCTGCTCTAGAATAAATGTGTTGTGTCCATACAAAGCTAAGTGCTGACTTTCTCAGTATGGCTCCAGGAATATCCTATAATAGACAATGAGTTATATAGTAGACTGATACAACTGATTTTTTAAGAAACTATTATATTTCTAGCACTTTGAGTAAGAATGGCATTGATTATAACACAGTTGCCAGCAGCTCAGGACAAAAATCTTGCTTTGTTTCTTGTTATGAAAACTACTTGATATAACTACTTCCTTTTTTTTTTTTTTTTTTGTTCTGCAATGCATATTGTAACACTGAAGCAAATAAAAAGCCATAACCCTTTGCTATCACTCTGATTTTTGTACCTTCATGGTGCAAAAGCATCTATACTCATCTTGTACATAATCAACTCTTAAAAGTTTGCTGCTGAAAGAGGAATTTTATCTGAATATCAGGATGTAGATACAACCACCTTGGAGTTACCCATCCATAACAAAAACAAACATCACTGCTGTGTGTTAGGAGTTGTTTGTAATCATCCCCTTTCTAATGAGATACACTATATTTCTGGGCTTTTAGCACATAAACATATACCCAAAAGTGTCTGACTTGTTTCTTTTCACAGTTCCAACTGGTTAATGGTATGCTGCTATTCCACAAAAATACTTTTTAGTGGCTGATATTTTATATCATTTTATATAGTTAAAACAGGAGACATAGTGGATTTTGTTTTGAACTGATTCATTATATAATTTTTGAATGTTTGAGTGTGAGTCTCTGTACTTCAAGTTTCTTCTGATAATGGATACTTGAAGTAACAATTGTGTAGATATGTGAAAATTAAATAATAATAGAAACATATTTTTAGACCTCTAGATAAACTGAAATATTTTAAGTGAACATTGCTTTTTGCATTTTATGTATACATAGATATATGAATATTTCCTGTACTAGACAGACTTCTAGGATTTTTGTTTACATTAATTAATGTCAGGACAGGCAAGTTTGCTCTTGTGTTTTATTTTCTGGACAGATATTTTATGGCAGGTAGCAGTTTGTTGGGTGTCCCATCCTGTGGGCACTGACTTTTTATTTTTAAGTGGAACAGTTCTGTAGGCATCTATCTCTATGAAAGAATGAAAATGCATGAAACAGAATATGGTACAGAATATTTAAAAGCTTGCCAGCCTGTCAGGTTTTGGCTGTCTTTCTGGTTTGAAGTCCATAATTTTCTATTTTCTCATTGGAAAAGCAGAGAATGAAAAAGAACAAAGAAAGGACTTACAGTCCTTTGTTTTCATATGTGAAAGCTTCTTTGGAAGGAAATGGAGAAAGCCTGTTGAATATTTGGTTGTGCTTTCAAAGAAGAAGAAAAAAAATGGGTAAAAGGATGCACAGTGAAAGAAGGAAGAAATTGGTGGCTTCTCCTAAACCACGTATTTGCTGTATAACAAGAGTTAAGTAACAAACAGTTAAAGTTTGTTGTTAAAGTTGTCTCTGTTCCCTGTACTTCCCCGCATTTAGTGATTGACTGCAGCTTATACTGAGTTGTGAAACTAAGAGAAGACTTAGCTAATGCATTTTCTCAGAGATGTGATGACATTCATTACAAAAATCTCCTCAGACTCAGGTTCCTCTGAATTTACCTTTCATGTTCTTATGAACACTGAGGACAAAAGAGCAAACGGATGAGAAAAAGACATTAGCAAGAATGTCGTATAATAATCATATAATTATAACTTCATAAAGCCTACTCTCCTGACTTTCATTTATTACAGCTCTTTTCTTTTTTAATAGTTGATTTTTAGACAGTGTAATTCATACACTGACAGGTTGTAAAGAAAGGCTGCAAGCAGAAAAACAGGCTCACAACCATAAAGAAAAAAGGAATAGAAAAGAGTACACTAAAGTAGGCCACTGCATATAGCTTGAGTGTTCTTGCAACTTTTTCTAGCTTCTCAGCTTGTAAATTACACCCATTTCGAACTTTCATAAGTTCACACATCTTTTGGAAGGAACATGTAGAACTGAAAAAGCCTAAATTATACCTTGAAAATACCTCTAAATTTGCACCTATTTATGTTTACTTTTGCATTTGTACATAGTTATGGACATGTATACTATCATATTGAGAGAAGCCTACAAAAACACCGTAAATATGAAAATATACCATCCCATCTGGTGTTGCACAATAGTGGCAAAAACTCTAATCATTTTTCTTTATCCAATATTTTAGTGTATTAGAGAGGAGCAGAAATTTCCTTGTGGTAAATAACTAGAAAAAGCCATCCTCCTTTGTTCTTTTTGGCCATTTCAATAGCTATTTTTGAGTTTTTCTTTATACCTTGTTTTATGTGAGACAATTACATTGCCAAAGATTGTCTACAGTAATGACTGCAAGTGTCTGGATAAACTTGTGTCAAAAAATTCCACTGTCATTTGGAAAGGTTTGTTCTATGACTGAGTGTCTCTGTATTCCTCCTGCATTATTCATCCAGGGACAGGATGGTGAATTGATGGGCAACTGGAGGAGAATTTCTTCCCCAGCCCATCATGGTTTGTTTCAACAGCTATGTTGTTAAATCCTCCTTTCAGTCTCTTAATTTAGTGCTGTCCCATTTTTCCCTTGGCATTGACCTTTTCTAGATGAGAACCTGGTGCTATCAACAAGCTGATGAATTATGGCTGTTCTGAGTGGAAGTGACCATCAAATATAGGCTGGTTTACTCATCTTCTTCTCCAAAATCCCCCGTGACAGTACTGGAAGGAAATATTTCTTACAATACAAGCTATTTCTCTTAGTCATGCCTTGGGGCATCTGCTTTTCTTATTGATACTGTGTTACTTTAATCACAGATGCTGTACAGGAGATAAAAGATGTCTCTCTGTGTTGATACAGCAAGGAGTTATTGTTGGTGTTTAAGCTGAAGCCTTACAGCAATTTTTACTTCATATTTGAATCTTAAGGGAAGGTAGATGCTGAGGATTAGGTGGGGAGGAGATTATGCTCTGGAAGAACAAATATCTCATTTCAGTGCTACAAGGATTCTGGCTGAGTTTCCTTTAAAGCCAAAGATGTACCCAAGCTAAAAATTACACATTTCTGTGAAAGTTCAGAGTTGAAATGAAACAGAAAATCACTTCTCTCTCCTTCATGTGTCTGTGGGGATACTTGGCCATAGGCTATAGCATATGATGGCTCTTGGTGGGCTGCAGACCATTCCCAGACCAAACCCACAGGTACAAATTTGGCTTTCAATAATATTTCTAAAATAAATTTTGCTTCTTTTATTCAGAAGAAGCAGCACTTTTTTAGTGGTTCTACTCTTGAGCATTTAGTGAAGTATTCTAGTTCTGGAATGAGTGTCATAAAGAGAGTCTTGAAAATTAGTAACCTTTTCCAACCTTTTCCAGGCTGCTGCCTCAAACTTTCTCTTGTGTTTAAACAACCTCTACTCACTCATCCCCAGTGTAAGGGTTATATTTCTGATCATCATGATGGGCTGCATTTCACAAACATTAAGTGATTTTTTTGAGTCAAATTGTCCAACTTTAAATAACATTTATCGGAAATGCTCATATCAAGGAAATTTGTTCCATCTCAGCTGTGTCCCACTGAGTTGATGACTATGAATTGTAGATAGTGGTCAAAAGAAGATTAATACCACAGCACTGCTTGCAACATAATAGTAGCTTATATGTAAGAAGGAGAGAGAAATATATGACTTCTCCTGACTAGTATATATAAGTAATAATTTGATATCATTCTTGCAGTTATTACTTAAAATATTCCTTTTTCTGACATCTTTGTTTCATCTTTCAAATGGTAAGTTTATGAAAGAACATGTGCTCTGTGCTCTGCCTTCCATAAAAAATATTATTGCCTTTAATAAATAATAGATTATATGGCCATAGCTTCTAGTTGTAAGCAAGGTAACCTATCTGTTGTGAAGTAAGGAAATTTTTGTAAACCAAGATGCGATATTCTGTTATTGCCTCATTACTATGTACAACTATCTGAAAGGAGGTTGTAGGTAGGTGAGGGTCAGCCTCTTCTCAGAGGCAAATGGACACAAGACAAGAGGAAATGGCCTTAAACTGCACCAAGGAAGGCTGGACATCAGAAAGAATTTCTTCACTGAAAGGGCGCTTAAGCACTGGAATGGGCTGCCCAGAGAAGAGGTAGAGTCACCATCCCTGGACATGTTCAAGAAATGACAGGAAGGTGGCACTTAGTGCTGTGGTTTAGTTGACATGGTGGTGTTCAGTCAAAGGTTGAACTTCATGATCTTGGATGCCTTTTCCAACTCTAATGATTTTTTGATTCCAATCTGGACATAAAACTAAGCCAAACTTGGTCTTTGATCAGCATTAAGGATGTTGGACTAAGCTATCTCCAGAGGTCCCTTGCAACCCTAACTCTTTTGTGATTCTCTTAAACACACAGGTATCTGTTCAAACTATTTTTCGTTAGCTTATCTATATGTATGTTATGTGAATTTTATTCATGACCTTATTTTAAGTGCTTATGAATGTACATGAATAAAAGAATTGCTACATGATCAATATTATCATTCATATCCCTGTTAATTAAGGTCCTAGTTAAGTAAGTGCTAATATTTGCAATAACATTAATTTACATTTACTTTTGCCTAAATTTACTCAAAAGTGTTTGATGTCTTTATAAGCAGTTATAGCCACATCTTCAATTCTTTAAAGACCTTGAAAATGAGATACAGAAATCATAGCTAAAAGTTTTCTTTTACATGCTGACATTTTAATGTACTTTCAGTGATTCTTTAACCAGCGAGAATCATCCCTGATTTTTACCTGCATGATAGCAAATCCTCTTTTTATAACTTTCTCCTTTTTTAAAGATCACATATAGTAATCTTCAGAAATAGAAATAGTATTAGCTTAGAAGAGACAGTAATGGTGTTCTCTGGCTGTTGTAATTTGTTGAGGAAATTTTCTGTCAGAAAATGGTGGAAAGCTTGAAAGGGGCTGTGAGTGTTTGCTGATTTCATAGGACATCTATAGGATTGTCAGGTTCAGCTGTTACTGCCTTTACTTTTGAAGTTAGTAATTTGACTGCAAAGCTTGTAGTGGCAGCTAAAGTCTTGTGTTCCCTGGTATCTTACTTGGCCAGTTTGCACATAGAAAATTCTGCCAACTTTGCTTGTTCTTGTTCTGATGTTTTAAAATTATGTTTATATTAGGGGTTTTTTTAGGTCCAGATATACTAAATGTCTTTTCAACCTGCAGTTGAGAATAGAATATAAACAGAAATAGAATATCAATTTCTCCTTAATTCATGAGGTATGTAACCATGTGTTACAGTGTTTTCTGCTATTCAAAGAGGAGCTCGTGCACAAGATGATTTCAAACTGCAGACTCTTAGCCATCTTAAGCATTGAGAAAATTTGGTGTTATGGACAGGAGATATTAAGTGATTTTTTTGTTTTCCTATACAAACATTTGTCAATTAGATTTACTGTAAGAAGGTAGTCTTACTCACCTAATTCAGTGTGCAGCAAGTCATTGGAATATCAATTTAAGTGTATTCCAAGTCTCACGTGCAGGAGAAGCCTCCTGATGTGAGGAGGTTTTGCTGCACAAATATGTCTGTGACAAGGCCTTTTGCTGTTCCACTCCACTGCAGGTGTTTTCTAGGATCTCATTGTTTCACACTTTGATCACTGCAGCATCATCCCCTCCTGCACTGAGGAATACAGTGCTACCCCCACAGTCTCTGTTCAGAACTCTGCCACAAAGTTCATTTCCCACCTTGATTATTTTAACTTATTTCTCTTCTGAGTGCATTTTCTTCATTAAGCAGACTGTTTCTTTTCAACCTTAAGACCAGTCTTCATGAGTCATTTCCAACCTTTCTATCTGCTATTAAAATGTCATTTCCTTTTCTTTATTCCTGTGCTGCTAGCCTCTAACTCTAAAAACACTTTTGTGCTGACTCTGTGCTGCTTTTCCCTCTCTGCAGAAATTTCTCATAAGCCTCCACAAAGCTCATGTTGCCCTTTCTCCAGTCTGTCCTTAAGAATCCTTTATCATCATTTCTACAAAAAAAAAATGGAAACCACCTCCTGCTGTGCCAATACCATTGATTGGATGTGTTGGCTTTTTTGGATTGTGAGGTGTTTGCATCAGGCAGATTCCACTTGGCCTGTACTTCAAAAGCTGTGAGGTCCTGTTCCATAGCCTGCACTTTTAGGTGAAAGTAATGAAGAGTATCAGGGTTTTTTACAGTGCTTGATTAGCCTGGCTGTTCCTCACCTGGCAATCACTTTGAGTTTGTATTGCAATTGTGTTTTCTGCATGGCACTGAGGAGAAACTGCAGCTAGTCCAGCCTACAGCTGTGCTTTTGTTGCCTGGTGGATTAACAAGTCCTGTTGTGCCCATCTCCAGCGGAGTACACTGCCTCCTTGTTCGCTGCTGACTACAATTCAAGAGGCTATCTGCTAGCTTTATCACTTCTGTGAGCTGTAACTAATGCCCTTCCTTCATATATTTCAGAATAAAACACAAAACTAAAGAGGCTTAAAGGTTCAGGACTAGAAGGTAGGAAACTTTTGTGGGAGCCCTTACTGTTGGTGCAGCTGACCATTGTAGAGCCAGGTTCTTACATTGTCCCTCATGTTGTGCAATGAAAGGTTACATTTTGTTCAGTCCTGACAGTTCATTATTGATTTACTGAACAGAAATATAATTTAAAACTGCAGGTGTCCATTTAATTTTTAAACAATATCTGGAAGCTATGTGTCTAGTTGTGTTGTCATGCTAGTTTTGGTTTGTAACTCTGTGGTTCACAGCATATTTTTTCTTTCTGAGAACTAGAACAGGAAAATGCTGTGCTTTGTGGGGTTTATTTTGAGTGAAAGGTCATGACTAAGAATGGATATGTGTATAACTTCTCTAAAGCTAGCTAACTTGAACAAACTAAATTGCAAAATCACAGCAATGGGAAGTTACACTGATAATCCATGCAAATATTTTCAATTACTCAATGTCTTATGGGACAACAAAGTTTGCTGTACTTTGATCTTGAATGATAGCCACTTGCTACAGTGCCATATTATTGATTGGCATTGAGGCTTAGCTTCATCATGTCAGACCTCAGCTTTTGATTGACAGGAAGACATTACTTGGTAGGGAATTCATTTCAGTTGTCATCCGAATTATTTTCCAACAGCCCCTTATATCTTTGTGTTGACACCACAAGTAACTTGAGCTCTTTTTGTTCAGAAACTCACATATTTGAGAAGTGGATAATGGCTCTTCTTATTTTATTTCTTTTGTGTTTCTTTCTTATATGAAAGTAGATTCTGATACCACCACATGATTCCATGAGGTAAAACCCCACCATTTTGAATCCTATGATGCTAAGATTTGGCAATGCTGGTGGGGGCCCCAAAACTAAGAACTCTGCAATGGCAGAACTTTTGATTCCACAAGTTTGAACTCACAATCTTTAATTAGCAATTAATGCTACTGCAACTAGAATTAAAATATCTCCAAATAGGACTCACATCAAGCAAAAATTTGATGAGAATCTAGACAAATATCCAAGTGAAAATTCTTCTCAGCAAAGTACAGTTAAATGCATCCTTCATTTCTCTGGGACCCAGTAAGATTGCACTTCACAGCCAAAACCTATTCCTGGGGTTTTGGAAATTGGCACCTCATATACACTTTATTTCTCAAATGTTGGTTTGACAGGATAAAACCACTTTTTATATAAAACTACAGGTTAAATCTGGGCTCTGACCTTGAGAGAGAAATCCTGAGCACAAGTTCTTGTTTTCAAGTCATATCTGGTTTTCCAATTTATTCATTCACTTCCTAATACAAAATGTCCTGGGATCAAAACCCAAAAAGTCATTCTTGCAGGGAAGATCTAAATTATTCATGTCAGTCAGATGCAAATTTGGATTCCTTCAAGTTGGATACAGACAGGGAGGTAGCCTAGGGGAGTGTCCTCACTACTCACTTTCCTTTATAAAACAATTCTGTACTGCCTGTACCCCCAACAACAGGTTTAAATAAAGTCACCCATAGATTTTTTTTTTTTAAAGTCAGTGCTGTTAGCACATTAGTAATTTTCTAGAAGTTCTCACTGGGTTAAGTCTAAGATATGCAGAACTAGATTTGACCTAGGTACATGCAAAAATAACACCTTAGGTGTTATGGCTACTTTACTGTAGAAAATACAGTAGTGATTTTCAGCCAGCTGAGATGGTGTCTGAGGCAAGACTTTAGGCACCACTCTTAACTTAGAAATATTCAATTTCACCTGACCCCCAGGGAAGAGGCCATTTCAGAAACCTTCTGATTAACTCTTTTCTTAGAGGAACTGGTGTCTGCAGTTCAGTATAGTAATTGTAAGGTGCCTAGTTTTCATTAATGAATACTCCCCACACTGCTGAAACTATTAGTCTGTTTTAAACATATATTTAAGGGACTTTTTGACTGAGAGTTTAACCCAGGGAGAATAGACTCCTAATATACTGGATGAATACAAACTCTGTCCAAAGCTGTTGCCCTACCCAGACATCTGAAATAGGATAGCTGCAGTAGTTTTCTGCAGTAGGCAGAATACAGTATTTGGGTTTGACTCTTCTTAAATGAAAAAAAAATCAGACTATTATTATGTTTTTATAACTACATAGTAGTAATGATGCCAGTTTGTCCAGTCTATTAGTCTGCAACCAGGAGTAGCTGAGTAATTGCATTGCCATAATCTATTTTTTTTTTTAATTTGGTAAAGTAAATTCCTACCACTTCATATACTGTGCACTGTCAGAAACACTACTGCAATGCCAAAGAAATGAGAGAGGAAAAAGACAGGTTTGATTCAGGGAAGGTATATGAACTGAAGGAACCTTGTTTAAGTATCATAATGGATATTGTTAGGGAAAATATACAAGTAGTGTTTAGAGGCAGCCAAGCAGCTCTAGTACAGAGGAACATAGAATGACAAACAGCTTTTGTTTATAGCACAAAAAATGTGAGTATTGGCTAAGAAGTAGTGTTTATGGTAATTGAGCTTTACAAGGAAGTAGAACTTCATGGGGAACACAGGGGGTAGCATTTTCAGTGAAGTAGGCAATAAGGAGAGCTGTGTAGGCATTTCCTGATTAGCATCTGCTGTTTCAACAGCCAAGGAACATGACTCGCATGTAAATGCTTGTGCTAGGCTGTAACAGGCATTCCCTCTAGTATGCCTCCCTGCCTTCTGGTTTTATTTTGAGTCTCCTTGAGCCCTACTGTGACTTGAAATCAGTGGAGGAGAAAGGAGAGTAACACAAACAACAGATGTCTTAAAGTTTTGAACAGAGAGAGAAAAAGCCCCATGGCAAAGGAGATGGTGCAGTTAAGGTGTTTTCCTGTCATTAGTATTCAGTGCCTCTTGTACAAACTCTATTTGCATTTTTGCATATATATATATACACATATGTCTATATATGCAGTTGGTATGCAGTTGTACGCACAGGGGGTAAAGTGGTAATGCAAAAAGACGCCCATTGCACAATTCAGAATTTTTTTTGCATCCTGTAAGAGTCTGACCTATAGACACCAAGTGTACTGGCTGACACAGCCAAAGCAACCTATTTTCTGGCAGGCTCACAAATTATTTCCAAGCTGTTCCCTGCTTTTAGTTTCTTGCTGCATAAAATACATTTTTCTTTAATCAAAGATTGGGAAGGCTAATAGTGTGCCACGTGTTCATCAAGACAGCTTTGCTTACAGGTGGTAACTTAAGCCATGGCAGTACAAATACCATGTACCCCACTACATTAGAAGAACCAGGTTGTGCACCAAGTGACATTCAGTGCACATTCAGAAAAGTCTTTAATCTGTACTTTTTAGTATAGGGAACTGTGTCTTTAAGGACTTTAATTTCCAGAAAGTAAATCTGTGGCAAAAACAGCTGTGAAGTTCTTACAATATATAGGCAGCTGGGGATGGCATAGAGACCCTGAAAATACATTGCCTGCTGGGTTTTAACTCAGTACTGCACGGGGCCAGGAACAAAAAGAAATGGAAAAAAAAAGGTGTGAACAGAAAAGGGAAAAGATGTGAAGTTTCCAGATTTTTTTTTTGCTTTTTGGAAAAGATAACTTAAAGAAATATAAAGAGTTTTCAGGGCTGAGAACTTTGAGCTCTGAAATCTTAGCAAGCTACTTCCCCCTTTCCCACATCTACCTCCTCCTTTTATGTCTTATTTCTTCTACAGGCTTCAGCAGATGGGTCCACAGACGGAAAATCACATTCACATGGCATCCTATTTTCTTGTGATATTTTAAATGTATATTTATTTGCTTATTAACTTGCTGGGTTTTTTCAAGAATTTTGGTAATCTCTATCTCAATGGATATTTACACTGGTTATTTTGTTAGTTACTTGTGTTATTAATATATATATAAATTATATATATATATATATATATATAAATTATTTGGCTACTGGACTACAGAAGTTTATGCTTAGATTAACCTATATAGAGTTTTAGACAACTGGTGTTACTGAATGTGACTTCTGAAAAAAAAAATTCAGTTTTGGAATGAATGCTGAGGATGCCAGTAGGAATTATTATTCTTTGTCCAGAAATTTGTATATCAGAAAAGTATTGCTCTGTAGTGGTATTGTCCTGGACTACAGGGATTGTTATATATTACATATGTTGGTGGCAGCACTTTAATCATAGAATATTAATTGTTGTAAAGCCTGCTGCATTCAGTTAAAGCAGTACAACTGTTACCTCATTAATACTACTTTTGCATAGACTTTCTTAATCTTTATAAAGCCATCCTATCAGAGAAAGAAGCATAATAACAATAATTATACCTGTATTTTAAATAGTGCTTTTATGCCTGTGTGGCTTTCTTTCTACTTTAAAAATATACTATCTCTCTTGGACAGATGGGTAAACTGAGGTATGCATGGGAAGTGAAATAAGTTGACCGGATATCTTCCAGACAAAGATGGAACTCCTGATCTTAAAGCCAAACCTTGTCTTAAATAATATATAAAACTTATCATGAGGTATTTGTAAGTTAACAAAACAAATCCTGCACTTTAGAGATACCATTTAATATTTGTTTTTCTTCCCACAGGAACTTTTTACACCAGAGTGCAAATTCAAGGAGTCTGTTTTTGAAAATTATTATGTAATCTACTCATCCATGCTCTACAGACAACAGGAGTCCGGGAGGGCTTGGTTCTTGGGGCTGAACAAAGAAGGGCAGGTCATGAAAGGAAACAGAGTGAAGAAAACAAAACCAGCAGCTCATTTTCTACCCAAGCCATTGGAAGGTGAGGCTCAGTCGACCTCTGGCAGACTCTCCTGTACATCTCACAAGAATAGGGAATGGTTTCCAAGTTGCCTGTACTGAATGTGCATGCTTCACACAGGGGCCAATCCCAATGCCACTCCCAAAGTTTATAGAGCAATTTTGTGCCTCTGTGTAGGGATGCTACAAAGAGCATATGTAAAAACAGTTTTCCAGGGACTAAGTGGTCATTCTACAAGAAAAGAAGCCTTTTGTGGAATAGTATTGTGCTGCTTTTAAAATGTTCCATTGTTAGGGACAAAAGCTATTGTGAATCTTGCAGTGAGAAAATAATCCTTCTATTAGGCAGAATGAAATAATGAATATTGAAGATTGGGAGTTATAAAGGGAATGGATGAAATGTCAGCATTTTAACAAAACACAAAGGTCTCTCTATAAAATGAATCATGGTGTATACCTATGCCAAGTGATGTAATGTACACAACTCATGTAAGTTGGCCTTTAAATCAAGACAGGAGAAAATAACATTCACAGTAAGCTTAAACACCAAAAATTATGTCCCATTCTCTGAAAAATCCATTAATATCTTGAAACTTTTTTGTAATTTTATGTATTTATATATAAATACATATGTATGTATTTATATGCTGGCTTTTGCTTCTTGTCCTGATGGCACTACTTATTGTTCTAATTGCTGCACATAGCCTCAGATATTCTGCAAATTACCTCATTTCTTGCCATCTGAAAACACACACCTGAATTTGTGTTTTAGCACTGCTTACTGCTTTGGTTAGCAGTCCAATTTCTTTTGATATTTAACTTAAAATTTTTGATTGAAGGATCAGTTTGTCAAATACTTTATCATAAGGAAAGAATCAAATAAACTTATGTTTATTTGAAGTCAGGTTGATACCTTTGTGCTTTCCCCGTCTTGTGAATGTTTGCAGTTGTTTCATAAGCTCTCAACAATACTAATAATTTATCTCTTGATCTTTCTATATAAAGACTTATAGGGAGGGAACTCCAATGCATTTTTTTAAAGCAACGCAAATTTGTGTGTACAAGGAAAGAAGTTACTTTTTAAAAATGTTTGAATTATCAGACTTCATCAAAATAGATTAGACAATGCTTAGAAATAACTTGATTTACATTGCTATGAAAATCATCAAATATGACAGCTCTGCTATATAATTCCTTACTTTATAGTTCCATTTCATGTTGTTCAATGTGATAATTTTGTAGGTCACAGTGTTATTTCACCAAGCTCTTTTAATTAATCAGCCAAGTGCCCTAAACATATTTATGGGCCACTCTGAAGATATAGATTACAACCAGCTTTATGTATTCTAGAGAAGACATTTAATTTCCATCTTTAAGAAGCTGTAAAAGGATTTAGATTGTGTCACTGGAAATGTTAGAACAAGTATTTGATTAGTTAATGATGCTATGGGGCCCTTCACATGTATTATGAAACTTCACATCATCGAAGATCAAGGTCAATACTTTGATGCTCCAGCCTCCTCCTCTAATTAGCCAAGGGATGAAGGAATTGTGCTCTCTGTGGTAGCACACACCCAGTCGGGAAATCAAGTGTGATGATTAATTCCTTTGACTGTTGTGACACCTCTTTTAACTATTTATTATCTCTTGCTCAGATATAAATAAATGCAACTGAGTTAGGTATAAGTGGAAATATTACCTGATAGAGTGACATAGAAAATGAAATTGAATTATACAAGAGCATTAATCATTAAGGCAGCTTAATGCTTTAACTGTGTAATTGAATACATGTATTTCCCTCAAAGGATTTGAAGTGGTTAGATAGGGACTGAAGCTCAGGGGAAAACTTCTAATTCCTCTAATAATTCAGTTAATGGTTTAATTTGGCGTTTTCTGCACTTCTACATTCAGTGGAGATCAGTGGCTACTGCAAATATTTTTGGAAATAACCCCCAACCAACTTTTGTATTCTCCATATATCCTGAACATTTCTTCAGGGCACACCTGAAGGAAAGACCATGGCCAAATTCCTCAGATTTGGGAGACTGATGTACATGTAACTTTGTAGAACTGGACCCTAGCCTAGTCTTGCAATCTATGACTAAGAAAAAACATTTAAGTCTAGACAACTGTATTGTATGATCCCATTTTTAATTACAATCTGTCTTAACACGTTTTACTTCTAAATGCTCACATGTTTATTTAATGTTTATTTAAGGTTGCATATACATATACATGGGTAAACACATGGACAATTTTGTGAGCCTTATGCAAAGAAAGAACACTAGTTTTTCATTTCCAAGAAGCTATAGTGTCTATTAAACAAGGAAGAATGCAGTTTCCTACTGCATTTTAAAGTCAGATGCAGAAGAAGTGAGAATTTTGGAGGGTCAAGCAATTCTATCAGTGGTGCAGAACCAGTTGTAAAATAAACAGTTTCCCTGGTATGCAAGAGGAACATAGAAAATTAATCCTATTTGAGATGAACTCTTATATGTGATACATTGCTAAAAATGCTTCTCCTTTTCTCTTCCTTCCCCTCAGTTGCCATGTATCGAGAACCATCTTTGCATGATATTGGAGAAACAGTGCCAAAGGCTGGGGTAACTCCAAGTAAAAGCACAAGTGCATCTGCAATAATGAATGGAGGCAAACCAGTGAACAAGAGCAAGACGACATAGCCAGATCCTCGCAGGTGTTGTGACTTTACTGAGTCCCAAGTACAGTTGAGCCATTTATCCTTGCCAGACTTCCCCTCGGCAGTGTCTGTGGATCAGCTTGTGGCAAGTCACCAGCTTGCCCGTTCCTGTTTCTGAACTGAGTTGTTGCAAGTGGATAAATCTCAACATGTAGCTCCACCACAACGAGAAGACACCTGGATGAACCAGCTAAACTCAGACCATGGAATGCCCTACCAGATATTGGAATGCCTTTTTAATATCTTTTCTGTGACTGTGACACTTCATGTGAATGACATACTTCACAAGTACACTTGATACCTTGCCTGCTGACAATTGCCCATAATCCCTTTTTGAGTCCAGTTTCAGCAAAATCCATGTGTTTAAGTTCTATTTTGTAGCACACAAATAATCAAGTAATTTCTAGTTAGATGCTGTAAACCTGTGCTATTATGGATTTCTCTTCTTCCCTTTTTTATAAGCTGCTCGCTCCACTGTTTGTGACCTTTTGCAGGGATTGTGTTTCTCTATAACTTAAGTGTTGCCGGTGGCTTAGTTTTGAAAGCAATCAGGGAATCAGGAAGCCTTCAAAAATCTATTATTAAAAATTATATCTATAAAGACTAGGATCATTGTCTCTGGCTTAAAATATTGATTAAATGTGAATACTCTTTAGTAACAGATACTGTGCTTCTGAGGTTGGCATTAAAATGGAGGGAAGAGTGTCAAACACAACCAATGGGGAGTTTTCTGAAACATGTGTTTGGCATCCCCCTATAGTTTCTTTTTGTGTGTGTGTTTTATACATATCACAGGCTTACTGGTAATGGTAACATTTGCCTTGCCCAGCGAGCAAGACCCACTCATTTTTGGAAAAGTGGGTCCAAAGAATTTTGTAGGCCTTGTAGGCCTGAATTAAGGCTCATTTTTCATCTACTAAATATTCATTGTTTGAAAAACAACCACCACCAATAAAAGGAAAAAAAAAAAAGTAAGACTAATCAGAATTGTGCTACCTAAAATCATTTCAGATATAATCCTTTCCTGTTTTTAAGGAACTGAACTTAATGCCATTGTTATTTTTGGCTGAATCCCACACCTACTTAGCAAAGCATGGGCAAGGATGTTGTTGTGTTCTTTTTTGCAGCACCAATGCAAAGGGTAGTTACAAATTATAGTTTAATATTTCTGGTGTTTAAAAAAAAAAACGTTTTAAAACTGGACATATTACGAAACTTTATTTTTATTTTTAATTAAGCATGCAAAGTCCAGTCCTATGTATTTCACTGATATCCCATATGTACCTCCACCCAGCTTCCTAGGATACCATGCCCACCAAATTGCTAGATTGAAGGTGCCTTGCCTTGATCTCTATATACTGTACTTTCTCCTACATGAACCTAGAAGAAATCAAAAACATCTTAAAACTGAATCCTTGGATCATATTACCAGGAACAAAATCAACCCTTTGAGTTTGTCACTTGTGAACAATTAAGCCAGTGTTGTGGGGGATGAAGGCAGGCGGGGGAAAGATTTAGAGAATGCCACAGAGATGCCACTGAAGTTTTGCACACTCAGTCAAAGGCTTTCAGAAGATGAAAAATATAGGTGCTCTCTGTGTGCTTAAGAAGGAATTTGTTTCTTAAAAATGGCAGCAAAGATCAAACTGTATCTCAGTTGGGAAAACTATGTGGCAACACTCTTGGCCTCTTGCTGTTACCTTGATATTTAAAGACAAAAAGAGGAAACCATCCGTTCCTTTTTTAGCACTATATTTCTGGCAATTTGTTTTATCACATCTTTGTGCTGAAGTCCCTGACAGAGACTGCTGATTATTTCAAACTCCCTGTCTGCTCAGCTGAACAGTCTGATTCAGTCTGAATGAACTCTTCATACTAGTTTTCAAATGTGTTCTGTTTTTATAAGCAAAATTTAGTGCACTCTTCAAGGAGGCTACTGTAAAGCTGCTAAATTCTAGATAAACTTTTCCTTTTTTCTGTAGGTCAGACTTCTTTTTGTATGTGTGATATGAGAACAGCAAGATAATGCTTAATGTTGGGTCTTTCTAGGGAGGGAACGAGTTAAGCATGAGCCCTCTATCCATGTAGAGAAAAAAAAATACAAACCTAATCTAAAACTGTGATAAAAAATGCAAAGAAACTTTGACTTAAGACTGTGCCCTTGCCTGCTAGCACTAAATCTGTGTGAGCAGGGAAAACAACACTTTATTAAAAACTTCGGTGTGCCATTTTCATCCCATCTGGTCCAGTGGGATCTGTGCACCATCCCTGAGAAAACCAAACGAAACCAAAGCAGCTCAGATGGCGAGCCGGGGCTGGTTCTGCCCTGCAGGACCCAGGCGAGGCAGCAGCCTTGTGCTGCACGGCCGGCGTTCCGCCCGGGCCCCAGCCCTTCCTGCAGTTGTAAGAGGAGAACATCACAGTATTTCAAGTGAGATAAAACAGCTGAAGGCTACATTCTCTCTCAGCTGATTCACGAGGAAGGAATACACGAGTCATGTCCCATTCAGCTGTCTTTTTATTCACCCAGTGTAAGCGCCTGAGGAGAGAGAGGGTTGGAGACTTGGCTGAGCCATGCAAGGAGGATCTGGTTCATTGCCTGATCCTACATAAACATTGTTTTCAACATTAACCTTTTGGTCCTGAGCAATTATGGTCTGTGAACCAGTTTGGGAGGCTAAAATTAAGGCCAGATTTGTTTTCTTTAAGCAGTTAGTACATATTGGAAATACAGCTTTTTTATCTTTTTTAATTATTGTTTTATGGTTTTGTTTCTGTGGGCTGAATTCATATGAGTGTTTAATCCAATGAATCAATGTCCTAATTTTTTTTCTACAATCTGTTTAAACACAACAGAAGTATCTCCATGCTTTGTTTCCTCCCTTTAATTTTGTCTTGTCTCATCTGTTGCATGGGAAGAGTACAAGGATGAACTAACTGCATGTTGTAGGTTGTGTCTGTCAAAGAACTGTTGGCCACTGTTACAAGTTTACATACATATATGCAAAGAGTTTGTCTGCATTGTACATTTTGTGTTGATTCTTATTTATTGTATACACAGATTCAACATGATGAATAAAACATTTATATGAAGGCATACAGGAAACCAACAAAAAAGCTTATGTAAGAAATAGACTGTGCAAAGCATCATTGCACTGGCCACAGTGGATGGTTAAACTTATGTAAATAGGTTGGCAAACTCAGTTCTCCCCCTTTACCATGCCAAAGAAAATTTCAGCTCCTTAATATAATACCTCTCTTGCTGTTCTCCAGGATGAGACTTCACCATTTTCTTCCCTCTAAAATTAATTTTGCTGTTAAGTGAAAGCTGTTTTCAATTGTCTGTTACTACTAAAGTACTGTATAGTAAACCTGATGGAATCAATTTGTATTTACAGATTGGGGTTTTTGTACTTACATGTGCAGCTGTCCGTGAATCTGCAGCGTTCCAGGTCTTTTGCATGCTTGCATTGTATTTTGTTCTTCTGGGTCTTCTCTAATCTCTGAGAGACTGTTCACACTGAAATCTAATCTCATTTTGCCATTTTATATGTTAACACTGCACAAAGTCATTTTCTTCTCGTTTTTGATCTGTATTTCAGCTACAGTTCTATTTGGCAAAATTAGACACACCTGCACAGTTTTAGAGATCCAGTTTTGAGAAGATATGAACTACTTCAACAAAGCACCATTTTGCTATACTTCAAAAATTTTATAAATACACAAGAATCCTTATGAGATTGCTCACATGATAGAGCCTATTGAAAGGTCTCTAGCTCCTTTTAAGTGCTTTGTAGTTCACATAACAGAGCTTTTGCTTCATTTTCTGTTTTTTTAGCCATTCTCAATTGATTTTTTAATATACTGTCATTTTCATAAATGTTGGTTTTTAATAAACTCCTCCCAGGCCTTCCCCTTCACCAGATATAAAGTAAAGCAATTCACTTTGCCTATGGTATATACCTGAAACAATATATATCTATGGGGAAACATTTTGTCTTGGTTTAAAACTAGTTTATGCAATGAGGTATGAAAGCAAACAGTTTGGTCCATGCAGTAAAAGTGTACCATGATAGTCCATCTGTTTATTGCTATAAAGAATAGATTATTCAGCTACATTTCAATGTGAATGGAACAAAATAAAACTACATAAGAAGGTTCTCTTTCTTTTAAATGTCCCTTTAGATAAATTCATATTCCATGCAATGAATTCTAAAATGTTTAATAACAAGGTATTTTTTCTGTGATGATTAATGCAAATGCTATAACTTATTTTTAAAGATCTAATAATTTTTTTGTTCAATTAATTAGTCACAGAAATATTCAACTTAGCTTTTTTCATCCCAGTATCATTTAGCTACAAAGTGGGATGGCATTCTGCAAAGAAGCAAGGGCAATGTATCAGAAAGGGAGAGCAAATACATGATTAAATGCATCTATGTGTTTCTAAGAAAGAATATAGCCAGTGGGGAAAAAAATGGATGACAAGCAGGTTAATAAATTATAGAAGCAAATCAAACCACAGGTTTTTTACAGATGACAGGTGATATTACAGATATGTTAAACACAATAGGTGTAATTCTGCAAGTTTATTATAGAAACACTGGCACTCTTCTGGATTGTGTTCCTTCTCACATCGGAAGAAAACAAGGCTATAATATCTTTTTGTTTATAAGCTTTATCAATCTAATCAGTGAAGTGTCCCCTTTTATCCAATTTGGTTTTGCCTTTTGCCACAGGCCTGGAAGTAGGTTTTTACAGTCACTAGCAATGAAAAATCAAGCAGTAAGTTTCACTTCCTTATGCCTCATCCTGCATTTACAGTTTATTGTCTGGAATTCCCATCACAGGGAAGGAGATAAGGGAAAAATATAACAATTTATTAATACAGCTATTATATTCAAATATGTAGAGTAATAATCTTATTCCTTCTGATTTCATTTTTCTAGAGAGGAAATGAGCCACAAAACAGATATACTGGGTGTCACATCACCAGTTACATCAGCATGAACAGCAGGGGAAATGTTCAAGCAACATTATAGGAAACAGAAGAAAAATTGGAAAATAATTAATGTGTTCATTACATTTTTAGTAGTCTTAGTTAATACTTTAAGGTTTATAGTTATAGCACCATTTTGTTTGATAATTGCATTTAAAGGAACCTTGGAGAGTAGCTGTCTTAGATATTCTGATATTTTTCCATATGTAAGTTAAAAAACAACTTGGATAACACTTTTTGAAATGCTATAGCTACATAACCCATCTAGTACTCAAAAAAAGTTGGAGCTGATTGGTTTAAAAAAAATCAAAGTAGAAATACAAATTACTTTATACTCTTTAAGTATATAAATTTAAAATTAAAGCAAATGACAAAGTAAAATGCATCAAATATGACACTGGAACCACCTAAAGAGTTGTTCTTTTATATATGAATGAGTACCTGAAATACCACAGCTGATCTACAGTATATATAGATGTTTTGATGCCATGAAACAAGTCAAAAGCATCTACTGACACCAGAACAGTTTTGATTATCTAGTACTTTCTTTATACAATACTAAATACAAATGGAAGGAAAGCAAGGAGAACTTAGTATCCTTCATTGTTTACACTCTGATTCAGCAGATGAATGTATATGCAAAAAGCCCAGTGATAATGAGATGATTCAGGTCAGTGGTATTCATTATTCATAAATATAAATAAAAGCAACAATTTGTCCTCTCTAGACGTGAGAGTTGGCAAAATACATAGATGCTAAAACTTGAGAAAATACTCCTGTTGAGCTCCAAGGAGTTTTAGGGTTTTAAGTATAAAATATCAATTAAAATTCCAAGATGAATTTTACTTTGAGGATTCTTCATGCATTATGAATACAGCTTAGAACTCTGCCTGATACTTTGGTTATCGGATAATTGGTTATCTATAAGAGAGTAGTTAGCAGCTTTGGGATGTATGTCTAGTTATTTATCTGCATAGCTTATGTATAAATTGGATGTTTGGTAATGGTACTCCCTGAGAACATGGGCTTCACAAGCTTCATTTTTAGAAAGAAAGAATCCAGGTTAAGAGGAAAAAAAGTGGTAGTTAAAGAGCAACCTATATGGGACGGAGGAATAATAAAGCAGTTAAATAAATAAATTTGAAATTTTGCATTCTGTTACATGTTCTGTACCATTGTATTTTCCTGTTTCAAAATTGTCCTTTCTAAAAGAAAAGTAATTTCTAGACTAATAATGGAAAAACTTTTTTTTTTTTGTTAATACACAGTTCCATTATTTCTGAGTCATGTACCTCTTCAAAAATCAGGACCTTGGCACCTAAACCACAATGTTAAAGTTTGGAATCTAAAAGAAGTATTTTTGAGCCATTTAATCAATTTCTTGCTCAATCATGGTTTCACAAAATGTAAACACTTTTGAAACTAAAATGTATATTTCTTTTTTTTTTTTGCTCTAAAGAATTCAAGGGCTGCCAAATCTACATGTACAAAAAAAAATAAGTGACTCATGTAAATAAGTTAGGGAAGTCCCAATAGTTGTGCATCATTCATAACTCAATGTGAATTTCACACTGAGCAGCATTTCACCATTGGAAAATAAAAATAAAATTTTTGTTCATACCACTGCTTTGTTTGTATTTACTGTATTAAAACTTTAATTACTTTGTTGACATTGTCCAGACATCTTTTGGCTGAGATCAAGCTACTGCATAGCATAGATGATATTTCAAGTCAACTGATGTTCAGGTTCCCCACTTCTATGAAAGCAGTTAAATTGAGTGAATTCCATGTGTGACAGGGAAATCTGTCCTGAACAGTGAATTCTAAGAGTAAAATCCTAAAAGTTACTAATATAAAAAATTTTCATTTGCTTTACAGGAGGCAGCTATAGATATATAGAACAGTACAACAGAAGTACATGTGAGTTGCAGAATACATATGCAGAATAGGCAATCATACTTTTATATCTTTATTAGTTTCACTCCATATGTTTCTATAGGTTATGTATTTTAAAGTATTGTAATATGTAGATTAGATAACCAACTTACTGACATATCAACCACAGAAACTAAACGTTTTCTGTGGAAAAGGTTCCATTCAAACATTTTGGGTCTTCAGTCTACAAGTGTCACATGATTTGACCTCAGTTACACAATAAATTGACCAAATAAAAAATTGTTACTATTTTTATAGGCTTCTTTACAGTTTTTTTTTTTTTAATTTATGAGTTGGTTCATAATCAGGATTGTTGGAAAGAAAAAAAGGGCCAAATAATATCGTATTTTTCAAATACCATAAAACAAATCAAACTAATTATTTGACAATATTCCAGTAGTGCTACTCTTCTACAGGTGACTCGTTGCATACTGATAAGGAGACATGACAAACAAGTAAATCATGTTAAAATAAGGGTCTTCTTATACCTTTGCCTCAGGTTGCTCAAAGAAATAGTAATTATAGGTATAATATCGGTTCCACTGAATCTACAAAAAATCTCTAGAGAAGTTCCATAGAGCCAGTATTTTATGACTTCACCCTCTAGAGCTTGGGCTGTCATGCTCCTTGTTTAGTTTTCTGATGCATTTCTTTAAGGAGCAGATCCTCAAATGTTTTCTAAGATATTTACAACCATGTAGGTGTGCGTTCATGCATACCCACACCCAGACACTTAGGAAATTAAATGTCCTAGCAGCCTAAAGAAAAACAAACAAAAAAACACTTCCTCAATCTTCCACATCCTCCATTAAGGGTATTCTCTCCCCAGCCAGATTTCACAAGCATTTCCATTCCATCCTTCCCAGCACTCACAGTTTCCACAGCTACAAATACCATTACCTAGAATAGAATGAATAAAGGGCAATTATCATCATTGAAATATACTACATTAAAATGTGTTTTATGGGAAGTAAAAAGCTATGCTAAAGCAGATGTATTGTTCCTTTAATGTCCCCCTTTTTCTTTGGAAGGAAGCAATTACTGTACCATTGCATTAAGAAGCTACCCCACACCTATACTTACACGGCATTAATAGCATGTTCTCAATAATTCCATCAACAATATTGCAAATATTGAAATAATGAATGGTAAAGTGTAATTGTGTACACCAGTGTTTGTACCCAGCTGGTGAGGTTAAGTGTTCAGACTGTGCCTCCAGGTACAAAGAAAAACCAAGATTAACTATTATTCATAAAGAAAAAGCCATTAAAAGCTATCAACAGAATAGCAATTAAACCATGGCTTTGAGCATGAAAAACTTTAAACCTAAAATCTCAGAAGTGCTATACAAATAAATCCTATCTCAAACTCTCTATTAAGTGAAAAATATCCTGGCCCTATTTTGCAGCAGTGGAACACCTGAGACCCACCCATTAATTTTATTTAAAATTTTTTATGACCCTTGGATGCTCAGTTTGAGACCTCTATATCCTTTGTATCTATGTAAACTTCTCTTCCTTCTGACTTTATGAAGATCCATGATTAGGCATTAGAGCTACAGATAAGGCTCTTGTTCTTGCTATGCTAGTTGCCTCCAGAAAATGACCTTTGCTAACAGGTCTAGCTGGAAGACACAATTTACTAGTGTCAGCCTTCCCACTCTCACTCTAATTGGCTTGCAGAGTTCTTCCACATCTAATAATTGCTCAGCAAAGATTTTCTAAAATTAAGATTTGTAACAGGAAGCAGCCAGTGAGTTAATTTAGCAATTCCCATGCTGCTTCTTGTCACTATTTTTGTCACAAGGGTTTGTTGGCAGTCTGCCCACTTCTATCAACATCTGCCACCTGCATATTCAGACAATGTTAAGGTGAAGCTGCTTGAATCATTTACCCTCATATCATAAGAAAAGCTATCAGCTATTCCAGCCTCCCATCAACAGTTGTCTGATTGCTAGGAAGCTCTGTTAAACTACACAATTATGCTCCCAACCCACCAGTGAATTTTGTCTGTGACTAAAATGCATTACACATATGGAATATCCAGTAAAAGAACAAAAGCTAAGGAAACCTCATGATCATAATGCTGACATTGTGTTCTTTGCCAAAAAACAGTAACTTGTAGTGTATTACAGAGAGAATTGTTGATGGATTCCATAGCTGGCTTACTTACTTAAATTCATACTCAGGCTTTTAATTGTTGTTTAGAGACCTTAAGTTGATCATTGCGCTGCATGAAGAAAATTATAGAAGGTTTGAACAACCAGCAAATGTGGTTCCACCATCAGTGGGGAAAGGAGAAGCTGGGCTTTGTCTAACATAATTCCCATCAACTCAGTTTGTTCCCTGAAGCAATTAAGTGTTAGCCTGTACTGCACCTGTGCAAATGAGACCATCATGTTTGTCACAGTCTCTGTCATCGCATTCACAGAAATCACCCGAAATGTACCATTCCTGGGGGGAACAGATGCACTTTCCACAGTGGCAGGAGCCTGAAATCACAAAAATTATTACTCACAGTCAAAGAGTACTGGCACATTCAGACTAGGAAATGACAACCCGAGTCACACATATGCACACATACGCACATGTGCATGTGCACAAAATTGCTGCCTAAGAGGCTGTTGCAAAAAAGAAAATAATCAAGCCAAAAGCCCTTTGAATGAAAGGATTCTTCTGGCATGAGTCAGAGTGTGATGGGATGTTACTGCTAATAGCTTTGATCCTGCTATTTCAATTAATCAGGACTTACATTTTGAAGCTTTCTTTTGGTTTCAGAGACCTACAATCAGGGCTTCTCTTCCCAGTAACTTCTACTTTTTTTTTTTTTTCTGTTGTACTAGCAAAGCTCAAATTGTTCTCAACCTATTGTTACTGATGGCAGTAAAACCACATCCAGGAAGAAAATAGTCCTCCTCATCTAAAGCTTTTAGGAGTGAGTTCACAAAAGACTTAACAGTGCCCAAGACTAACATCTATAAGACCCCAAAATCCTCATCACCATGAATGAAGGTTCTCCACCTCCCCTGGACTTACTGAGCATTTGCACTAGGTCAAAAAGAGTTTGTGCACATAATGGCAGCTCAGCAATTGGCTCGTTCCTGCAGTGTGCCCAAAGGCCCCTTTTTGGGAGAAGCTGTTCTCCTTCTCCTCAAGGACATCAGGCCACACCTTCACAGGCAAAGCAGGGACTGTGTGGTCAAATTCAGGTGACGCCATAACCCACAGAGCACCAGAAACCTCCCTTGAAGAGAAGGCTCTGAGGCATCCTAACCTGCAGGCTCTGAACTCTGCAAAGTGACAGGTACTTCTGGACAATCATGTGTCAGGAAGCCTCTACCCTGAGAAGTGTGTGAGAGAAGCTTTTCTGCAACTAGAAATGCCACAAGCAGATGGTAATTCCTCCTGAATGATTCCAGCACCTGGCTGAAGAGACTTGGATTTTACAGGTCTCATCTTCAGCAGCCTGGCCCTTTGCAGATTTCAGACATGTAAACACTGGAGTGGGACTCTTACTAACTGCTAAACAAAAATCCTTTTGATTAGGCGTAACAGCGGAAGTCAATGTTAAAAAAAAATAAATTAAAAAACCCAGATAAAGTATAGCAAAGAAGTGCAAGATGTGCAAGATTTTCAACTATGAGGGGCTTAATTAAAAAATCTCACCAAAGAAGCTTTTATAGAAGATGCTTTTAGATGAGTTAAATTCCCTTGAAAATCCTAGCCTCCTACAATATTTCCAGAATCATTCTATTAAAAAGTCACCAATGTGTTGAATGCATTATTAAAGAAAAAATATAGAGAAGGAAGCTTGGTTATGTGAGAATATAACCTAAACAGAATTCATGGGTTACTCAGCAGGGCCTGAGCCAAAGCCTATAAAATTGTGCTATTCCATCTTTCCAATTCTTTCAGTGACCTCTGAATAAAAATCCATAGTAACAATCCTAATACACTTAAAGAAAAAAAGTTGCATCTGTTGATATAAACCAATTTTCCATTTCTTTCCCCATAAATAATGAAGCATAATTCTTGACAACTTCAGAACAGCCTCAGCAGAGTATCTAATTTGTAATTAAATATGTAATTTAATGCTTATTTTAAATTCACAAAAATTAACACATTTCCTAATTTTAGGGAAATTCTTTAACTTGTAACATATGGAACATGTAAATATATTCAGGAAGAGCTAGTGATTATAACTTTTGAGGATGGAAGTATTTGATCAAGCACCTACTTTTTCTGTGGGTTCTGCGTATTGATTACAGGGCTACTGGCATAGAAAATACTGATATGCCCTACAAAGATAAAACTGTTGTTGTATAAGGAGGCAGTGGAGGATAGTTGACATATCACAGGGTTTTTCTATATGAAGTACACTAAGATATACTTGAGGGTAATTTAAAACAAACAACTCTATTTATACAAACTGCAAGGTACTGACATCTGAAAATAATGAGGAATAGTATGAGGATTTTAGTGAAATGACAGCAGTTATTAAGGGTATTACACTGTAAGAAGCCTGAAGTGATTCTACATCAGTGAGCACTGATCCTGCTACTGAGGGATGCCCACGATGTTTAAAACGGTTTTGCAGAAGATACAGCAAATTTAACACCAAGTCAAGCAAGGAAGATAAGGCTCCAAAACGCAAAATCTATTATGGAAATGAATGTATCGAGACTTTTCCCTGAACAGGGCATGTTGCTCTGGGAGGCTCCTCAGTTTAATTGTGTCTAATGAGTTTCAGGGTGTTTCCTGGGATCCCAGCCAGATCCTGTCGGATGGGATTTGGCTCATTACCTTGCCCACATCCTGCACCGTTACAGTCACCGTGTGCAGCCCTATCTTTACTGCCAGGGAGGCAGCAGCGTGGTGGGTGTTGCTGTTTGCCTTGGGAAGAGCTTTTGCTACAGGTGGCACAGGCAGCGAGCCAAGATTCTGAAACCAGCCTAGGAATGTGGATGGCCAACTTCGCTTATATTAGCAGAGTGTAATTTTCTGATAGTGTTCAGCAGTTATCTGCTGAAAACCAGGACTCTTCACAGTCTATTAAAGGCTACATATAGAAACTCAAGCTATCCTCACTCCATTTTAGCATTTGCATATCATGGTTAGGTTTCCAACCAAAAAGGAAAAACCACCATTAGTGCACAGGTTTGAAATTCCCTTTTATTTGACCAGTAATCATTACTTTTTTTTTTTTTTTCTCACTGTAATGAATCAGAAAGAAAATTTTGCCATTTTGGTTCCTAGATAGTGTTTAACTATCTATGACCAGTGTTTTAAACTAAGAATATCCACTAAGACATGATTTCCAGATACATATCTTAGCATCAAGAATAGACTAAAAGAAAAAAAAAAGGAAAAAAAAAACATAGCAGCAAAATTTGTAAGACTGTCTTTGCCTATGATCCCCATCCTACTCAGAGAAGAGGCAGGAGATTGTAGCCTTCTTCTTGGATGCTTACTGGCCACGCACTACTGAAGATGTCTTATTGAGGTGATTTCTCTAATTTTTGGTTCAATTTTTTTTAAACCAAAAAAAAAAACATCCCACCACTGTTTCTCTGATGGATTTATGGCCACAGAATGACAGAATGGGTCAGTTTGGAAAGGACAGCACTAGAGCACCTTGCAGGCTGCTACAGATTATGAAAGTGACCAGATTCTAACCCACACCATGGCAGCATAGCCAATAGAGGTAAAAAAATCCTTGATATCTCTGCAAATTCCTAATGGATTATCTACTCCCAAAGCCTTAAAGTAAATGGTACCCTTGAAACACATGCTCAAAGCTAATTGTTCTCACAGTAAGACCCACAGGCTGGAATAAATAGCTCTCAGCCATCCTTAGCAAAAGATAGCAGAAAATATGACTGTTTTAAAAATCAACATCATTTTTCATGTTTATACTTATACAGAATCTTACAAAGTGCATTTTATTGATACCAAGCATATTCCTTCACCTTCATGGTTTATATAAAAATCTCGGTGTGGCACACATTAAGAGGAAAAAAGTTAACTTCTGCAGTAAAAAAGACTAATTTCCATTTCTCATTTCTGTAACTCACTCACTTTTACACATATACTAATTTAAAGACAGTCCAATCTGGAAAAAACAGAGAAACAGTGCAACTTTCTCATTTTTTTATGACGCTGCATCAACTGAGGGAGTAAAAGCCCCAAAACAAAATTAAATGGTGCAATAGGGAGAATTCTGATAAGTGATAATACAGATAGATTAAGCCTGGACTGGAAACCCCATTTAAATTTCCTCTGCACTGAAATAAAAGTTACCAAAGGGAAAACTGGAAATCTGCCTGATGTAGAGGGTTCCTAACTGGTTTTTCCAGCTGGCAGACTTCTTTCCTGTCTATGTAAGGGACATACAAATATAGGAAATGACACACAGAGTCTGGATTGACTGAATTCTAGCCTCCAACCAGTCTCTTTTTTGTCTATTCTTTTTCAGACATATTATATACAAAAATAGGCAATTTGCACTACGGGGGAGCTAAAAAGCCCTCTTTCCATTAATGCAATTTCCTAGCCTGAAAGACTGCAAGGTAAGAACCTCAGAGAATAATTTCAGATAATTATCAAGATTTTCTAACTTTTATTCTTCCCTGCGGTAATTTTTTAGAGCTGAACTGAAGCTGATGAAACCAGCTGAATGAAAATTAGTAAATGAGAAAGTTTGTAGAATTCATTTCTGGGAGTTGCATACATCTACTTTTCCCTCACAGCTGTTCTGGGGAGTAGAAGGATTAAGGGTTCCAAATTGCTTTTAAACACTTTCCCCTACATACTGTTGTCCAATATATTATGTTTGCCATCTTCCCCACTGGAGTGTTACTGTGGGTAGTGCCCTTTTTCCCCAGAGTGGAAGGAGCACTAACTGTTTATAATGTACAGCTGTTCCACACAGACCATCAGCTAAACCCATACAGGAAATTATATGCTACTAACAAATTGCATAGGAGAGCAACGCTGCTGAATGTGGGGTGGGTGTCTGACAAAATGGATGTAAGTGCATTACAGAGCATCCTTTAACATCCCTTTAATAATGAGTGCCTTTGAAAGAGAGGGTTACTGAACAACAACCCCCTGCCATGCACATTAGTCTTCCAGAACGTGATTATTTTCCTCTGTCAGGCACTGACACAGGGGAGCTCAGCTGGCAGATCTTACCCTTCCCGGAGCACAATATGCCATCCGCTGACTCGCAGAGACTTCTGCTCTCCTCCTCCGTCATGTTGCACTTCCTTGAGTGCTGGCACAACTTCCCAAACCACCCATCCTGGCAAATGCATCGGCCACATGAGCAGATACCATGGCCTGTAATGACAACAAGGTTGGTTATGAGCAAGACAGGCAGAAAGCTGTCCCTGTGGTTGCAGAAGTCTGTGACTGTGGTCACAGCTTCAGACCTCTTCAGTATGAAGTGTGTGCTATGGGACAGACAGACTGATGGGTAGACAGCACAGCTTCCCAGCAAAATGGCCTTCTCCAGTTCTCTCCTTCTTTTAACAAGGGTGCCCTAATGATGTGCAGAAAATAAGGGAAGGATAGGTCAAAGAAACTCTAGAATATGGGCAAGAAATAGATACTAGAAGCCATAATTCATGCTTTAAAGAAGGGAGGGGAAAGGTAAAATAGATTTTTTTAAAAAATTATTTGTAAAAAGGTTAATAAAAAATTGAAAATATGTTGCATAATAAACTGAGTAGAAAATTTGGCCAGGAAGAAGGGAAAAGTGCCAACAGATATAGACAAGAATATAGGAATGGAGAATAGAAATCAAAGAAGTAAGAAATGTCTCCCAGCTAAAATTACATTTTTCAGCTTTGAATAATATTTCTGTATCAGAGAAATTCCTTAGCTAATTAGTTACCTGTGAAGCAAATTATTCATACCAGTGACTTTTGTCCTACCCTATCTTCTATGTAGGGCAAGGGAGTAGAAATGAAAGGACTGAGATAATTTGGGAGCATGGACTGGGAAGAAGGGCACAAGCAGTAGGAATATCTGGAAAAGCATGGAGCTGTAGGATGCAGGGAAGCAAACCAGCAATTTTGTTTTTTCTGATAATTGGATTTCTCATGAGCCTCCAGTGCAACTTGACTTTGTAAACTCAGAGGCAAGACTGGTAGAAGGCCAGAGGAAAGACAAACCTGGTAGTTTGCTGAAGATGAAATTCATTCAAGTTTACTGATAGACAAATACTTTATAAATTTTAATTACAAAAACACTGGGGGCTCCAAAGTCTTAGAGCTGTAATTTCCAGTATCTAAAAATTAAAAATAATTTGATGTCTATTATATTTTTATTATATTTATCATATTAAAAGCTCAGTTAATGATAACACAGTCTTATTGTGACAGTATTTCTACCCACTTCTAAAAATTGATAACTAGCAATGATAGAAGTTTGATGCTACTTGAACTTTTGTGTCAGACTGGAAAACAAGAACAACTATATGACAACTCAAAATACAAGAGGTAGAAAACAAGCATATATACTTTCCCATATGCTCCTTCCAGATAAATGTCATGCAGTTGTCTATATGAACTAAAATTAAGCTTCTGTCAGAGCATTTTTATTGGCCTTATTTATTTTTAATTAGTAACACAGAAATTAGAACTCAGATTAGCTCAACTAAATAAGAGCAAAATATGCAACTGAATGTCACTGCTGGAAAATTATTTCTGAAGATATAAACACCTCTACTCTTTTAGCAGTGAATAGTATGACATCCATGGCAATTTCAATGAGAAAATAATTTTAAGGCATTTTTCTTGTAGTCATTATGTGTTACTGAATGAAGAGGCTGATCATGTCTGTAAATACTTTACACAAGTCAAATAAAAAGGTAGTGAATAATCTATACATTTCAGCAAACAGAGCTTGCAGTTTGCCACATAAAATTTGACTTGCACTTTTCTGTAAAGACAATTTCTCTCCTCATTTATGCCATATAAATTATCAAAACATAAAGGATTCTTTTGTCTCAAGTAATCCATTAAAAAAAAATATATTTGTTCCTAGTTGACACCAGCTTAGGCAGCTGCAGCTTTTTGGATGCCTCATCCAGTGACTGTGGTGGCCTGAAAACATCTGCTTTATGTGGTCTAGTTGTGAATATACTCCTTGCAAATCACAGCAGAAAGGGGTAATCTGAATAGTTAAATCAGTATTTTATCATGTTAAGCAATTAATTTTGCCTGGACTTCTTCAGTTAGAGATTTTTCTTTACCCCTAACTATACAGATTAAGCAGATATACTGAGAAGTGTTGGTCTATCAATATTTCAGACCTAACAGAAAACAGTCAAAATCACAAATAAATTGCATTGCAAATTCTTATTCATAAAAATCTATGTTCATAAACTTAATCAACGATGTTTTAAAAATTAATCTCAAAGAATGTGGGAGAGGCAAAGACAAAAAAGATGGTGTCAAATACTCAGACATTTTGCTTAGAATTACAACTCAACCACAAATATTTAAATGTGAAATATGAATTCAGCAAAAAAAGCAAGCTGTGGCAGATTACTAGCTGAGGCTTGTTATAACCTAAATCAACCTGAACCAAACTGGGCACCATGATGAATTATTTCTTGCCATGCCTGGAATTGAAATTGTGCTCCTGTAGGAAATTTTGGTTTAAGATTACTCATGCAGCTGTTGTTGGTGTTCCCCAAAAACCTTCAGGATCATTTTGTAATACAAAAGGCACCACTACAGGGGAGCACCAGCACAATGAAAAAGGTGAAGTAATCATTACAGAGGAAGCTGGTTCTTATTTACAGACTAACTATTACAAACAGATGATGCTCCTGAAGGGCAAACTGAGGCCTGACCCAAGGAAAATGTGGCACCTCAGGAACAGAAGTTTCTCAAACTAATACAATACAATGTGTTTTAAATGGATGAAAAATAAAAAAGTTTTAAAAGCATAATAAGAATATGAAAAATTGCAGCATAACACAGGATCCCTGATATAGAACACTACAGAAAATGAAACAAATATTTGTCTCTGTATTTAAATAGAAACAGGATTTCCATTTTTATTTTTTTTCCTAAATCACAGGACTCTCCATTATTTTATTAACAGAAGAGAATATTAAACCACATATATCTGCAAGAAATATCTCCAGGTGAACAGGCTTCATTTCCCTGCCCAAATATGGTAAACGAGCTGCTAAAAATGTTCTTGGAACAGTGATTTTTATTTTTCATTGTATAGCAGAAAACCAGAACAGTTATAACAACTGCAGCTGGAGAAACCTAATATAAATGTGAATTAAAATACTGACTGTCTTGTTATATTTTCAAAGTAGGTCAGTTAGTCTTGTCTAAGTCTAATGAAGGTGGACTGTGGCTCCTGTCTGAGTAACACAACAATCAGGCAGTTCAGTAGCACCTTCAAGTGAAACACTGCAGCAAAAAGGGCCAATGTAATTCCCACATCTACCTACCTGGAGAAAATGAGGAGGAGGAAAATAAGAGCATTGATGAGATGGTTTTAAAGTCCTGCAACTCTGTGATATCCATGTTTGAAGAGATTTTTGCAAAACTTGGAAGGGAACTAAAAAGTTCTGAGGAATTCAGAGGGTATCAGAACAGGTATTCTCAAACTACCAGAAAAAGACAAAGCAAGAGAGAAAACCTGATACAGACAAAATCATGTGAGAAATGAACCAGCATTTCAAACAAGGGTGATGACTATTGGAACAAACTTTCAAGTGATGTTGACATGGGTTACATATGTCTTAAGAGTCCTGAGAGCATGGCCTGGTCAGAGACAGGTTTTTTCTGCACAAAGTGCACAGAATTCAATGTAGAGGAAGAATGGGAATAGTGTAATAGCTATTTATAGCCTACTAAAAGAGTTTCGACAGAAAAGCCCTTTTTGGATTCACAAACTTAATATCTATTAATCAACATAAATGTTAATGTACTAGCAATTCCTTTACTGCTCATTTCAGCAGAACGATTAAATTAAAATGCTTTTTGCAAACCTGAATCATATTTAATGCTATCTGAAAAGCTAAACAAACTAAGTTCTCTGTGCATCTACTATGTAAAGTGTTACCTTTTCATACACCTCCACAAATGTCTGGGTGACCAGGACATTAATCTGTAGTGCATTTAAAAAAAATTAGAAGAAAATAAAATTAATTTAATACAGACTATGCAATGCCATTATTAGCATTGATGATAGTACTAGCTGCAGTCATCATTCATGTATCTAATACCTGCTGATCCTTTCAAATTTATCTGTTGCTGCCCCTGGATATGCCTCAGAGCTAGGATGAAGCAGTTAAACACAAGGACAAAGGCATTGAATCATTAACTCTCCTCTTAGTATTGCCAGAATAAAACCCTAATTCACATCAGTTTTATTCCAGTTAGACTATGAGTTCTTCACTATTTAATACCATAATTTTAACCTTTGTTAGCACCAGTTTTACTCAGCAAATGCGTATGAATTGTTGGTTTGGTTTTCTGTGTTTTTTTTGTTTTGTTTTGTTTTGTTTTTTTCGCCCAGGAGAATAAACTGCATTTTTCAATAAAAATACCATTATAAAAATTCTCTATTAAATTATACATATATATATATAGAGTATATCTATCTAGTATATTCACTATTGATATATAGTATTGATTTCTGCAACAATTATATGTTCTTCAGATTCCTCTATCATAAAGAATATGGTCCCTGCTCTAAAGACTTTTTGATAGAACAGATGAAAGAGCTGTTGGGTAGGATATAAGCTTTTATTTTAACATGGTTGGAACCTCAGAAAAATTCGAGATTCAATTCAGATGCCCTGTGGCATTGAACATGCCCTAAGGCATCAAGGACATCCTCATGATGGCAGCAGCCAAGCAGGCATGCCTGCGTCCTTGTGGAGCCAAGCTGGATCAGGCAAGGGTAGTCTTGGGAATCACAGGTGATAAAAACTGCTTTAATTTGGGTGGCTGAAGACCTTGAAACTATGTACCAACTATAATTGGAGAAGCCATGGTAGACTCAGGAGTTGTATTTATGAATTCTCAGACCACTCAGTGCCAAAACCTGTCTTTGTTTAGAGAGTGTCAGGTATTATTTGCCCTTCCTAATTTATTTCTTACATATGTTAGAGAGTTCCACAAATGTCTTATACTTCTGTTTTTGTGGATCAACCTTAGTGCAAGAAGTGAGAAAATTGTCTGACAGCAACTGTACCATACTTAGTTTTGCTTAATGAAGCATATAATTAATCATAGCGCTCTCATTTCTATGGTTATGGTCTTATTGGTCCTCACAAGAACATGTTATCTGAAAATATCATGCTTCTGCTTCACTGAACAGATGACAAAAATAAATGTCATTCATGATTTCTGCAGCCTGGACTTAGAACTTTCATAAAAAGAAAGATTTTACATTTTTTACATTTCCTGTAAAATACTTATATTAAAAAAAAAAAAAGGCAGTACTTCCTCTGAATCCAATTATATATCTTGGCTGGATAGTAATGAAAATTTTATATTCAAAGGAGCATGGCAATTAGGGACAACTTATACTAGACTTCTGAGAGGGAGCTTTACCATTGTACACCCTGGTGATGACTGTGCAATCCTAGAATCCATCACTATAAGAATGTGATATGGAAGTTTCTGTCTCAGTTTTAAAAGTTTAAATCATTTGAAAGCTGGGAATTGTGGCTTAAAGTATACGTATACCTTACAAACTCCAGATTTTCCCTTGTTCTCTGGCGATTCATAGAGAATAACACTGGAAATCTTAATACTGCAAATAATGCATGGATGAAAATGAGTAAGTAAGCACCAGAAGAAATCCCAGAATGAGGTCAAATGCATGACCTGCACTGATAAAAAACAACACATTCACAGGATGTACACTGATAAACAACAACACATTCACTAAGAAATGTATTATTTTGTCAAAATCAGAAGTTTTGTCAAACTCTTATAAAACAACAATATGATGAATGTCATGATGACTTGTTGACAGAAGTGTGTGTGCTCAACAACATAAGCTGTCAATGCAGACACAAAAAATAACTTGTGTCATTCTTTTCTTCATAATCCCAGCAAGAACAGCATGTCAGAAACAAAGAATGTCAAGAACTAAGGATGTCAAAAATCGGGAAGCACAGACAACAGGTACCAGACTTGCCTCAAGTTTACAGAAATTAAAGTAAGAAAAATTGTGAGTCAAAAGGATCATGCTAATTTTTGGGTACTAAATATATAAAAGATGTATTTAAAGACCAGTTTGTTACTGTCAGTCAAGAAGAAATAAAAAGACCTACCAAAAACTTGATGGGTGGCATCTCTTGTCCATGTTCTGTGTTGCATACAAGGAATCCTGACCAAACTATTATATGCAGACACTTGGATGCTTGTATTTGGGCATGAGAATGCAATAAGATGAAATAAACAAAAGATGTGTCTGAGTGTGAAAATTAATTTACTAGTGGATTTCCTAAAAAAAATACTAACTTCCCCTCCCATAAAATCTCAAGCAGAGTTTTTGCTATGCTATTTTCTTACACTTAGAGAAGAGAGAGGTCTGAAAGCAATCTGAGTAAGGACAAAAAAAAATTATCTTAGCATTTGCTCCTTCTAGAAGACTTTTTAGTATAACCAGAATTTCAAACTAATGACTAATGCCAAAAGGAAAACAAAAAAGATAATCTGCATTTACTCTTTGATGTGGCATGACACAACTAGATTCCCTACAGTGTTAGGATTGCATTTTGGTGAGGATTGTATTTGTATGTGCTCTGACCAAAACAATTAGTTAAAAAGTGATCAAAGTGGAATTGCTCATTTGAAAATAAAGAAATCAGACTTAAAGCAATCCACTGCCATAAGTGACAAAGAACAGGTTTACTGGAATGACTGGTCTTAGTTGTTTCTTAGTGTTAAAGACAGTGCAAATATTTATGAACAAACATTAAAAGGCCTTATCAAAGCTAATGTTCTTGTTGATGGCCCACTATTTGAAGCACAGAATGATACATTGATGTAATATAAAATGGGTACATCCATAGAAATATGTAAGAGTCTTGTTATGAGTTACCTGTTACAAGTTTGCCTGCCCTCAATCCTGAAAGAGAAAAAAATTGTAATGGACAACAGTTGGCCCAGTGAGGTGGAGTAGGCAATGATGAAATCACTGTAAAACATGACTGGACACAGAAAGGAAACAAATACCACCTGAAAGCTTAGGATGCATCTGCAGCAAGCAGCACAGACATAACCTCAGAAGGCAGAGAGAAGTATGTCTCACCAGGTTACAGGATGAGTAAATATCAAACCTGGTATAAAAAAGCAACACAGCATTGTCAAGGACTTGTACTGGCAAATGTGATTCTCTGGTCATGTGGGAATCAAAACTACTTAACTTGCATATGAAAGACTCAAAGAACCAAGCGAAGCCAAAAAAAAAAAAAGGTGATGTTAAATACTTATGTGGATCAACAATGAAGTACACCTGGGAAAATCTTACATAATCAAAAAACCTGAACAGTTGGGAAGGGCCATTAGGTAGAACACATCTATCTCAAAAAGGCTGCATGAGACACCTTCTCCAATCTTGGCATATTAAGTCTATGCACAGAGGCACAGAAAAAGGAACATGAAGGAAAGACCTGAAAAGCAGGTCAAGGCAGGTGAGTCTCCCCCTCTACTCCACTCTCCTGATACCCCACCTGGAGTACTGTGTCCAGCTCTGCAGTCCCTAGTACAAGAAAGACATGAATCTGTTGGAGCAGGTCCAGAGACTATCCCCAAAAATGATCAGAGGATCATTCCTCTTATGAGAATGGCTGAGAGCATTGAGTTTGTTTAGTCTGGAGAAGGCTCTGGGGATACCTTACTGTGACCTTTCAATGTTGTAAGGGGGAATATAAGAAAGACTGAGCGAGATTTCTTTACCAAGGTCTGTAGTGACAGAATAAGGGGTAATGGTTTTAAACTGAAAGAAAATGGGTTTAGCTGGGACATAAGGATGAGATTATGAGGTTTTTATGATGAGGGTGTTGAGACTTACAACAGGTTGCCAAAAGCTGTGTATTCCCCACCTCCAAAAATTTCAAGGCCAGGTTGGATGGGGCTCTGAGCAGCCTCGTCTTAGTGAAAGATTCCCTGCCCATGTCACGGGGTGGTTGGACTAGATGATCTTTAAAGGTGCCTTTCAACCCAAACTGTTCTGTAATTCCATAATTATATGAATCCATTTCTAATAGCGGAGTGCTGTGAAATCTATGCCGAGTCCTCCTGCAACCTCTGTCTTTGTGGAGACATTAAGTCTCTATTCTTGGTACTGCAGTGATGGACAGCTGAATTTTTAAGCAAATGACTCACTACAATCATGCAGAAACATGGCCATGGGATCTCATTCAGTTGTACCTTAATTTATCATAGCTTTCACCTCATGTCTTTCTATCGTTGCATGGACAGCTGGTCTGGAAAGCAAGCAATCAGTCTCTGCTGGCCAGTAACAATTCTTATTCAAGTCATTTAGGTTGTCATTCACATTTCTCATTTCAGCATGCATTTAATCTGTTGGTCTTCCTTCTTTGTGCTTACAGGCATTCAGCGCTCACTGTCAGACCCCACACAGTCCAGCTTATAATGCTCTCAAGACAGATTTACTAGCAAGGGCTTATGTCCTTACTCTGATTGCCTAGGCAGCAACAGTGGTAGAAAAATAACAATGAAAAGAGGACAAGAAAAGATGAAAGAGCAAGCAGTTCAGCAAGACATTTCAGGTAGTTCAGGCTGAGATGGAAGCACAGACAAAACCAAAAGAAAGAGTGGGAGATGTAATAATGTAAAACATGAATGATATAAACAGCAAATATACTTTTAGCATGGATGATGATGAATTTTATGTCCCAGCTATTAATTTATAATAAATATGAAACAGATTTTCAGTGCTTTTGAGTGTTTTTATGTCCTTTACACAAAATTAAATTTCAACTATTTTTTTCTACACACTCATATTATTGAATTACTCTGAATGCTGTAAACTATTTTTAAGGCAAAATTTTCTATATATCTACATTCTGCATGGCAGACACCTTGAAGAAATATTCCCTATTTCAGGGAAGTCAGAATTTTTTACATACATGAGGATCATGAAGCAATACATTCTTCTTCCTACATAGAAATAAGAAATACAATACAATGTGCCATTGTTCATACCAACAACTTTGTTAGTATTTAGAATCAGAGTAATTTTAAAGATGAAGCACATAAAAACTAGAAAGAGAGTATTAATGATAAATATTATTTGCCTGCTTATAAAATACCATTTGGTATGCATGCACTAACATATCCAAAACTACCTTGAAATACTGCTAAACACCAAAATACTTTACTGAAATAACACAATGTAAGGTTTTCACTGTCAACACTAAAATAAACCATCTGCATCTACAATTACTATGACACTGTCTCTCAAGCATTTTACATTCTTTCATAACATATTCTGCTACTTTTTTAGAAAATAGGCATATCACTGTCAGTGAATACAAAATATTTAAAGGTTTTGCTGGTGATTAGTACCTTTAGGTTTATTACGACACTCTCAATAAAGCATCACAACTAAATACAAGGTAAGGTGAGCTAATGTTTTAGGTTTTTGTTTAAGTGTCTGTATTCTTTAATGAATACTGATGGAACTTAAGATATACTACAGCACTTCCATTTGTGTTAGCGTTCCTGAAGTCTTAAGTATTCTCTAACATGTTCAATACTTCTATTGCTTGTTTCTAACAAAAATCTGCCATCTTATTATCAATCAATGATGTAAATAGTCTGTACTCACATTATATTATAAAATCCAAGGGAACAGAAAGCTATATACTGTCAAGATTTAGTTCTGTTATGCTGTTAAATTCTGCTATGTTATGTGATATTAAGTGAATACATACCCCCACAGACATCACCATCTGCATTTTCACACTGTCGATCATCACATTCACAGTTTTTGCCATGAACTCTGTTGTCTCCTGGAGGGAAACAAGTGCACTGGCCACATTCACATCTCCCTGTAAGAATAAATAATTGTTCGAGTCATGATTTCAGTAAATTAAATTAAATAAACCCCAAGTTTATGCTGCACCCTAACCCCAAAGATAAACTACAAGTCACACTACATTGATTATAGTGTATCACATAAACACAATTAAAAACAAACAAACAAATACATAGCAAAACAAAACCATTCCTCCTCCATGTCCTCCATGGCAACCAGATGGAAAGTATATCACTGTTATAATCTTAGTGGAAACAGCAACAATAAGCAATCACTGGTATTGCATGATTTTCATATCTGAACTTAGCATAACTAAGCTAGCCCATGCTTGTCTGCATAATTAACCTATATAATCGATCTAAAATATGTAGCACCTATCTCAGAAACATCAAGACAAATGTGATCAGAATTAAATAGTCTATGCACAGAGCTAAGATACTCTATTTATGTAGAAAAACAATTCTTAAAATACTGTCAAGCTTTTTGAAAGCAAAATCCCTGTAATTTTTCTTGTCTAGATCTGAAGAAATAAGCACAACCTCTGTAACAGTCTCCCCTTTCATCAATCTATTTACAGGAGAGTTCCCCAGAGCTTAAAGGGACAACAGATTTATCCAAGCTCCCACAGATCTTCACTCCAAAACCCTAAGATAAATGAGCACTTAATGGCCAGATGTGGACAAAAATTAATATCCAGGACAGTCCTCCACTGCACACATCTGAGACAAACTTAATTCAGGTAATGGGCCCTAACTTCTAAGAATTTTCCTCTATATGTTTTTAAATTATTTTATGCAATGCTGATGAAAGAACATTCTAAATATGACACAAACCATGGACCAAACTCACACATTTGATGGGCTTTGGAAGGGATATTGTGTGTAAAAAATGGCCACCAGAGACATGGACTAGAATGAAGAAAACCTGCCCTTATTGATTTAATTTAGTCACAGCATCAGTGAAACTCAGCTTGGGCCTGGTCACTGCTCTATGCAATCCCCGAATTTACCATATTGCTGGAAAGTAAAAAAATATCCTCCAAGTGCAGCTTTTCATTATGCAACCAGACAGTTCACAACACACTGCACTAATTCTTTCCAGAATTTGCTGAAATATGTTATTGAACAGAAAAGGACTTTTAATGAAAACCTCATTAAAGGTATTCTAACTGCAGGTGTCAGGAGAATAAAACCCTTTAGGGTTAGGTACTGACAAATGATTACTTCTTTTCCCAACTTCTAACCTTAATTTGTTACATTTGTTTGTGGGGCTTTGGGGTTTATTTTTTGTTTGTTTTGGTTTTGTTGTTTTTTTGTTTTTTTTTTTTTTAAAGAAAACACTCTAGTTAAGTTGGAATAGGGAGACATCTTTTTACTTTTGGAAAAAAAAAAATTTCTAAGCTCATTTTATAACTTTTATACTCTTTATCTTCCCAAGCCTCAATGTACATTGCACATCTGAGGTGACATTTTATGCACCAGGACTCAAACCAGAAGGACAAAGTGCAAGAATTTTAGAAAAGACATACCGATAAAGAGAATTAGAGTAAATACATCTTAATACCTTTATTATATGCATAGTTTAAATACTATGTTTAATTGTCAATTGTATGAGGATACTTCTTTGAGAAAGAAATTTTTATTGGAAGTGCATCTACCCCGTCATGAAATAGAGTTATGCTTAGTAATCATGTCAAAATTTAAGATATGATTTCCACAGAAAAAAGTTATGCTATTGGCCTGCAATCTTTAAGCTCTAATTATTTGTCAAGGACAGCCACATTAGAAGCTAGAAAAGAAAAATCCTTAGTGCTTCAATATACAGAGAATTTTATTGAGTCTAATTTGTCTCTTTTTATGCATTCACCTTAGGCAACCTGGTCACTTTTGCAAAAGTGCCACATCAGCCTGCCCCAAAGAAGAGTCAGAAACCTGTAGGCTGAGAGGTACCTGTTGTGGAGACTGTGACATAAACAAAAGAAGAATCTTCAGCAGTGGTCTCCTGGCCAGCCTTTTTTATAATAAGGATGCCTGAAGATGGTAAAATAATTTTAAGCAAACTGCTTTGACTAGAGGAGTCTTTAGAGATGGAAAATCCTAGAGAGGAATGAGCAAAGGAAGGTCCTGTAATAAGGATCCTGCATGTTCTGTAACTAAGCATTATCTTCTGTAATGCTTATTTTAATAAGCCAGAGTCCAGTGGCTATTCCCTTGCACTGCAATGGGAACAGGCTCCTCTCAGACCCTGCTGCAAGTAATATTTATTCATTTTAGTTAATGTGCAACAGTCTCACCAACAGAAAAATGGAGGGAAGCCATCCCTAGACAGATTGTACACATTTTTGTCATGTAAGAGATAAAAGATCAAAGAGAATTTAGGCCCTACTTTCTCAATCTGTGCCTCACTTTTCTTTTTTTTTTTTTTTTTTTTTGCCTGGCTGTCACCTAAATTCCACCTAAATGTGGTATAGATCATCCAACTGCAGACCTCAGCAGAATTGAAAGTGTCTTGAAAATAGAAACTTCAGTCAGGAAGTGCTCTGGAAAAGGATTTCTTTGAGCTATTTCTTTATTTTTAAGTATTCAAAAATACAATTACAGTAGTTTATTACACTACTGAAATTGATCCTCAAATTATTAGTTCCTTTACTTTTACAAATGTTACAGGATCAGCATGAGGAATTAATTTAATGGTGTCACTAAATAACTGCCACTTTGTATTGGCTATAAAAATAGTCTGCCTCCAAAAGTAGTGAGATTTTAGTTAGATTATGTAAATTGGGATCACTCTAAGGAGATGATTTAACAAATAATTAAAGTCCTATTGCTTCTGAACAGCTAACTATATAGTATGTATCTTCTGCTGAAATATCAGAAGCCACACGTTATCCTGTGATCTTCTTCTCTTAGCTATTGTGATAAAATACCAAACAAATTCGATCATTTGAAAGTAATTTGAAGCTCACATTTTACTGAAAAGGATCAGCACTTTACTAAACATACTCCTTCTTGGTATAGAATAAAAGGTTTACCATAGCAACCTGATTATACAGGGAAAGCTACTGCCATACATCCTAAATTTTCTTTAAATTCTAAGGCACACAGAAACAATTAAATATTGGATGACTATAATGTTCTGCACCTTCTCAACCATCTGTGCAAAAGCTATACTTAATGAGTAAAAAGAAACCAGCTGACCTCAGACATTTTACAGCAAGTGGCTTCCACTCTTCCTCACTAAACAGGGAGGGTAAAGGTCATATGAGACAGCTTGAGATGAAGGAAGCTTTATGATGGAAGTTATATGAGCTATTAGCATTGAAATGCTTAAGCTACTTACTGCAATGCAAGATGCTAAGAATAGAGTAATTATACAAGACATTTATTTGCCTACAGTCAATATTTCCTCACCCTTCTTCCTCCCATTGATGTCAATAGGAATATTAACTTATCACTAATAATTGTTAGTGTTTGAAGAGTGACAAAAGATCAGCTTAGGTTGGGTTTTTTTTTGTTTTTAAAGAGAATTAGAGTGCCACATGTCATCAAAACAGTTCATTTGATAACTGACTCTAGAATTCTAAAGAAAAATGCCATAAACCTTTAGCTTTTGATTTTATTCCACATTTACTATAGAATTTTTTTCATTCCTCATGTCCAACATTTATAAAAACATAACTAAACAGTTTCTAGATTTACATTAAACTGTTTACATGCAAATTACTGTGACAATTAGCTGCTTGCAGTCATACAAATTTCCAGTTGCCTATATGGATTGACTGGAAGTTTCCTTTGCAGATGTAATTCTAAAAATCTGTGCAAGAAGTATATATTTTTTAAATAAAGCATTTTTACTCTGTTTTTGCCAGCAAAGGAAGAGATAGTAACAGCTTTCAATGTAAAAATAAACACTGAATAAAATAAGATATAGTTCATTGTCTTTCCCCACCTGTAATTCTATAACATAAAGGATTTTTCTGTGCAGGATGATGATTTTTTTATCTTTTAAATGAAAACAAATAAATAAAGCCTTTCTTCTGTTTTTTTTTTGGGGGGGGGTTTGGGGTTTTTTTTTTTTTTGTTGTTTTTTATTTTTTTGGTGTGTAAGGAAGACAGTGCCAAATTGCACTGAGACTGTGGTAAAAGCAAGTCAGGTTAATTTGGTATATGAAAAAGTGTTGCTTCAGGCTACTGATAAATAGGAGGAAATCTGCCTTTAGTAAGGACTTTTCTGACCCATGGCTGTCCCAGGCTTAACATCTGAAAGCATTACCTATCAGAAATTGCAATTTCTTTTTTATCACATAATCTCAGGCAACCTGAGCACATTCAATAAACCTGCTGTGTCTTTCTGCCAACAGAACTCATTTCATGCTGGATGTCAGCAAGATGATCTAAAACAATGTTCAGAAATGGCAAATCAGAGAAGGGGGATGGGAGGATTTGCACAGAAGATCACAAAGTTTCAGTGGACATAAAGGGTGAAGGGAAGCAGATGTGGCTGAAGGAAATAATAGCAGGTAGCAGATTCAAGAAAGGCAAGAGAAAATCCACTGACTGAGTGGTACAGGGAATTAAAAAAACAATAAAGGGGACAAACAGTACCAAAAAATTGGGAAAAAAAATGCAACACTTGCCAAAAATAGGGTGATGCCTTGCTCAGGCTGAGGCGTTCAGAGCAGCACACTCTAGCTGAGCTTGATCAATGTGAAGAAATTTAGACTCAAACAAAAAGCTACGGAGTCCTTAGTGGCTATGCACTGTGTGTTTTCTATGTCCTATTCCAAAAATTGCCCAGAATTAATTCCCATCTAGAATAGATTTAAAAAATAAAAAATAATATTGACTAGATAAAAAATAATATATATCAAAAGATCCTTGTGTTTTAAATGCTGGCAGTTCTTGGATCTGGTTCATTGGGTTTATAAGGTGTCAGAAAAAGGGATCCTTTGGAAGCATCTTGAGTACGTACAAAAGTATCCTTAGAATCTCTTTAAATGCATGAATATCTGAGTGATCTCACCCAAATAATGAAAATCTGGAGATTAGTTTCCTATAAGGACTTCAGGAAAGCAAGATACAAACATGTACCTGAGCTATAATGGAAAAAAAATTCCTCTTCTGAAAAAGCTTTATGAACTTATATCAGTACAAGACAGAACCACCACAAAGGATTTCTTTTTTTTGCACAGGATTTCTCTACTAGACTGTTACTGGCTTGAGGTGAAGGATTTGTTTTTGTGGAGATAATTTGAAAATTGGGTGACAATTGGGTTTTCCACAAAACATTCAAGCAACAAGCTTTTTTTTTTCTGCAATGCATTATGAAAAATAAATTCATGCATTTATCTCCTCATACATAAGAAAGAACATTCAGCAGTTATAACAAGAATGACTATTTGTTTGGGTTTGGATTGAGAACTAGCTTTCTCTTTCTAAATCAGTGTACAGAAAGTAAACATTCCTTCAGTCTACTCATAAAAAGATTATTTGCAGCATGACTGACCCAAGACCTCAACTAAAGATATAAAAGCTCCAGAGAAGGGCTTAGCTGAATCATACCAACATAAAATGAAATGAAAATGGCTTTAATAAATCTAAAGTAACTTCCAAACTTCAGAATTTTCTGCTCCTTTTTTTTCAAGAATTTTGTGCATTAAAGTAAACTTTTAGCATCAAGTTCTGAGATTTTTATATAAATACATGAAGAGTAGCTGACATATAAAATTGGGATAAATATCTGTATTTTTCTTAGTCTTACTGATCACCTCTCAGCTTCAATAATTGCATCAGCTACTACATTCAGCACTTTCAACAGGTCTGAAATAAATGGATATAAATGTATGCAGATATTTGGCCTAAGAAAAACAGCAGAAATTCACAAATTAAGAAAGTCTTTTGTTAAAGTTGTCTGAGACTTCCCGCTACTGTGTGTTTTATCAAGTTGTTCACTAGTACAAAGTATAAGATTTCCCTTATATAATAGGTATCATGGGCATATTCTTATATAAAGTATGTTTCTTTTAGTTTTTTAAAAATTGAATTGCTTTATGATGTGAAAAAGCACCAAAAAAGGTCTGACAATTTAGTTTGTCCTTAAGAGTATAAAACCTCAAAACACAAAAACCCCAAATAACTCTAAGATAAAAAGATATCAAGAAATAAAAGTATGCTATCCCAAAAAAGTGAACTTTCACTACAGTGCAAGCAACTGAAACCTAGAATTGTAAAAGCAAGTGCCATGCAAGAGCGACTTCCAATGGCTGAGACTTGTCCCCCAGCTTCAGAGCACACAGGATGTATGACTGGAAGTCTGATTGCACAGTTGGCATCTGGCACCTGAAGAAAATGCTTTTTCTTTGTGACAGCTTAATAGTGAAATGCTTCTTTAGATAATTCCACTCAACAGCGCCACTTTACAGATTTAGCATCAGATAGTCTTTCAGAGCTCCTGCCAGTCAGCAATACTGATTTGTATTTCCTTCACCATGCCGCTTTTCTTTTTTTTTTTTTCTAATTTTTTTTCTACTTTTGGTTTTTCATTTTTTTTCCCTCCCTGTCTTTAAAAATTTTGGTAAGAGGTACTGTGGCACTGTGAGCCTCCTTTTCAGATCGTTAGCGTGACATCTGGTATCATCATCAAGCTGACATGTCTCCTCCATCTGCCCGCTCTAAGTCGCCCTGCTTTGAGGATGCACTCGAAAGCTCCTTTTGTATTTCTGCACAGCCAACAGGGAATTTCTAGAGGAGTTCCAGGAGAGGAGTCATCCAGAACACCCCTGCCCACTTTGCAGGAGCAGGATTCTAGCCATAAGCATCACTTTTCCCCATGACATCTTCCTCAGGTTCTCCCACTGGGAGTGCATCCTTGACAGTTCACTCCCTATATTAAGGGGACAAGTAGGACTGGGGAGGCAGTTACTCCTCTGTTTGAAAGAAAGGTGATAGTCAAAGTCACCACACAGAGGAGAGATGTGTGAAGAAGACAAGAAGGAAGGTGGCAAAACGCTTTCTAAAGAAATGTGTTGTTAAGGCAGAGAGCAGTGGAAATTGAAGGGGAGGAGAAGGAATACACTGGGGAAAAAGAGAAAAATAGACACTATGGCAAATTTCATTCTGGAGATGTACAAACCCCAGAATTCAGCAAGCCATCATCTGATTTTTAAATTCACTTCCTCTGCTCATCTCTTTTTCATTTTTCCCCCCAAAATGCTTTCAAAAACTCAAACTATGAAGAAAAAATACTGCAAAGAGATGCCACTAAATCAAGCAAATGATACAAAGCATTCGACTAAAACTATCTACATAGAGCATTAAAAATGAAATTATGTTTGATTTAAAGGATCTGACCTGAGAATGTTTTCTCTTCACCTTAACAACTATCAGGAAAAATAAGTCTCATTTCCTTTTCAGCCTATTCAGCTGCCTGATGCTTAGCATAAGCTGCTACAAAATATTTTCTAGCAAAAGATAAACATAGTAAAGACATACAATCCCATAGTGAAAGATACATGAAACACAAGGTCATTGTTCAAGAAGCCATGACGGCTTTTTAGCCATTTAGAGCTTCATACATTTGACTGCCTTATCATCCTGAGGACTGACTGCTTACCCCTTATTTTTACATAATCTGCCACATAGAGAGTCATAGCACTAATTCCACAGAGTTATTTAATTTTCAGATTAATTTACCAGAAAATGTCAACTGCTTTCTCGAAATTTAATCATCAAAATGTTAACCTTGTTCACTTCCTGCTGAAGCCTGTTGCTTATTAGATAGCAAAATTCAAGATATTTTAGGGTTATAATAGAAGCCTATCTATTAAAACATTTAAACTCCTAAGTGGCCTGCTCTTTAAAGCTTTAGCTAAGATTAAAGCACTTAATAATGGTAAAATAACAATATGAAAATATTCAACTGCATAGCAACCATCAATACTATTTGCAGATAACAGACTGCTAAATTCAGAAACCATGGCAACAAATGACATCACACTGTATCTACCTTATTGATTAGCTTTCACCTCAAGACTTTTTCCAGAAATGAAAGACATTTCCTAGCAACTGCATCATCTACTGAGTTGTTCCAAGCTAAAATGCTCTTACCCTGACTCTTAAGCAAATTTTTCCTTTTTTGCTGCCAACTGGCCAGATTGTGCATTAGCCTCTTGTTACAAGGCTCTCTAATTTGCTGTAGAGACACTGTCTTAGGGCTCTTAAAATCTTTTGCTGCAAATTTAATGACATCTGTGAAATAATGCTTTTTCCCAGCACTCAAAAAGGCTGGTTCTGTGAAGAAATATTCAATATGGAACGAAGAAATAACAGCTTTTGAAGGAGTTTGAATGAAGGAGTAACAGCTTTTTAAATGCAAAGTTTATCTTCAGAAAACTACACAATCCTTCATTTCCCCACTCTATGGTTTGAAGTATTAATAGTAAATTCTTCATTGCAAGTAACCCTGGGTTTGCAGATTTCAAGAAGTGTGCATAGCAATGACAAACCAATGACCCAAAGGTTCTCAAAGGACCAGCCAGGCATGTTATGTATCACTCTACATGTGTGTACTTGTTTAAAGTCCTTGAAAGTAATTCCCTCTTTGCTCACCTGTCAAGATAGAGCCTCATGAGCAGGCAAGGACACTGGGAAGACTGAGTTGGATAGGTATATTAGGAGCCAGGTGTATTTGTACTCAGCCTCCTGTACTCGGCCTTGCTAATTTTGAGAGCAAAAAATCAGGTTTACGGTGTGATCCTTCTAAAAGGATCCTTCTAGAAGGATCACTGCTAAAGATGTGCTCTTGCCAAAATTTCTGTCTTTTCTGGAACTGACCTTTATTTTGCTGGTCAGTCACAATCAACAGATTAACCTGTGTGTTTAAGTTGTAGACACAAAATTCAGCAATCTTGCAGCCAACCTGTCTCTTCTCTACCACCTGCTTTCAGTCCTGACCCACTCTGCCACCAGCTGCTCTGTGTCTGCTCTCACTGGGGCAGCCCAGTGTAAACAGTGGTGTTTGGAAGAGCCTCAGACCTTGGCCAGTGTCAGCACTGGACAGAATAGGAGGAAACACCATCAATGGGCAAAAGAGGTGCTTGAAACTGAGTGGAAACCAGGGAGCAAGAAAGTATTTTTCCCATTAGTGCAGAAACTGTTAGACACCACACAAAAAGAACTTCTGGGAGTGCAGGAAATTTTATATAACTCTCAATTCCTCCCATAGTTTCTCTCAAGAGGGAAGAGAAAGAAAGAAGAGTCCCCAGTGTTCCCCAGAAAATGTTAAGAGCCCTCCAGCAGCTGGAGAATTCAAAACCCATGACCAGTCATTATTCCCTTGAAAACTTCAGTCAACAAGATGTTGAGGAAAATTTCAGTCATATGCATGATATTAATTATTGTATCTCTTCTAGTTTATGAATAGTCATGTCTGTCTTTAAAAGTCACCATTTAAAAAGTGATACTTTTATCAACATTGATACATGGAAAAATTAAAGATGAAAGTACAATTAACAAAATGCCTATTTTTATAGCATTGGAAACATTCTGAAGTCAAATGAAGCAAAAATAGAAACACTAAGGTCTATTACATAAATCAGAGAGTAAGATGATCTTTTACAACTGATTAAAAATGTTAAGACTATAAAGCCTGATAAGTACTGTAGGGAAGTCTATGCTAAATTGAAAACATTTATCTTCTGTTTTGGAAATAAGTATAGATGCTACACAAAGTACTGCTTTGTCAATTTCCTCAGTCATCATGTAAGAATACAAAGACAATGCAAATAGCTCTTTCTACAGACCAATTGCTCTATTAAATATTTAAAACTTCATCAGAAATGAGATTGCTGACTAGGAAAAAAAAAAGCAATCTTTTCAAGGAAAAAGTAATATTCACTGCAATAAACTAGCAAAAAAGTATTTGCCAAGCCAAAGAACTGAGCAAAGAAATCTGGGCCTATCCAGTGAACCTTGAAGGTTTTTATCTTTCTGCATAGAGAAGAATGCATCAAAGCTACCTCCTGTAGCAATTTGTGTACCTTTTCTCCCCCAAAGTACTTTTTCTAAGCACGTCCAGTAAACTGTAAACTAAATCTGCCTATTTCCCACTAATGAATGTATGGAGAACATAGTGTTCTCAGAGACAGCAGTCACTATTACAGAACTCTAAAGGCAAATGCAACTCCCTGCCCCCTCCAGCTATTTAGGAACAGCTCTTCACAACTTTAGAGCAAGGTTATTGCAGGGGAGAGGAATGAAAGGGATGGGGTTAGGGTTAGCAATGGTTAACCCTTCATGTAACTCACATTTTTGAAATAAACCCTAAAAATTTTTATTTCAGTACATTTTTAACCTTAATTAAAGCTCATTGGTAAAGCACTGAAAGTCAACAAAGTAGAAACACAATAAAGATGTCTATTTAAAAGTGGGAGAAGTTCCAGGGAGCTATTTCTTTATTTTTTAGTGCTTTTACACTTAAAGGTAGGAGCAGAAAAATTTATCTGAATGGTTTCAGAGGCAGCAGAAGATGGGACATGATGAGAAGACCATTAAAACAACCTCTTACATATTGTAAGGATGCTTTGGAATATGTGCATGTAGGAAATGCAATCTAAATTCCACCAAAGAAAGTATTCCCAGACTAATGGCAGAGATAAGAACAAAGGCTTAATTTGGATGAGTAATGAAATCATATGAGAGTACAATTAAGGCTAGATTATACCCAAAACTTGTAAATCTGGCTAAAAAGATTTTTACAGTGCATACCTTGATGAGATGAATGGAAAATTTTGGTCGAAGTCAGGACACAAAAGCAAAACACTTTACACAGAAGAGTAAAGCTTGAAGGGTAAGTTTGGATTGCTTAAAACATCCTGAGAAAATAAGATTCAAAATGGAAGGAATGAAGAGCAAAGGTGCCTGCAAGTGACTGAATCACCAGAAGCATTTAGGTTGGAAAAGACCTCTAAGAACAGCAAGTCCAACCATTAATGCATCACAACCAAGGCCACCACTAAAACACATGTCTAAGTGCAACAGCTTTATGTCTTTAAAATACCTTCAGGGATGGTGACTCAACCACTTCCCTGGGCAGCCGGAGCACCCTTTCAGTGAAGAAACTTTTCCTAATATCCCATCTAAAATTTTCCCTGGTGCAACTTGAGGCCAGTTCCTCTTTTTCTCCTGCTTGTTACTTGGGAGAAGAGACCAATTTGCTACAATCTCCTTCTGGGTAGTTGTAGAGAGCAATGAGATCTGCTCTCATCCCTGAGGAACAGGCAAGGGAGGCAGGTAAGCAGCAGAGCTCACAGAAGAATAAGTGGGTAATGGAGAGAGAACAGAAAGTGAACCGATCAGCCGAAAGAAAGAACTAAGAAGGAGAGGCTGTGACTGACACGTCACAAAATGAGGCAAATTAATCTCAAAACTACAAAGGTATGCCAAAGGGATGAGGATGAGTAATTCTGCAGAAGATGTTACAGCAAATGGAAACCCAGGTGCTTTCAGGAAAATTTTTCCAGTTTGAAGAAAAGTGTAATTAAAAGAGAATTAAACACAATATCTAGGTCAAAGAGTTGTAGGAAGAGAGTGAAATGCTATCCTATCCTCTAAAAGCAAAATATCTTTTTTCCAAGTCAAAATTACTTTATCTATAGAAAGAGCCAATATATTTTCCATAATACATAATCAGACTCCATATTCACAGCAAGACTGCTCATATTATTCAAGGCATCCACCTTGCTGAAGTATGAAGCAATATATCATTTTATAGACCATTGAGTCAACAGAAAGAAACACTATTTCCTGGACCACCATGTTTCAAAAATTTACCAGCTTTACCAGCTCTTGTCTGAGAACAATTTTTCTGTCACTGCTATGGCCACTCTACTTCTTACACACTTACACCAAACCACCCTCAGGATCATGGTGCATGGTTCCACCTTCTGAATTTCACCTGGTATCTGAATTCAGGCAATCTACTCACTTGTCTATAAGAAAGAAGCGGGATTACAGCCCCTGAGAAGCAGAGCACTAGCAGCCAGTGTATTAAAAGCAGTCAGCATGCGAAGTGGCGTTCTGAAGAAAACCCATATTCCCAAATTCCCCCAAGAAGGGGAAGGTGGCTGTCCCTGGAGACAAACTCAGCTGTAAAGCCCAGACTGCAGTTCACAACAACCACTGGAGATGAACCACAAAGTTTTGCAACATGTGTAAAGCAGCATTTGTTGTTAATGGCTTTCACTGTTAGAGATTGAAATTATATGAAAGAACAGGCAGGAGGCAAATCCTAGTGGTGAGAAACATTGTTCCAGCACTAGGATGCCATCTCTGAGTTTAGCATACCATGAATTAATGCTAAAGCCATGCTTGCTCATATGGATTTTTACAGACTACCAAAAAGTCATTTTGGCCCTCTTCCAGGAAATGTCAGAGTTCTGTTTAGCAAGTACAAAAAAAAAAAAAGAGAGACCTTACAAAAAAACAAAACAACAACAAAAACCCTAACAAACAAACAAACAAACAACAAAAACCAACCAACCAAAAAACCTACCCAAAATTACAGCTAACCAGATAGAACACATTAGGTCGACAATCTCTGTCATACCTGATTTCAGCTGGAAATCAGGCCTAGATGGATTATTCCATTCTTGCTATAAACATTTTATTACAGAAACAAAATGGACATGATGTTACCAATTCAAAGTTCTGAAAATTGCTTTAAATTCAGCATGAATGTGTGGTCTCCTTTTACTGCTGTTCTAGAGAAAAGCACTCTAGATGCTCAGGCATATAAAAGCAACAGTTTAATGCTCTATTTAAAAAGCAATTAATTCTACAAATCGGTTGTCTAAGCTAATAAATCTTTGTTTTGTTTTACTCCGTTTGTTTATAACAGCAAACAGTAATGATCTGAAGGGCATTTGTTTCTTCAAAGAATGTGGTTTGGCTTCTCTTTGCTAATACAGTCATAAGGAAATTGTATTTAAGCCTTCCCCTCAGTAGCTCCATGCAACTGAAAAACTGGTGTGTTATTAGATTCCTGTTCAGCAAGATGTAAGGTTCCAGCAACTGCTTGGGTTTTAACCCTTCTCCCCAGTGCTCTGAGTTATGGCAGAGCACTGACAATAGCAAATAAGAGTCTGCACAGAATTATTACTAATTTTGTTGCTATTTTCATTTCCCCATTCCTGGAGTGGGAAGGCTAGTGAGGCTTGGTGCTGAGGGAGTGGGAAGAAAAAAGGAAAATAATCAGCAGAACTCATTATTTTTTCTGTGAGAAATAGTGGGAGGCATAAGTTACAGGGGGTGGAAATTGTAGATCAGACAAGGGCAGAAACTGATACTCAGTTGTGAGAGGGAAAAAGAGCAGTGGAGACATCAGCTGAAAACAAGCAGCACCCACATGTACTATGACATCAGCAGCATACAAAACACACCAAAACTCCTGCAGATGCAGAAATGAAGCATTTATTTTAAAAGGTCAGTCAGTCTGTACTTCCTTCCCAAGAGCAGCAGCCCTGCCTTCTTCCCAGCAGCGAGGCTGCGTGCATTTCAGCATCACTGCCCGAGACATCAGGACATCTCCCGAGACATCAGACTCATAGTCTGGCTTTCAGAAACTTTCATGGTAAAAGGGGTCAATAGGCAAAGCACCAGCAGGCCACTGCCAGAGAAGGCTGCATTGCAGCAGACCTGGACAGTCTGGGAGTGTCACTTTCAGGATCCAGAGCCTGAGCACAGGCAGATCACAATGACAGAATTTAATATCTTCCTTGAAGCCTTCATTATCAGCACTGCTACTTAAATGAATGACTCATTCATCCATCTTGTCTCAAAGATCACAACAGGAAATATTACACCCATCTCTGTTTCTCTACTACTTTATTTATAGCTGGAATTAATGAAAAAGAAATGTATTTTCCTAAGAAGTTTCATGGCACAATGGAAAACTATCCACAATCTGAATACCTTACACAGTGTAAGTAATACACATGAAACCATACACACAATCCTGCCTCATTTTAGTATCTCATTGAAAGACATCCCAGGCTTACCCAAAAAAAGCCACCACTGTTGAGCAGTTCGGTGTTCAGAAGACCAATAAAATCGGTATACAAAACAAAAAAAGACCCATCTCAAATGTCAAGAGACAAGCCAAGTGCAATATTTTCATATGACAGGGGGAAATGATTTTAAACCAAAAAGAGGGTAGAATCAGATTAGATATAAGGAAGACGGCTAACACCAGAAAACACAAACTCAGGACTTTCTGCAGAAAACCCTATGAGCATACTATTAGCAATGCTGAATGTTTTGAGCCCATTCATTGTCTTTGTTCCTAATGAAATTATAAATCTGTCAGAAGAATCATATTAATTCCTAGACAGCTGTACATACCATATAAAGACCTTGATTAGATGCAGTCTGCAGTAACTAGGCAGATGCATCTGGAACTCAAGCTGTGTGGAAGCTCATATATTTGTTTTTTGCATATAGATACTTAATGAAAATAAACTCAAATTTAAGTATGCCTGTGGCTCCAAATATCTCAGCAAAGTAGAGCCCCACTAGGCAGTACAAAGGCTAATGTGAACTATAAACTGTCCATCAAGGGATGCATGCTTCCAAAACCTGAAAAACAAGGAGCAGCTCTTCTCAGTCCCCACTTCAACTCCCCCCTGGCTGTAAAATGTTAGGTCCAGGCAGTGGTGATGACTGTCTGCTCCAAGTGAATGAGCTCCTGAGTGCTTAAGTGATGAGTGACGGTCTAGTTTTCATGTACTCGTTACAGAAGTAAAAAAAGAAAACAGAGCGCAAGATAAATTAAGAGTAATATCTGCATAGATATGTAAACCAGAGAGATAAACACACTGAGCTCTTCCTTTGCACTGACATACATAACAACAACCGTGAGATCTTAGCTTATTAAAATGAATTCACATCATCTCAAATTAGAAAAGAGATGGACGAAGTATTCTGCTCCTATGGGACTGCAATACATTATCTTTAATTGAAATTAATTCATTTGTATTAATGGAAAAATGAAACTGTTACCATGAAGCCATGCTGCAAAATTCAACAGATTAATGTGTCCTTGTGGGAAAGTCTTTTCAGCTAATCTAAGTCATAGTGTCATCAACAGGGATCACAAAATAGTTGACATGGGAAGTCACCCCTGGAGACCATTCAATCCAAGCCCCTCCTCAGCACAGCGTGACTTACAGCTGGCTGCCCAGAATGGTGTCCAGTTTGGTTGTGAATTACTCCAAAGGCAAAGATCATATAAAATCTCTAGGCAACCTTTTCCAGCGTGTGTGGTCACACTAAAACATTTTTCTTTAAACTTTTTTCCTCTGCTGGACTACCATGGCACCAAGATATTCATGCCTTTTGATTACATAGAAAATTACAGAATTTCAAGATGAGTTATTATGATATTTCTCCTATAGGACGTGAAGAAAAAAATGTTTATCAAATAATTAGTGATCCTTGAAGGAGTTTTGGGAAAAACAAATATAGGCTTCCAAAAGGTGTGGTGGAACTACACAATACCCATTTGCACTTAACACTTTCTCAAAGTGTTCATCAAAGAAAAAAATGAAATAATCTGGGAAACTGAATTTTTTATAGAACTCAATATGCCCACCCTACAATCTTTGAAAATGAAGTTATGTATTTGTTTTGCAAAGGCTTTATACTCTTTGTTAATAAGAGGTTATGCTTTTTTTCAAATACATAAATTAGGACCAGAAACAATATAGCAACATATTTTACTCACTTCTAAGTAACACTGAAATGAATTCTTAAGAGTGTTGCTTTTGCCAGCTACCTTTAAAACAGTGATATTTGCACTTCAAGTAATTTACTTTTCTTGCCCCACTGGTATAGGAACCTCAGAAAAAAGCTCAGAGTTAGAAATGGCACCCATCTAGAAAGAAATAATCTTATACTATCAAAATTGGTCTCTACATTTATTATAAATATATTTCCTAGGGAAGATGAAAGTTTGTAAGACATCCCATCAGAAATTAGCCAAGAATGAAACTAAGACAGCATTAATATTCTTAAATGTTCTTTAAAGATATTTCAACTTATTTTTCAGTTTTCTTTGATCAAAGAATCAAATGGCTTGCATAAAAAGATATTCAGTGTTCTCATTTTAAGTCAGTCAGTAGCACTGACTGTAATTAACACCTGATGGTTTGTCTATGCTCTAGCACAAGATCTACTGTAGGATCTCAAGACAAGTTCAGAGAATCACAAAATCATAAAGGCTGGAAGCGCCCTTCAAAATTATCTGTCCTACCATCAATTTAGCACAACCTAATAATGCCCCCTAGACCATATCCCCAGGTGCCTCATTCCAACACCTCCTGAGCATTTTCAGAGGCAGTGACATCATCAACTTATTCCAATGCCTAACCACTTTGCAGAGATTTTTTTTCCTTCCTCTGGTACAGCTTAATACAATTTCCTTTTGTCCTTTGAGTGGATGTTTGACTCCCACCTCACTACAACCTCCTTTCAGATAGTTTTAAGAGCAAAGAGGTCCTCTCTGAGCCTCAGTATTTACCTTCTCTGAGCAACATCACTTACCTCATCTGCTCTTCACAGCACGTGGTTTCTAGACCCTTACCAAGCTCTGTTGCCCTTCTGTGGACACCCTCCAGCACCCCACTGTCTTTTCTGAAGTGAGAGGCCCAGAAGTGAACATATTACTCATGGTGTGGCCTCACCTACTGCCAGGTACAAGGGAATGATCACTGCCCTGGTCCTGCTGGCCATACTATTCTTGATACAGGCCACTATGCCACTGATAGCCTTGGCCACCTTGGCACACTGCTGGCTCATGGTCAGCCACCATCAATTGTTTCTGCTGAGCACCTCTCAAGCCACTCTTACCCAAGCCTGTAGCACTGCATGGGGTTGTTTTGAACCCAAGGGCAGGACTCACCACTTTGAATTGTTGACCTTCCTACCTTGGCTCATCAATCCAGTCAGTACAGACCTCTCTGCAGTCTTCCAGCCTCCCAAGAGATCAACACTCCTGCTCAACTTGGTATCGTCAGGAAACAGACGGAGGGTGCTCTAGGTCCCTTCACCCAGCTTCTCAATAAAGATATTGAACAGGACTAACTGGACCCTGTACTGAGCACTGGAAAACAACCCTGGTGACCAGCTACCAACTGGATGTAACTCCACTCATCACCACACTCTGGGCCCAGCCGTTCAGCCAGATTTTCACTCAGTGAAGTGTGCAGCCATCCAAGTCATGAACAGCCAATTTCTCCAGAAGAATGAAGAAAACAAAAAAAGTGTATTCTAGGGGACAAAAGTACAATTTATGGCAAGAGAAGCCAGAATGACACTAGAATAAAGCCTAGCGATTCCAAATAACAAAATTCAGATATTATCTGAGCTTTGTATAGCAGGATATATAGCTAAACACATAAAAATTGTGCAGTGGTGCCAAACTGTCATTGCTACTGTGTTTGTTCACTTACATACACGTATACAGATAACTGCTAATCTTTTGTTCTCATCATAAGCAGTACATAGAAAAAACCTAAAACCACTAAAACAGAGTATTTATTATTTTAAAGCAAAGAGCTCTAATCTATAGAGATTATCATGAGACTCTGCAGGTTAAAGACATTAGCCATTTTTCATTCTGCACTAAATTTATTTCATATCCTGCCCATGTTATTGGAATAAAAAGGGCTGTGGGAAGTGTCAAATTCAAATGTCACTTGAATGAAAAGAATTGCTCAGTACACCTGAGCAATTTTTTAATCTGTGAAAGATTATTCAGGAGCACGGGTTAACTCCTACTAAGCGTTGTTTCTGTGTTGCAGTGTGTAGATGAAAAGGCAACAGAAGCGTTCTTTTCTCTCTCTTTTGAACAAAGTATTTCATTGAATTATTCCTGCATAATACCAGGATGAATTATAAATGCTAGCATCAAAAATCCCAGTAATAGTCTAAGAATGAGTGCAGGGGCTTCCACAATACATCCAGTTGAACTACTTGAAATTAGTAGTATGAGTCACCAACAGTCATGAACACATTAGGAAGCTACCTTATCACTGTTCAATATACTGAGATAGGTGCATTGATTCATTAAGCCAAATAATAACAGAATATAGAGGGCAGAAGGATGTAGCAGAAGCCCATGACTCTTACTGTATGGCCTGGGCAAAGTAGTTGCCTGGCTTCATCTTCTTTCCAGGAAGAAAGGAATACAGAAAGTGATAGTGTCATGGCCCTGCTGACTCCCTGCAGCACACTAAGAAACACAACTGATTCAGTGAGAGAAGGATCTCATTACACCATCTGTAATCAGCACGGGTCAGACATTGCCCAAGCCCGTTAAGGAGCCCAGTGAACAGCTGGATCTCCTGCTGCTCACTTCTGCCCTTTCTTAGGGAATTTCACAATATAGATATTCTAGCCCAAGACCTAGATAAAATGTAGAGGAGGAAGGAAAGGAAATTATCTGTTGTTATTCAAACCTTGGGATCTTTTCATTTGAACTTCATCTTTTCTTCAAATCGAAGTATTTCTATGCATTGTCTTTCATGAAGTTAAGGTCTTCCTGATATCTGACTCAATAATTAATGTGTAAAGTTATTGCTTGCATGCATAATTTTTCTGTCTCATGAATATGTGAAGGAGGAAAGATTATAAGTTGTCAAATGCTTCCAGAGCCTCTCTCCATGACAGAATGATAGATCCCAATGCTGTATTTAAAACACAGCTGAATAGATAAAAATAGTGTTTAACTTTTATAGTCATTATGAACCACAGTAATTTATTGAACCCTTCAATCAGCTGAGGAAACAAAAGATTGGGAACGGGTGAATGACTCATTTCTTTTCATGCTGTGTGCACTGATGCTCCAGTAACTTGATGCTCAAAAGGCTAAATAAGACTGCACAAATGTATCACTGAAATGAAGCAAACAAAGCACATCATAAACAAAAACAAATCAGTGGAAAGCTCTGAGGGAAACTCCAACTAGTGGTTGGCTCTTAATTAGCTGTATCTGCAGGATGTGTCTGAAATAGTTGGGAAGACAAATGTAGATTTTGCAGTGATTCAGGCAAAAAAATCGTTTCAATAGGAACAAAAAGTCTAAGTAAATAGGCCTAGATATTTCTGCACCCAACAACTTGATTGAGGAATACATGCATATGCTTTGCACTCTTTTTTCTCTTTTCCCTATCCATAGAAGGAATTCAGATGTCACATTTACACAAAGCAGTTTGACTGTAACCTCACAATAGATATTGATGAAAGACATAATCTATTTATATTTACAGAAGACACTGAAAGACTTTTGCGTTTGTAAATTGGAAGCTGAAGTACCACCTGTCATGGAGTATCTGTTAAGTTATTTGTTTGAATAAATCTACAGAAACACACAGAGATTCTGATTCAGCATAAAAATAGTGTATCTGATTCTGTATCCCTTCACTAACCATGAGGAGCTTTGGGAGATTCATAATAATTCAGTTTGCTATGACAAACTCTGTATTACAAAATTCAGCTCCCTACCATACATCCCTCACAAAAGAGCAGGACCTCTTCAAGATTACTTATAGACCCCAAAGTAGGCATAATTATTAAAAAAAATCAGATGAGAAATGGGCACATATAATTAATGAATTATTATCATTCTTGCTTGGTTGAAGGTACAAAGAAGACCATTTTTTCCAGGTGTCAAAGCAGTAAGTTTCCAGGAAGGTAAAATGAAAGGGGAAAAAAATGGGGAGCAGGGAGTAATCACTCCTTGCCTTGTTCCATCCTCAAGGAATTCAAACAACCTGAAATACCATTTCAACATCTTCAAATGAAGGTCAAAACTCTGAAAGAGGTGCAGACACTTCTCATTGACTCCTAAGAATGGAAACACAATCATCATCATGGACAGTGTTTTGAATGCGGCTATGAATATGTAATCTTACATGATTTTGCATACACTGATGTTGTAGGTTAAATGGAAAACATAATTGCCATTGATGCATTTGCACTTTGCACTTATAAAATGAAGATAGGTCTTTCAGTTGCCATCAAATAGCAATCAAAAATAATTCGACAAGAGGTTTCATTTTGTTTTGAAAATTTTGCTGTTCCTTATGGTATCCAAAAGCTTCTTTGAATCAGCTGAGAGAAGTTATAAAGCATGAACTAAAAAAATCAAATATATAACCTTGTTGAAATTTCTCATCAGGTACTAAGTCTGTCTTCATTACTAGAACTGCCCATTATTTCTTTGTCAAAAGTGTTCATGACACCAAATACAAACCCAAATCACACTAAATAAAAAGCAGTAAAAATATCCTAACAGAGTAAATATGAAGCTAGCAATAACTGTATGGTGCAATCTAATTAATCTGTGTTGTTTTGAAATATCAATTAGTGTAATTGCTCCTCATGGATCCATTAAGATGGTAAGCAATTATAAAGGTTCTTGAACCCCATTATGGGCAGTGAAAGCAGATGTTACTCCGTATTTCAGATTAAAAGTGAAAATATTCCATTGTGCTCTTTTAAAATATCTAATAATATATTACTTACAAGGGAATATCAGGCCTCACAATAAAACATATAGTTTGTCAAATCTCAGAGACGAGAAAGTGACATTATGACACAGAAGACAAGAGAACAGTTAAAATCTCAGGTACGCTTATACCTAGAAGGGAATGTTCCCTTTTGTTCCCATGTGCCCTTAGTTATTGACAGTGGAACAGAACAGTCCTTCCTTACACAAGAAACCTCTTCAGACAGAAGTCATCACTTGTTGCCACAGGCTTACAGTGTTTAAAAAAAATACTGCTAAAACTCCCCAGTGGAGAGCAGAGGTACTAAGAGAATACAAATGATGACTGTGTAATTGAAATGAAGCTAGTGACTAAACTCACAGCCTAAATATAAACCTCACTTTGATATATTGAACATATAGACAGAGTAGAATCATTAGCCTGCCGTTTTGCATCTACTCTCACACAAATAGTGCCATTTTAATGACTCACGTGCAGTATTTTATCCTTCCTTAACGCTAATGTGGTGTCTTTGAAGGCAAATACTAAAAGAGATTTGAGCTATCTCAGTCTGAAGCAAGAGTCTACCTTGAAGCTAACTGCAAACCATAAAACTATCCTGTGGAGTATTTCTTAGTGAAATTCACAGCATTGCATACATTGTAAGTGTAAAAATTGCATGGCAACCTTTGCTACAGGCCCAGTTAGAATCAATATTATTTGGGGCCTCTTGGAATGGAGAACAGGTTCCACTAATCACATCACTTAGTGATGCTTAGTATAGTATCATCATTTACTCTTGTTAGAAATGTTTTCCTTTTTTTTTTTTTATCTACCATTCTTTTCTATCCTGTTAGCTACTTAGCACTAATTGTAAAGAAATTCCAACTTTGGTACTACTTGCCCTTATTTCAAATAGGCCAGTACTCAAAAAACAAGCACAATGAATATACAGTGCATTGAAAGCACACCTCCTGAATGATGATTTTTAGATTGCTTACTTGGAATACCCAGATATTTCTTTTAATGCGACACCAAGGCCATGCAGAACATAGTTTTAATGAAATTCCCTGAAAGCATTGACAGTTTGTCCTGAATCATTCAGACCAGGTACTAGTAGTCATTATTCAGTCTTAGTCCATAACAGCAATCACTACCATTATACAAAATTTCATGCAGTTATTTTTAGTCTGGATTTCATCTTGATTAGGGATAACTACCATTTTACAAATGAATCAATTAAAACTGCATTGATTTTGTGGGAACAAGGAACCTTTTTTTCTCTTTTCAAGTGGGCCAGCCCCAGAATTAATGCTTATTTATTTTTTAATTCTTTTATGGAGTGAAGGAAACAGTATCAATGTCTTGTCAGGTAATTTGATTGCAAATGTTTATAATAAGAAAAGTCTTTTAAAATCGAAATGGAGTCAGAGAAAGTGCTGGTTTCACCTTCCAAATGAGAGTCATAGACTTTTCTAGAAGATACACCTTCATTCATAAAAAAACCAGAAACTAATGACCTCAGTATGTGTCTGTATGGAATCCAAACCTCTGAATTGTGAATTCTTTTTTCAAAGTGAAGTTCAGTGGGCAAAACACACCCAACTTAGAGAAAATGTTCATTATAAAAATGATATAAATATTTAACTATTACCAATTAATATTTAATATCTGGTAATAATAAATAGATATTTAATTACTCATTTGAGTACTCGGAAACAAAAAGGCAAACATTAAAACTAAACATATCTTATCCCTTTCCCATGTTCAGCTTCACTACTGCACGCAGGAGGCTTCTCCCCTGCCAGAAGAGGCGTGGGGGAAAGGGCAGCTGAAGTTCTGGTCAGATCATTTCTCCCTCCTTCCTCCTCACATTTTTTTCCTGCTCCAGTGTGGATCCTCCATGGGCTTCAGCAGATGTGTGTTCTGCCATGGAGCACCTCCTTCTCCTTCCCTCTCTAACCACAATGTTCACACTGCTGTTCCTCACTCGTTGTTTCCCTCTTCCCTGTCCATCATTTCCCAATTTTCCTTAAGTACACTTTCCCAGTGGCACCACCCCTGTGTCTGAGAGCCTGAGCCATGCCCTGAGGTGGGTTGCCCAGAACTGACCCCCACCTCACAGAGGCTGTACCTGCAACCCCAATCACCACTTTGACATATGCAACCAGCACAGGAGAAAAAGAGAATGGATATTTTCCCAGTATTTTTGCATTTCAATTTCTTCTTCATTTTCAAAGTCTATTTTATATTATTTGGAGTTTATCCTTTTTTTACTGCTTTACTACTGAGCTGTGTGTAGATATTAAAATACAGCAGGAACATTTCACCTTCTCATAAATGTTTCTACCTTCAGCCTCCACTGTCTCCAATGGAGTTTTAAAAAGCTAAGTGAAGATTTACATCATACATGGATTATGTGACTTTTTGTGATTGATGATAGCGCCTTACCACTGAAACATTTCTGCCATAATTAAGCAAATCATATCCTAGAAACACATCATTAATATGAAAATTCACCAAAAACTACTAAAAAAATAGAGCACAATGCTTTTAGGATTCTGACCAAAGAGTTTAGAAACCATAACATGTTCTCTGTAATGTAATGCAGAGTTCATTGCCTTTAGCACTGCACAATCCTTACTGACAAAGTAATTCTACGTTAAGATTGTAATCAGGTCCCTGACTGGCTTCTTTACTTGCCTCTGGAAGAAAACTGAAACACTCTGTTGGATTTCTGTGCCAAGTTTTGTCCTAAATTTAAAATAATAAAAGTGCAGCAATATTGAGATTCTGTGAATGTCTGTGTAAGTAAATTCCACTCATCTCTTCACAGATATGAATTCTTACAGATTCACAAGCAGGATAAATTAAAATTAAGATTTACATTTAAAATTATGATGCCTACAGTCATCCACCCTAACTATGACTAAATGCTCCAGTATTGGAAATCTAGGCATGTTAATGCCCAAAGAAAAGCTGCTGTAATGGAGGTGATATAGTGTTTTTCTAGCTCATAAAAGATAGCTGTCAAGAAGTCACCCCTCTCTAAGGACAGAAATTTCTAATGTACAGGATTTTAAGTAGCATAAATCATTACAGCATTCCATTATCTAAATGATCTATTGCTCCACAATCCTTTTAAATTAATCTAGAAAAGATTATGTCACCTTGCTGATTCAGTTCAATGTATAACACTATGAAGACTATAACACCAAACTAGATGGACAATACAGAATAATACCCAAAACTGCCACAATATCAAATTTGTGATGATATGAGCAATTCCCATTGAGAAAGAACCACATTTAGTATCTCAAAAAAAGCTCTTCAGAAATATAGATATGTGTTATATGACAAAATGACAGCCCATTTATGCAATTCCACACCAGTGGACACTATTTATAAGGTCATTTACTTAGTGTGAGTTATCGTTCACACCTAAAGGAGCCTCAGATCTCATGTAAGATATTGCTTACCACTGGCTATGTTTGCTTGTGCTATTTGCATTGCAGCTAAATCTAGCTAACCTAAACACATCACGTGAAGTTTCATAACTGTTTGCTGTAATGATAGTAGCCTTAAGTAGTTACAAGTTAAGCATAGAAGCAAGAAAAATTGTTGAACAGAATGAATCCTCATAGATCATTTTCCTTACACAGAGCACCTGCTTATTAGATCATCCTTGAAAGTTTATCATCTGATAAATGATCTATCTGATCTCAATACAAACTGATAAAACTTCCAGGTCTACTCATGTTCAAGCTCCCTGCCCAGAAGATTGATGATCTCTGCAAGACACTCATAAGCTTGACAGTGCTCAACATCATGAATGGAATGAGAGGTTTTCTCCGAAATTCCTGATTACTCTAAATATATTTACTGATGACCCAAGAGTGGAACTGTAATTAATGTCTGAAGTTTGGTGTGTGAGATCATTCTACAGGTGACAGGACTTTGCACAACTTGCTTTGATTTAGGTGTAACTGTTCATCGTAACACACTCAATTTCAGACCTCTGGAAAATGTGTGTTATTGTTAGTTAATACATTTGTATTTATATTTGTAATGCCCTTCCTTCTGTCTTTTTGGAGCTTTGTTTTTCCCCTGCATCTTTCTGGGTTGACATTGGCACCAAAGAACTCTTAAGCTTAGGAAATTATAGAGCCATATTTACACTTCTTATGATTTATTCACCATTATAATTTTTGCTCTGTTAATTACTGAAAATTCTTATAAAGTTGTGATTGTATGTTTATTATTCAATTACTATTCCTCTGTATCCTCACAAAAACTGGACAAATACTTTCTTGACCATAAGATTATGGTGATATCTCCAGTCAAAAATTAGTCACTTAGGACTAGTCAGTGTAGAAACCCAATAAACCAACTGACTGCTTCATATATACAAGACCAAGAGGCCTGTAAGCTGATTACCTCTTGCAAATATCTGTATTATAAGATTATCAATGATGCATCGCATTCCAATTGCTAAGGGATCAGCTAAGATCACACAGAGGTATCAAAAAATATCTCGAAATCTGTGATGTGAAACAAGAAGATAGGTAACACAAAACAAAGTTTAGAGAGTTCAGATTAGATACCTCCATTCTTTCTACATACAGAAGAGGGGAAAGGATCAGCATATTTCTTGCTAATGGTAACAGCTTTTATGTATTAAAACATACTGAAACTATTAAAACAAAACTATTACTCATCTGGGCAGAAGCTCAAAAAATGTTACTAGAGGTAAAAACTTAAATAAAATATTCAGAATTCATAACATTTGTAAGTCATCTCAAGTTAAATATCAATCCAATAATGATAAAGCAGGTTACCAGTCTGTGCTTTTTGGCAAAGGCATGGATTAGAATATTAAATCAAATTTAGTTGACAAATATTAAATTGCACCTCTAATTCAACAGATAAGTAGAAAACAGAATTCTAGTATGTCCTTACATTCCTAGAAATGTCTGCATTTATTTGTGGTATTTCTGGCTTATATTAAATCCCTTTATCTTCAGAGTTCATTCAAAGCTTATATGAAATTTTAAAGTGTGGGAGACATTTTGAGCGACTCTTCAGTTATGCTCCAGTGCATGTTTTATATAAAAATCTGAACCTTTGTGCAGTAGGGGATAAACACCTTACTTCTCTACATAAAATTAATGTGATTCCTCATGTGTCGAGGTACTATTTTCTCTAAGAAAGTACAGTTTCTGAAGGTCATTTCCAATGAAGACTGGGTAAATAGAATAACCTCTGGGTAGCAGAGCATTACTGATGACCTGAGTATTCTTTCTATGGGCATTTTGTCCATAATCTTAAACATAGTTAAAATGTCTTTCTTCTTCCCTGGCTCTCAATTTGGTCCTCTAACTACAGGGTCATGACAAGAATCACCACTGCAAGCAGGTCACAACCCACAGGACTTCTGATAGTCCTGGGAATAACAGATTTTTCTTCCAGTAAGCACAAATGTGCAGTTAAGTAAAAGTCTAATTTCTTTCTTCCAAGTTAGAAGGTGTAAAGCTGAGCAGGTCAATTGACCTGGTGACACAGAAGGTCTTCCAACTTAATTCTTTGGTTTGACTCAGCTGTACATTATTAAGGGCTGAAAGTCACTGCAAAGGCTAGGTTCAGAAACGGAGCCATCACTGGCATAAATTCATTATTTCATAGATACATATTCACTGCCACTAATAGTCAGTAACTAGAAAGTGTTCTACATTTGGCAGTACCTCCTCAAAACAGAGAAGTCTCATTTGCCCAGAATATGAGAGGCTGCTGCTCACACTCATCTTGAGCTCACATCTGAGTACAGATCACTTTTACCTGCATAATGTGATGTAATGTGTCCACATGTGATATCTAACTGAACCAAGTGTACCCTATTCCAGTATCCCAGCTGGGAAAATAACAGTTTTAATCCACACACCTTCAGGTGTGTATGGCTCCTATTTACTCATTGGTGCCTGTGAAATAAACACTCACCACATGCAAAAGCCATAATGATCGATATCTGGATTATGGACTGGAATATGCAATACATTTTTAATTCAATGGATCTCAAAATACCTTCTACACTCCAGTTCACTTTTCATTGAAAAGGTCATGGATTCCAATATGATTAGTGCATGAAAAATCTTCTGGTTAGATTCCATCAACATACCTTTCTTTGAGAGCAGCCCACTTATTTCAGTATGCATTGAAACAGAATTTCACAATTTTTTTTTTTATGCCAATGTACATCTCCTTGTTAACTTTACTGGACTTTGGGTTGAGAATTCTAAAGGGAAAAAACCCACCAAACATTTGAAGAGCTATAAACTACACCTGGTCTTGGATCACCAAGTTACTCCCTCAGTTCTGCCACAGATCTCCTACAGGAGAAATAGTTGTGTCTGTCATCTGTACGTGTTGCAGGCAGTAAGCAATAGGGGAGAAAAAATTCTTTGAAGTTGTCTAGAATGAAAGTAGCAATAATATTTAACTCTAAACTCTCCATTAAATATTCTAGCGCCCAAAAGAGGAAAAGAAAAACCCTTTCCTCTTCCTCACCCAAAATAAAAGTAAAAATTACTGAGTTAATTGCATCATTACATTATTCCATAATTACTTTCATTTTGGAAAAAACAAAAAACAGTAAGATTGCTTTGCTGAATTAAAGTAAGGAATTCTGACAGACATTTCGAAATAGCAGGCATGTATGATTTCCATGAATACCCTGAAAAGCAAATGTCTATCATCTACCCTCCCTCCCAAAAAAAAAAATACCGACAAAAAACTTTCAAACAGTTAGTTATTTAGTTAATATAAAGAATGCCATCTACCGGCAATAACAATAAGTAGCACTGTTTATGGGTTGCTAGGTGAGGTAAGGTTGCCACTTTCACACACTGCAAACAAGTCCTAAGGTCATTTCTTTAAAAATAAATCTCTAAATTTGAAAGAAGGTGTTATGTTCCAGGTTCCTCTTCAATCTCTATTCTTAATTATTGCCTTATGTTTGGAAACAAGTCCCTAGTGGGAAATAACAGACTCAGCAAGGATTTTTTTGTGAGTGTGGTTCCACAGCCTTATATGCCCAGTACCAGCATAGGTAATAAAAGGACACCTCTCACAATGAGAAGAAAGACATGTACAGCAATCAAAGGATGTTATTAAAAAATTAACTCCAAACATACCAAGTTCCTATGGTGGCTTGCATCAATAAGATAGAATATGCTTTTAAAAGATTCTTAAGTAAACTGATAAAGGGACCCCACCCAACACAGTTTCACATTCAATACTCTGTTCTACAAATTTTCAAAAATATTCATTGTTAAAGTGCTGTCATTTTAAAACATGCAATTAGGCAATGACTGATTTATAATAACTAAAGTTAAAGTTATTTATAATAACTAATTACTTATTATAGTACCTGTGAGAAAGAAAGGTGCACATATTGCACTTTATAAATAATTAGGAGTAGCATATCTTCAGATCTTTAAAACCACAACTATGACTCATGAGAGGAAAAAAAAAACACAAACCAACAAACAAACAAACAAATCTGTTCTTCTGAAAAGCTGCGTAATGTAAGACAGTTGTTTTGCTTGGTTTTACCCAACACTATACTTTAAATTTTAAAACTGGATAGCTGAGGTAACAATAAATTTTACTGAAAGTATGATTTAATCAGAAGCACTTATTTTTTGGGTCATGTCTTCCTTTATTTGCTTTATGAAGTGTGATTTGGGTGACAAACTAAAAAAAACAAAGACACAGACAAGTATCTGACTTCAAGTATGCCATAAAATAATTTTCCTAACAGAACTGACAAAGCTGTCTCCTGAAAGTATTCTGAGCACTGGACAAATGAAGGTGGTAAGGAAAAAGCAGAACATTTGAACCCACAGGCCTACTAGAAAAACTTCAGCAGTTCCTGTAAAAGAAGTGCATTAGTGGCATTCAGGAAACAAAACTACATCATGTATTACAGCAATTTCTAGTTCTTCTTCGTGAAATCCCTGCTCAGAAAGAGAACCACAAATTCTGGGACAATGATTTTGACTGGGAAGAATACTTTTGTTAGCAATTTCTCAGTATGGAGATCAGCTTTCAGCCTGACTTTTCCCGACTTGAATTGTCCCTGAATTTTGCACAAGTTTTCTCCAAACATAAACTGCAGAAAACAAATTTACCTTGAGTTATTCCCCAAGATTTCATATAAATATTTAGACTTATAGCTAACAAATATTTTAAAAAGTAATTATGCTTTTATTTGTTAACTACCCACTATTCACTGATAACTGCAAAAAACTTTCAATGAGAGATCAAAAGCCAGTATTTCCCCCAACTCCCCTCCATATTCCTTGCTTCCATTTAAAATATTTAGTCCAGTCTGTACTCAGGTCTCACTATACACAAATATCTCTAAAAGCATGTAAAAGTAGGGAAACAATTCCATCTATATCTCTCTCAAGGAGCTTATGCTTTCATTTAGTTTTTCTATACAAAGGAAGGATACAAATGCTTACAAAATCAAAGGGAGCAAAATACTTTAAAGCACTATCCACAAGAAAATGTTGCAGAGTTTTATAAATAGGTGTTTGATGGACTTCCAAAACTCTAAAGAACATCTTTTTACATACATTCTTACTTAACGGCAACTTACAGCATTTAATTTCTAGTTTTACCAGAAAATAAAATGCTTTTGCAAGATACTGGGATTTTTTCCTTATAAATCATATATTGGTCACTATGTATGCTCATACAAAAGCAACCTCTGAAAGCAATACAGAAGTTTAACTTAAATATCAAGGTCAGTTGATTTGAATTCAGCATTTGCTAAATCTATTAACCCCTAAAAGTTTGTTGAAAGAAAGATGGCCTTTTGTTCTCGATAGGAAATCCTGCATACTTTGAAAATGAGATCAAATTACTTAATAAATCACCTTTATAATATCCTGACTCTGAACCTGTATCTCTAATGCACCAGTCAGTGCTTCATGCAAAGCTGGCTAACAGCACCTTAGAATTTAATATAGCAGAACATAACTATTAATATAAACAGGCAAGTCTGTTTTTGACTACCAGAAAAATAAAGTTGGCTCAGCTTTTTATTGCCTTTCTTCCAAATAGAATTTAAAGAAATTTTTAATCTTTGTCCCTGTGTGCTTCAAATACCCTATTGATGTGCAATTACCATGGGAGTGAAATAACTCATTTTGTAATATAAGTACAACATAGCAAAACACTTACAGGAAAATAAGGAACTCCTCAAACAAGAAATTATGAAACAGATAAGCAAGTAAGCATTGATTAGGTTAGAACCTGGTCAGGTTTTAACCTGGTTAAGAAAAAGGGTGGTGTGTCATTTTTCACACAGAAAGGTGGACATCCAAAATTATTCTATCAAGTCCAGACTTCCTTTCCAAAAAGCAAATCCTAGAAGAACACAACATGGTATTCACCAACAATCTGTATATTTGCAATTCTTAACAGTTTCCAGCTTAAAAATAGGTTTTATTTGAACTTTCAGGATCTTTCAGGTATTTTAAGTAAAAATCTTCATAAGCACAAAGGCAGAAATCAAATTACTCAATCAGCCTAGGAGCCGATTAATCATCTATCACATTATACAAAATTAATTTTGGGTCAGAACTGATCCATTTATTTTACACAAGTTTCTGCCTTGAAGAAGGCACAGAGCAAGTAACAGGTTCTGAGTAAGCAGTGGGTCCTTGGCATTGTGTGCTGGGAACTTATTCTTTCATCTTTTCCTGAAGGCTTCCTAGACACCACACCAACCTCAGCGCAGAAAGAAATTCAATCTTCATGAGAATAACCACAGTAGAGTATTTGATAGATGTCACTTTACTCATTAATTACATTGGACTGGGACAGTTCCCTGGCACTGAGGCCAAGTGGCATGGAAGAAAAGGCATCTGTTCTATCAAAGTGTCTTCCATGAAGGCAGCCTCATCCAGACTGCCTACTGGGACCAGTAACTAACCCACACTAACTCCTGGACTACTCTCAGGAATTGTCTGGAAAGAATACTAGCTGGCACAGGGCAAAAGTGGCCCAGTGGCTATTCTATCAATCCAGCTTTAGACTAGCAAGTTTCAGTGCCTTGGGGTGATCCATAGGACTATTTAACTTACTAGTAAATATGTCACTGCCAAGGAAGCTCAAAACACTCTACAAATGACAAGTATTCAGGAAAAGCACTCTTATCTGCATATCAACAGCAGAGGTTCCTTGCTCCAGCAGACTTCTATTAACTTTTATTTATACTGTCCCAAGACATTACATTTGGGGTAAATAATTTGGTAAATTGCTATGATTCATAGAATCCAAATGGAGACATCTAAATGTTAGCCTGATAGTAATTCTTTTCAGGATAGTAAGATAAAGTATGAATTATGACAATTCATCTTACAGTAACACAGAAATACAGAAAAATGGGCAAATAATTTCTGATTTAGAAATACTATCATTCCACCAAAACCAAAGGCTGAAGTATCATATTTTTATGTCTAAATAAATTTAAGATGAACCTCACCCAGAACATTTTTCTGTGTTTACAATAGGTAGCATCTATTTAACATGGTGACTTGACTCCATTGCACACACACACAAGTCGGTTCTGCATTTCCAAATGCAAGTTGACTCATGCACTAATATTTCAATACACAAACATTTCTTATGGTGATGAATAAATATTTTGGACAATACAGACCTTAATCTCAGTTTATGCTGCATTGTACAACTTCATGACTTTACAGGAGATATTTGTTCTAGTAAACAAGCTGTGAAATCTAACCAGCTCTCACATCAACACATGCACATATCTCAGTTGATTCTTTTTACCAACAAAGATTCTTTTGGAATATCTGTTACTTTGATTAAACTAAGAATACATGACATACCAAAGTCAAGAGAGAAGGTACTTAAAGGTACTTCCATTTTAAATAGCTGTGTCACTTGCTTGCACAAATGCAAAATGAACTTGCATCTATGTCTCATGTTGTATGCATTGCAAAAGCATTCCTTCTTACAACTACCCTTGCACATTGCAATGAATAATTTTTTCATCAGTGTGAATTATTCCCATATCTCTGCAAGTACTCAAGGCATTCCTAAATACTGAGTTCTGGTCAGACATCATTTTCAGATGTGAACCAAAACAGGATGACAATTTGGAGTGGCAAAAATCTAAGCTACTTTAAAAATTATTATTAATTTTAATTGTTTATATCTTCACTGACTGGAATGCACAGCTTACATTCTACCTCCTTAAGTCAGTTTATTGTATAAAAAGCAAATATATTTCATGTATGTTAGGCATCTTTCAGCAGAAATGAAAGAAACTTCAAATCTCTGACTGTCAGCATTTAGTGCTTAAGAGCATGCAGTTTCTCTGTCCAGAATTGACAACAATATATTTGTTTTCTAGGCTCTTACAAGCACATACCATTCATCAGAGGCCTTGATGTGTTGTGGGTGTATCTGCAGCTCATTATCTAATCAAATGAAAGAGACAGACCAGAAAGTAGATTTAGAGGAAGTCTAGCATAAATGAGTGTCAGTCCAGTCTTTGATTAGGTAATAGCAATTATGATAATTACAGCAATCCACTACTGGAAAACATTCTAAAATTGCCAGCCTGTAGCAAAGTGTAGCACTTGCAAGAATCCACTTATGTCTGAACATTTTGAATCCTAACCATGTTCTTTCAGTTGCAAACAGCATAATTTGGCTTGTTAATTAAGTACAGTGATCTATTACAAATATTAATATATAGGTGAATTCTTCTAAAATATAGTCATCATCTACATCTATAAATCTCACTGGAATACAAATAGAACAAGCATTGAAAATTTAACCCAAATGCACACACAGTATTAGGTAAAACCATTATTTTTCACATACTGGTTTTCTGGATAAAAATTTCAATATTGAGACTTTTATATTATATAAAAATAGGTAAATATTATTAAATAAATATGTAAATATGATTTTCCCCCCTTGGTTTGCATTCTGTATTATGTTCCCCGCTCAGCTAAAGAAATCGGATTCAAAAATTTGAAAAAAAAAACCAGGGGTGCCTGAAAAAAAGGCCAACTATGTCAAAGATACATTAACCATCACTGAATACTGGCTTTTAGAGTAGAAAATGAGAGTCACACTAATTGAAATCGGGAGATAAATGTAAAGAGAATTAATGAAGACTGGGATATGGAAGACACTATGTACAGAAGATAACTAGCTGTCAGCAAGAAGGCAGTCCTGGCCTTCAAGGTCTTTCACAGATGTCTTTTACAGATGAAAGAGGTCCTTGCTGGAGAAAAAATTATGATCAAGAAAACAAGAATGAGGAAGACATTACACACAAAAAGAAGTTTGTGAAGTGTCCAGAGGTGGTAGCATTTGAGAGGCACTGACTTTCACGTGGCCAGTGCTTACAGCCATGACAAAAACACTTGAGAAGTAAGTCTGCTATTTTATGGATTTTTGCCATTTGTACCCTAACCATTCTTACCCTTCAGATTAACCTTACCTAAACCAGTGCTTCCAAGCACACTCCAATAGGCATATGGATCATTAGAAAAAAGCCCATCTAAACCAGCTGTAATTAGCAAGGCCTCCAACCTTGAGGCTTCCTTCAGCTCTAAGACTGCAAAGCTTCTTTTACATCCTTTCTTGATCAGACGGTCTGTAGCAGACACCTACCACACTCATAATAAGTAATTAATATATCACAAATGAATAATCAGATATAGCATATGTAAATAATTTATCTGGCCTCTTGCATATTCATTTAAATATCAGAATTTGTTTTGTCCTTTACTGCCTTATTTACTGGTGAATGAAATATAATAGAATAAAGCAATAAATGAAGAATAAAATGAGAATATATTTTATTCTCATTACAATAATGAGAATAAAATGAAATATATTTTAATGAAAACATGCAGTATTGAAAAAGAGCATGTTAAATTATTGTTGGTGGCATCTGTGGTAGTTACTCTACCAGCCACTGATGCCATGATTTAAAGATTCCTTTATTATACTGGGCTTTTATCCCACAGGCTTCATTAATAACTATTATCCTAAACCAGATAAATTATTTTTCCTCAATTCTTCACTGCTTCTCAAGATTCTCACCATGAAAACAAGTGAGAAAATTCAGAGCAGTAAAAAATTCTATTAGAAAATTAGCACACTCTTAGAATATCTCCTACATCTCAGAAACAGACATCTTCCAACACACCCTGCTTCTGCCAGAACAGATTAAGAAAGCACTTATGCAGAAAGTACTTTATGAACAATTTTTTTACTACAGAGTTATAAGCACTGCAAGTAAGGGTTCACTGAAGAAATGAAATGCTCTTCCTATAGTTTCTTCATCCCTACTTGATGTCTCCCAAAAATACAACAGTATCAGGTAAAAAAAAAGGAACAGCAAGGAATGCTGTAAGTGGGTCACAAACAAGTGCCTTTTTCTATAGAGAATAACTGAAGTTATAAGCTCCTGATTCTCTTTCTGATTTAAAAAAAAAAAAAAAACGAAAAAATTAACATTGAAAATTTGGAAGTTTTCATAACAAAGACAGCTTCCAGAGGATCCTGCTTCAATTAAGAGAGAAAGGCTCAAACAGAGCCTGAATCAGAGAAGCTGTTTAAAATCAATGCTCTAAACTATGGATACACAAATCTAAAAGGAGTGGCATGAAACTATTTATTTCTATTTTTTTTTCTTAGACTTCAACAGACAACGAGTGCAGAGTGCCAGTCCAGCATATAAGAGTATTCCAAATTGTATAACAAATGCTGTTATGCCAGCTTGTTCAGCACTAAAGTAATAGCACAGCAAGAGTGCCTCTCTGCTTGAAGCACACAGATGTAGAAGGGCTCGATCTCAAAGTTGATGAGATGAAAGCTAGAGATGTGACACATGACTTGAATTTGTGTTCTGTTCTTGTTACACCAGCTAATAATGCTACTTGCTGCCAGGCTGTTGACTACAGTGCTTTAATTAAGACCTCCTTCAGAATGCAGGGGTCATACAAAATGAATGAAAACAGCATGCCAAATTCAGAGATGATGTACGTTAGAGTAATTTACACTTCAATTAAACAGCACAATTTGCATAATAAGGGGCTGCAGTAAAGAGCTAGTAGCAGGGGTAGTAACCTAGATTTTACCTTAGGATTGTTTACACTTTTCTGCTCTGACCCCATCCTGTCATGTAGAAAGTATAGTGAATTATTCAAATAGCAGCTTCTACTATCATCTCTCCTTACTAAGTCAATAAGCCATAGGCTTCAGAAGCAATGCTTCTTTTATAAGTGTCTAATAGAAACAGGAAATTTCTTTTGTCTATCAGTTTTGGCCATGTCGTACTAGAGGGAGACCCCAAAGTCCTTAAGCAATAACTTCACTTAGAACAAAAGAACCAGAACTGTAAGGTTATGGAACTATACTCAAGGAGGTTCCAGTGGTAAGAGAACAGAACTAGTTCTCATGATTTGACATAATGCTACCAGCAGACTTTCTACCCTTCTGAGGCATCATACCCCTCTGTAGGGACTTACCTGTTGTAGAGATGAAAAGATCAGGATTACCATATTACAGTTGGTATAGATTTAAAAATCTTGAACATATATTGAATGATATCATTCAAAGGTTTGTATAAAGTTATATTAGTTAATGATCCAACCCAAAATTATTTACAAGCTGAATATTTTGTGTCATATTTTCCATGAGTCATGTAAGACTTCACAAAGGTCAGAAGACAGTTGTGTAGCTACACCTGGTTCAGGCAGCTATTTAGCACATTATTTTTTCTAGGTTCCATCCACTCTCATCACCACACAGACAGGATTAGGTCATGTGTGTTTCTCTATGTTCTCCACCTTGTATCAACTCGAATCTACAGCAGTTGATACGATTTGTATGCAATGAGATGTTTCAGAGCAGCATAAATTGTGTATTATACAATACAGCAGCAAGCACTTAGCAGGGAGCACTGGCCAATGGCTCTGCTCTTCAGAGTCATCACTGACCTTTGCCTTCAGACTTCAGGAGGTGGAATCTGGCCAGACAGGCAACAGCATTACAGAACACAAGGGATTACAGCACACTGTCTTAGTTCACCACAAGGAATCTTTAAGAATGCATTGAACACTGTTGCTTTTCCATTAAGTCAATCAAAACCTAATAATTTTAAATAGAGAAAGAACAGCAAAGTTACTGTTGTTCGTAAACTTTTAAAATTCCACACAATTTTGAATTAAGGATTTGGTGTTTTGAAAATGGGGCTTAGGGACCTTTCAAAAACAACAGAAATCTTTTCAAGTACAGAATCAAAAAATACCTTCATTTTTCTGTTAGTCCATGCTAGAGCATAAGTGTAAGGAGGAATTTCACCAATAAAGAAATAGTTTCATTTTCTCCATGTGGCAAATAAATAAAAGCAATTTTAGAAAATATATTTAAATGCTAAAAGATAATACCAATAAGAAAATTTTTAATTTATCTGGCTTTGTAAATCTGCCATGGAATAGCTGCATTTACCAAGGGTGAATGAGGAAAACAAGATTAAAAAAAAAATATTAAAAATATAATATATTATTCTCCTATTAAAAAATCCTATTAAAATCATCTATTATTCTCAAAACCTACTCTTTTTATTTTCAATTACCTACCTAAAGGTTTTTTTATTAAAACTATTTTTAAATCTGCTTAGTACCTGAAGGCAAAACTCAAGTGAGTGATGTGTATTTTAAAGAGAAAAGTGGTTTGTCTTTTCTCTTAATCCTGACAACAATATAGTATCTTATTTCAAACCATAACGATTTTTTGGTATGTCTTTTCCTTTATGTCTCACACTGGCCTTGATGTAAAGTATGTTCTTAAAAGTAACTGATTTTCACTGTGAAAAAAGTCAAAGTTTTACATCAAAGCTACAAGTCATGAAGCAAGTTAAAAAAAGAAGCAACACTCTTGGTTAAAAGAGAGGAATTCTACACTTTATATGAATGACAATGCCTATAATCACTCCTCATCCTCAAAATACTTTTGTAGGAAAAGTAATTTTTGGAAATATTTAATGTGTTTTTATTCCAAAAAATTTTCTTGTGATTTTCTCTCACCTTATATATAGCAGGAACTACTGATGGTATAGACAACCTGATTGATGTAACCAAAAGTATTTATAACTGCTCTGCCTTTATACTACCATTTCAGCATGTAGGCATTTTCCTTTTCTACTCAGCATGTCAATAGAAGCCTTCTCTCTCCTTCACCTACTGGAGCAGTGTAAAGCCATTTTGACAGCCTCTCTGATATCTCACATGCTGAGCAGCACCCATGAAACAACAGCCTGCTACTCTTGTGAGTGGGGAAAATCAGGAATGGAATTACAGTCTGAAAACAAAGGTCACTGTTTCATCTACCCTAAGAAGAGTACAATATAGACTGAGAAATCATAATTTATAGCATTTTATAGAGAGTGATTATCTAATTGTGTTCCTCCTAATCTGTTTTCCAGTCTCTTTAATTTTTAAGACAACTTTTATATACCCCTGATACATTAAAGGTTACAAAAACCCACTTTCCCTGCTCTTTTTTTTTCTATACCTTTTTTTTTTCTCTTGCCCAGATTTCATAAGTGATAGTTAAGGGAATACAGGATTCTCAAAATCTGGTTCTCATTGCTATAAACAACAAAAGTATCTAAATCTAAAAACAAAAGGTACAGACGAACAGAAAACATTCTTTAAGGAAACAATACATGGCAAAATCATAAAGTCATTCAACTGTATCTCTGAGAATTCTGTTGTGTATCCTATTCCATACATGAACTGCCTTACCAAAAGATTCTACTAAATAAGGACATTAAGTACTCCACTTCTTTGGCAGCACAGTGGATTACTGACCTGGGCGAGGAAACCTGTCCTTGTACCATCATTTTCAAATGGAAAAAACAAAATCTCCTTTTCCTTTTCACACTTTCCTCATCACACAATCTTCTCTAAGGACATCAGAAAAATTGCGGATGTTTTTACAAGCCTATGGCCCTTCCCACGCCTGAAGACTTGAAATAGATTGTTTAGCAGTTCAGAAACTTGCTTACACTTTTTTTTTATCCGAAGTATCATGGAAGAAGGGAAAATCCAAGGAGTCCAGGGTAAGAAAAAGAACCCAAAAAACATTAAAACACAGATGAGTAGACTGAAATATCTTCCCAATGTCTTAAAAAAAAATTGTTCATAAAACTAAAACAAGATACTGCTTTCCATTTTTAAATGGAAGTTTTCATGGGGAAATTTTTTTTCAAGCCTGGAATGCAGAATCTCTTGTTCCTTCATTACACCAGCTGTATCACACTATGTCCTAAATCCACATATAAGCCTTTACCACTCCTTGAATACCTTAGTGACCTCTTCTAGTTTGGAAGTCAAAGTTCAATGAAAGCCACTCTTAATTAAGCCTTTTGTTCCCATAGATACTGCTTTTGAAAATTTTGACCAACAGATCAAATTTTTGACCAACTCAGTCAAATTATTTCACCTGAAAATTACTATTTCACTGCCAGGATTTCAACAGGAGAACACTAATGAGAACACATAATCAAGTATTTATGCAGAAGGCTGAAAAGGTAGAATAATTGTCATTAATGTTAAAATTGCTACATTTATTCTTCTTATTATACTTAATTTTAAAAATTCAATACTATATATTTATTAAAATTAAACTTGTTTTTATGATTTTATCCTTCCTCAGTCCTCATAGAGGGCAATGCAATTAAATCATAAAACTGACTCCAAGCTCTCCAGATACACAACTTTTAGTGAAGTAGAGGAAAGAGACATTCAGTACCCTTAAGGACAGGAAAAAAAGTTATCCTGCATTAAAAAAAAATAAAAATCAAATCAAAAGTAAATGTTCCTTTCTTTTTTAAATAAAAAATTAAAAGTCAAAGCTCCTTTCTTGCAATCATGAAAAATAAAATGCAGTTAATTCTCTACAGATGCCCATTCTCCAATTAACTTGTAGCAAAAAATCCTGTTGCAAAATTTTATCAGGAAAAGAGACAATTAACTGGAAAACTGCAGCTCAGTTAAGAAGAGAACAAGCCACTGTCTGTTAATACATCGTTCTTTTAAGATACTGCTAATGCTACAGTTAAGAAATAAATGAGCTGCTACACAATTACAGGGGGAACATAGTACAATTATCACAGAGATAACTTGGGTGGACAGCCTACAGTTTTTGACTATGTTAGATAGTATTAGTGAAAGAATAAATCACAAATGAACTGACATCAACGATCAAATGCAGTAATTCAAGAGAAGCTTTAGGCCTTTCCCAGAAAACACTTAAATGGGCAAAATTCATAGCTTCAATCACCAATTCTAGCAATATTCTGTCTTGTATTTACTTTTTGCTCTTCTCTCTGCAGAAAACCACATTTCACACAGTGACAGAGGAAAATTAGCAGGTCCTTTTCCTTCTGAGAAAAATTGCTTCTAGTGTATCTTTTAAGTGTGTGTATGACTTAGTATATATTTTTAGTCAAAGGTCTTGAAAAGGCTATAGTGTCAAAAAGAAATGCTGTCAAATAAAAAGCCAATGACCAACTAGCAAACTTTGCTGAAGCACAGATGCATTTTAGAGAAGTCAGTCCTGCAGTTAATGGACAGTTTCTTAGTCAGAGTAAATGCAAACAGCCCTTATCACAATGGTGCCATAACATTTTACTCAGGCTGAAAATCTCATGCTGCTTTTGTCAAAAAATGCACAGAATAAATCCATATTTTTAATGTATCTTATTAAAGACTTAACTACAGCAATTTACAAAGCACCCTTGAAAACCTCCAAAATAAATGTTAAGACATGTAAAATAAAACACAAAGCAGGAAAAATAGGTGACCTTTGTATTCTTCTCTTCCCTCCTAACTCACAAGTTGTACAGGTGTGATTCATGCACAGTAAGCCAAGAAGGAACACATTTTTCAGTACTTGTAATGCTGGACACCTAAAAGAATTGTTTTAATGGAAATACCTTTAATGGGCATAAAAATTCTTCCAGAAATATGCTTACCTCTTCCAGAGCAAGGTAAATTAGAATTTCCTTGGCATTTCTTAGTGCTTTCTTCAACTGACATTGGACATGAATGTGGATGTTCACACTTTTGCCCAGTCCATCCTTCTTTACAGTCACATCTTCCACAATTACACTGTCCATGACCTTTATAATGAATACAATTAAAGATTAAGCTCCATTCTGATGAGGTATTAAAAACTCTTAATTGGATGAAAGTTTAATTTATCAAAGCTGGGGCTTCATTCAGTAATGATAGTGGCAAAAAAAATACAACCAAACCACTATATCTACTTTTGTTTCTGAAAAACCATTCAATTTGAGCCATATTCCCTTTTCTGTTTTTTGCTTAAGGAATGTTTAGCCACTTCACACATGATGGAATGCAAAAGGGTGAAACAGATTAAAAATACACATTTCACCACTGTTTGGAAAACTGCATAAGGCAATATTTATTTTATTTTTATGTTCTTTTTCTATCATGGTTACAGCATATTCTCTAAGAAATATACCAATAGTATTTTTTATCTACTTGCAATTAACATGATCCACTAGAGACAAGCATTGTCACATCAATTCCAAGCCTCAAACCAGTGCCTTCTACTAAACAGTGATATACAAATACTAAAACAATGAAATATTGGACTTAATCAAGTCTCATTCCAATAGGACAGTTGGATGTGGTTTTTGGTATCTATATATCTTTATCCTCTATATAAATGCAAACATATGCAAGATTTCTTGAGCTTTTTTCAAGAAAAACCAAGAAAAAAATATATTTGTCCTTCTCTCTCTTTATGCTCTTTGTAAAAAGCATTGAGATTCTGGCAGTGCAAAACATACCTGAGAAAAGCCTGAGAATCAGCAAAACAACATTCCTTGCTACAAAATCAAATATCTATTTTCATGAGCTCAGACAGCAGTTTCGATCCCTCACAATTTTCAGTCATCATTCATTGGACCCAGGACCAAAGCATGCTCCCATGTCTATTTCTATCCATGTTCTTGAAAGCCATAGTAAGAGATTTTATATCTCCTTTTAAGCATACTTGCCCTTTAGTACCAATTTATAAAACATATTTATTAGTTCACAAGGAGAAATGGGAGGAAGCAATCATTCTAGGTGTCATCAGATTACTTCCCAGAATACAAGCCTTACTAATTTCACAAAATAACTTTTTCTTTACATTAGTTATTTGTTTTCCTTGAAAAGCATACAGGCTTCCTCTTGTTTAGTGGATGAGTTTAGATTAGATTATTAGGTAGAAATTCTTTACTGTGGGGATGGTGAGGCTCTGGAACAAGTTGCCTTAGAGAAGCTGTGGATGTTCACCCCTGGAAATATTCAAGGGAAGCCTGGATGGGGATTTGAGCAACCCAGTCTACTGGAAGGTGTCCCTGCCCATGGCAGTGGTTGGAACCAGGTGATTTTTAAGGTTCCTTCCAACAAAAACCCTTATCTGATCTCATGATTCTTTCCTTTGCTTTCATGTGTACCTGCTGACAGGTTGTGAATTGGATTTATGATCCCTGACCCAGACAGACACTTATAGGAGGATTAGATACATTCATACCATAGTTCTTTGCTAAAGCCACAGCGAAGGAGCTAATGAAATGTGTGAACATACACATTTTCTAAATGGAAGCATGCTTTCTTTCTGTGTCAAGTCATGAAAGCTATTATCTCTTTAAATGAAGATAATCACTTTAATGTCAAGAAGACTTCTGAAAGACAATAATTCAGGAATATTCTGAATGGCACTTCAGGTGTTAAAAGAAGGCACCCAGTTGTCAACATGATGTACTGTGAAATAAGTCACCTCAAGCCATATGAAGCTTCCGGAGGGAGCTGCCCTTGTGGATGTTAAATCCTCACATCAGGGCTGTCAATTCCTGTCATTTGTATTTTATTAAATAAACTTGGGATTTCATTCAGTCACAGTAAAACTCTTTACATGAAAACAGGATTTCCTATAATGTCTCCATGTGACTCAGAACGAAGTGGTTTCTTGTCTCTACCTATTAAGTAGACAGAACAAGACAATAAATTTTGTATCATCTCTGTTTGATGAAGGTTTTAAGAGCTGGATTATCTTCCCTAATCTAACTACTCTTGGATTCAACCCAAATCAATTTACAAATAATTCTGAGAAACAATGAGGATATTTTGCAGATACACCTAATGCATGTACACTTTGTGCAGCAAGTAAATTTATTTCATACAAGCAATTAAAAAACCTGTCCCACTACAATTTCTCTGTTAATTGCATATTCTGCCTACCACAATAAACCAAAATTAAAACTTATGCATCTTTTCTATTTCTGAAACAAGACTAAACAGCAGGACTAGAAGACATTGTTCACATTGCTTCATGTGCAAATAGATTTTTTTGCACAATCTATTTTAGGAATGTATATTTGGATGGCCAGCTAAGACTAAATTAGACTTTTATGAAACATAATGGAAAAGGAATGGATAAAAATAATTAGTACTAAAATTTTTGATGAGTAGATGGAAAAATAAAACTATATTTCAACTTGAGTTTTAGTCACATTAAGCAAGCCATACGAATCCCTTCTTTTATATCTAAGTTTTCCTCATTTACAGTTATGTCTGAGCAATAAAGAACAATATACCAGTCCTTAATCCAATGCCAAATGGCAATATCTTCCCCCAAGCTCCTTGGCAACTGTCTGTACATTCTCTGCACCCTTAAAACCATTACCAACCTGGGCAGCAGCATCTGCAAAGGCAATAATGTCCAGGAAAGGGGGAATTCAAGCATGACTTTTTGTTTTACAGCATTAGTTGTAGATGCCACAGGTATGGTTTAATTTAATTCAGTTTAAAACTCTTGTGTTCACTGTTAACTACAGAATACATTTACCTTGTTGATTTGTAGCTTTGCATTCTTTAGGAAATGCTGATGTTTTGATTAGTCCCCAAGCACTAAAAACCCTGACAGTAACACAGTGGTACATTCAAAAACTGACAACAAAGTCAATCTTCCTGCTGCTCTCAGGACTTCGCGACTGCACAGAGCTCTACATCACTCCAGTTTACTCATTAAATAAACCATTAAATAAATATATAATATCTGAAAGTGGTTGAACTGTAACTAGTAAATTAAGTTACCTAAGGTTTTTGGAAAGCTTCTTTTCCCATTTTATTAGCTAGCAATTCCTCTAAATTTATTAAAAACAAACAAAAAAACCAAAAAACCAAAAAACAAAAAACCCCAAAACCTGAAAACAAAACAAAACAAAAAACCCAAAAAAAAAACCCCAAAACAAAACAAAAACCCAAAATGAAAAAAAAAAATCCCACAACAGTTTAGAAACTTTTCACTTTTTAAACAGGCAAAGAAAAGGCTGAAAATTTTATTTATCATACTGGTTTCAGCTTTCTTTCTCTGTTACAGACAACTCCAATGATCTTTCTATGGGACATATCTCACTCTAGGAATAGGAGGAAAATATACCACATCATCATTAGTCACCTTGATGTGACTGCATTCTTCCTATTATTAATTAGGCCAGATCAGATTTCTACAGGATGCATTGAAGCTGACATCCTCCAATCTGTAAAGTCCCTTGGAAATCACATTCATTTGCTTTAGGAGAATTCCTGTGTGTACTAATTGCATGCTGTAGTGAACAAAGGCCTTCTCTCCTGCCTCGTATTGGCATCTTTATTAGCATCCACACAAAATTGCATGCAAGGTCTCTCTCAGAATCTCAGCTTTTGTTAGCTGATACATGGAATATCTAAGCTGCAAAGCCACGGATTGATGGATTGGTGGATGTCAACTGTTTTGGGTATAATGCTCTCAAGTCCAAGTAGAAGAAAAAGGAAGATGGATGTGTCTAAGACGTACAGTCGAATCTACAGCTACAGAAGTGCAGCTGGGCCACATATTCATATTTTTCAAGTATTGATGCTCTACTTGTTCTCATGTCAATTTGTATTCTCAGGGGATTGTTTTTCATTGATTCATTTATTTACTCTTCCTTGAATTTCTTCTTGATTATCATCTCCCTGTCATATAAAATGAAATAACAAACATAAGCTGATCTAACAGACTTTCAAATTCAAAATTTCCCAAGAAAGTATATATGTATATTTTTAATTTTCAACCATTATCTAATTCATGTTAGGTTACACTGAACACAAGGATATTAGAAGGGAGATGGGCACCTAAAAGAATCTCTTACATGATTTTGTTACATGGCATGGAAAAAAAATACAGAATTATGTCTTTAATTTAAAAAGCCCCCTCTTGCCACCCAAGCTTGGCATGTTTTAAGACAGGAAAATGAGAATTGGAGCACTAGGGAAGAGGAAGATCAGACCAGCTGGAAGGTTTTTTTAAAACTACACCTAAGTCCCCTTTATACACAAACCTTACCTGAACAGAAGTCATCAGAATATCTGTCATACACTGCTTTGCAGTTTCTTTCATCACACTCACAAGTATCTCCATGAATATCTCCCCAGTCACCAGTTGGGTCTACATCATGGCATGTACATTCCCCACATACACATGTGCCTAGAAATGTAAAAAAAAAAAAAAAAAGATAATTAAAAAATTAAAATAGAAAAGACACAGAGATAGAAAATTAACTTTGTAATTTAGAGTAACTTTGATTACAGAAATTTACACTTGTGAATTTTCAGCTCTCATAGAAATGCAATTTCAAAGTGATAATGCAATTTTGCAAGTGATAATCTTGAGTGTGTGCTCATCTTCTATGATTTGAAACCTTCTTAATTATTTAGTAGCAATAATTTAAACAAACAAATTGGCTTCCTCTTCATGTTTATTTTTGCTGTTGAGCCTTGCTAGGAGTCAACAAAAATGTAGCTTACAGAACTGTTGTACATCTTTGCATCAACAGTAATTTGCCCTGTCAGTAATGACAATAAAAATCAATTCTGTTTAAATGACTTGGGCTTGGGCACAGGGGATAATTAATGGTTTTTAAAGCATAAACATTTAAACTACAAGAGAATCCAAACTAACACAGCTGAAAATGTCTAGGAGGTCATTCTTTACTTAAGAAGAACAGCAGCACAGATCTGCATGAAAGGATAATTCTCCACTTTCCAAGTCAATATTCAGGACCACACCCATTGTTTGCAATAAGAAGAAATGTGAATAACAGAAAACAAATTTGCATATTTTACTAATATGCAGAGAATATGCACCCTACTTATTAAGGAAAATCTGAACAAAAACCCCTAAGCAAACAGAAAAAGATATTTTCATTATTCAGAAATCCAAATATGCTTCAGGGAGCACATTCACTACTTTTTTTGAGATGCTAACAGGCTCATAGAAGCAGCCTGACCTTACTGATGCATGCAGTTCATTTCTTGCAGAGTGGCTTCACCTTCTGCTACTCTGCCAACACCTTTGCCATCTTATTTAGGTTATTCTAAACAATATAATATAATATTTGAGGGCACCAGGACAGGATGACTAAACAGTACACATAGATATAGGCACATTCTCTAATAAAAGGAGCAGGTCTGCACAACCCAGCACGCATGATATGAACACAGAGAGCTGCTGCCCTCTATTCTGTTAAAAACCCTGAGACAGCCCTCAAGAAATTTGTGCCTAATTTTTTATAGTTTCACAATTCAGTGACATTACTGAAGAAGAAAAAAACCATTCAACCAATAAAACAACAAACAAACAGAACCAGGAAATGCCTCTGGAGAGTGATTAATCCTCCCAGAAACAACTTCAAAGTTAATTTAGATCAGCTTTTCTGGATGTCAGAATGCAAAACATAATCTCACCAAAGTTTAAAAATCTAAATTTTCACATGTGTTCTTAACTGGTTGACTAGATAGTCCAGGGGAAAAGATAAGGACAATTTATCCATCTTAGCACTGAAGGAGGGTGAGCATCAAGGTTTGCCTTGATATTTGATTTTTAGAAGGCTCAAGACTGACAAGATGAACTGTACTTATATCACAAGATGTTTAAGCACAGAAAATTGGGTAAGTAGGACCAAATGGAGCAGAAATACTTTGTTGGAAAGTAACTTCACAATATCAGAAGCCTATAAAATTCTTATGAAAATAAAATTACAAATATATGAAAGGCTAAAGGCACAGAAGTATCACACAAATGCACCTTTGTACTGGAGGTTGCAGCTACTCAGACTATCAGCAATGCTAGTCATGCAATTTTTCTTACTGCAATGCCAGTTTAAAGAAATAATCGCACATTAAAATTTCAAATTTGATTAAAAGCTTGCTTTGACAAAAAATTCCTTGCCAAGAAATTATTTTCTCAGTGCAAAGAAAGCATCTAACATGAAGACACTTTGATATCTATTATTTCCAGAACTACACAAAAATTTTATGCTGAAGTCCCACAAGTAAATGAGCCTACATGATCTCTGCTTTTGAGCCAAACTTTCAATTTCAACCTAATTATGAGAAGAGAGTTTTCTAAATGCTCTCTTTATGATTAGATGTTCACAATACAGCATGCTTTGTCAGTAGAGATGTTTTAAGGAGAGGTATCTATGTGAGTCTTGCTTATGTATTACTATAATTATTCTGGTCTATTGCCAAAAAAACCACTTTTTTTTTTAGCTCCTTATTCACAGCAGCTAGTGAAAAGCAAGCTTATTTTGAGGGGTTTTGTTATTTTCTTTTTCCGAAAAGGCAAAATTAGACAGAAGTATAAGGTAAAATTCAAATTCCAAACCTGTGTGCAGATAAAACCTTATGCAGTTAGAGAAACTGTGTGAATTCTACATTTCCATCTCTATGCATTCCACAGCATTGCTACTGTACACTTCACAGGTGTTTTTTCAGTTGTAGTGGAAATTAAATGCTTCATATTTTCATTTTTCCTATGACATTGTGGGAATTGACATATAGTTCTGTGACCTTACAGCACCAGTCCATTCAAAGTAAAAAATCTGGTAATATTTTATTTTGCAAGCTAAGCCTCTTAGCAAAACAAGTATGAAATAACAAATTATCCTTCTCAGTTTACTACAAAAATAAAGAATGGGAACAAGTTGAGTTTGCTTAATCAAGAAGTGGATGTGGATTTGTGTAAGTTTATACCTAAGCACAGGTATCTGCCCAGTTGCAAGTGTATATCCAGAGCTGAAATAGGTGAGAACAAATAGAAACTCAGCAAACACAATCCATGTCCTGCTGTAGAGAACACATAGGGTGAAATAAAAGCCAACTATATAAACATGTGTAGAAGGTCCATGCAAATGACACACCTCTGTTGCTGCAGATTTTGCCATCTGGAGATGTGCATCTTTTCTTGATCTCCCAGGGGGTGATGTCACACTGGAATTCACATTTATCTCCATGCCAACCAGCCTCACAGTAACAGTTTCCACAGTAACACTTTCCATGGCCTTAAGCCAAAACAAATTTTGTACAGTGAGAAACAGGCAAGTATTTAAAAGGCATTAGCAATTTAACTGTTTTTATATTTTCTTTTAAAGAGTTTTACTGCTAGATTCAGAATAGAAACAATTTATATATCACGTATGAATACAAAAAATCAGACAAAGGACATCAGAACTATACTTTATCCCCTCTAGTTTAGAACAGATTTTCCTTTAATCATAGATTAAATCTAATCAAGAAACACTAATTGACAACATAATTTTTATACTTGTACACTTTTTTTTTTACTTTATGGGTAATTTTTGAAGACTGTAATAATTAAAATTTAAGCATAGCTTTACACATCAAGGTAGGACACATACTTGGCATGTCTAAGAACACCTTATGTGTTCTTGACTCCTCAGCTACCTGAAGTAAAGACATCTTGATTTATTACACACCAACTATGTGGTATATGGCTTCACTTCTTCTTCCCCTCTGTCAAGAAGATTTTCAAACATGGCTAAACCAGTTCATCAAGGAGACTTCTTTTCAAAATTATTCTTTCAGATGTTCATTTAACAAAATATACATATCCCAAAAAAGATGGCTGCATCATCTGGGTGAAACCAGATCCAGAATATTTTCATCTGCAAAGGCACATGTGCCATGTGCTTCAAAGAACAAAGCTTTTAAGTGAAGTAGTTGCAATTCTTACTAATCTTAGAGCCAAAAGTTAACTCTTTAATAGTAGGATCAAATCAAGATCTTGTTCTTTCTTCCTTTGAGCTTAGTAGACCTGGCCATCTCTATCACAATCTGGTCAATTTATATTCTTAGTAATCAAGACTGCAAATTATTGAATACAATTTTTCATGTTTTTTGCAACTATACATGGAATTTTCATTGCATTTGGTTAAATGTGAAAAACCAATTAATTTAATTAAATAATACAACATAGACAATCAAAAACATTTATTATGAAAACGTTGGTCATGAACAGTAGCAAAATATAAGAGGAAAAATACTAAAGGAGTATAATGATTTGTTCTAGAGGCAATTTTTATTAAATTAAAATACCAATACTTCATTCTTCACTCACACTTTGATACTTCTCAGATAAACATCAATTAAATTATAAAATTTGCCTCTTGCTCTTGCAGGAGAAAAAAAATCACTCCCTTAGAGTAAAGAAGCTTTAGTTTAAAAAAAATACCAGGACCAGAATTTAATTTTAGCTAGAAGATATGATACTCTCAAAAACGAGCTGCAACTTGACTCCAAAATGTATGCAACCTCAAATAAAAAGTGATGGTTAGTTGACTTGTATTATTTCAACTGAACTCAAAAAAAAACCAAGACTGGAACACTCTTGTGGGCATATGGACACAATTTGCACATGTGTAGCTTGAACAATGTTTGTAGTACCTTCCAGCTCAAGGACAAGCCTCCTTCTCAACATGGGCAACAACCATAAATGGTGTGTATTGCACAATATTTAATTGACAGGTTCCTGCCTTATAATGACATGAAAGAACAGTTTGAATTTTGGTTGCTTTTCTATCAGCAGAGTTCATTCCATCTTGTTTTCCTGCCTTTCCTATCACAGATTAAATTCATTATTCATTCCTTTCTCTTTGTATCTTCTTGCTTTTGAGTTATCATCCTACATTTATTCCTGGTATTTTTAATTTTTACTTCCTTGACAAAATTCCTAATAATCTATTTTCTGGGTTTTTTTTTTTTATATGTTGTCCATTCTGCTCTCTCAGATGTGCCATGAAGCATTCACATTCCTCATATAGTCTACTGAAGACAGACACACTAAGCTATGAATTACCTTAGTGAATTATCTTGTACAATCCTCTTGGCAGTTCTTCCCAAAAGAGGAGAATGTCACATGATTTATTCATTCTTTAACCTTATCGTTAGCTCATTTTTGCATCTGAAATTTGCACTTAGAATTTGCAGTGTGAAGTCTTGCAAATAGAGTTACTTTTATTTTAAGTCATATATTCAGTAAAGATATTTTTTAGAACCATGCAATTAAATAACAGCCTGTATTAATCTTCTTCACTTTTTTTGCACTCATTAACATACGTACCTGTACAAATCTCTCCTGTTTCATCATCAATGCATTCTCTGTCATCACATTCACAAAACTTGCCATATACCAGTCCATTTTCTTCTGAGTTAGCACATTGGCACCTGCCACACTGACATGTGCCTGTAAACATTTAAGAAACATTACCCAATGATTGCAGATTACAGAAAGAGTTTCATTAGTGTGTCAGAGATGGTACATATTTTATTTCTTAGAAGGCTGAAATCTGAAGATCATCCACACAAATAAAGACAGACATAGAAATGATCCATATCAACAAAAATCCTAATCTTAGCTGTACAGAGATAGAGCATTCAAGTGCCTTGGAAGTGTAAAACTGGTTTGTGGTTTGTTTTTTTTTTCACAGCATAAACCACCAAAAAAAACCCCAAAAAATCAGCAACCAAAAAAAAAAAAAACTTTCTGACATAATAAAACGCCAGAGCACTCAGGCAATGCAGTAAAGGATGGAAATGGATTTGTAACCAGATCTCTCTTCTATCTCTGCTCATCATGTCACACATTTGCTCCTTGGTGTTTTGAGGAGAGTTGCCCCTCAGCTCAGTGATTCCCTCCTTCCATGACCTGCCCTCCTGAATAGGAAGAAATTCTTTTATTGCTCCCTGAGAAAGAAGAATCCCCTCTTTTCCCTCAGAGGGTCTATCTGACCTGAGATCATAAATAATTGTATGAATGAGTTCCACAGTTCAAAAAAAAAAAAATCACAACTACATTAAAATGACATTAGAAACAAAAGTATTACTAGGCCACTGATATAAAAAAACCCTTGACCCAACCTTTAATAAAATTGAAAGGGTGGGAACTTTGTACAATATTACATTACTGGGGCCTTGTGGTCAGTGGTCTCCTGTAAATACTGGGGCCACTTCTAACCAAGGAAAGAAACAGGCTCATTTTTAAGAACTTTGACTAAGTAGAATGAACTATACTTATTTTTGAAAGTCAGATTCTCATTTAGCTATCTCTCATGACTCTCTCGATAGCAAGTTTCATACATCTGTTGTTAGAAACTGAGTATATTATTGACTCAGTATGCTGCATGCTAGTAGTTTTATGTAAACTGGTTTCTTACCCTGCACTACCTTCTCTCTAACAAGTCCCACAAATCCCTGGAATTCTTGCTCATGTCAGCAACTAATTTGTGAGAAATCTATTTGTGTGGATTCCAACAGAAATTAAAGCAATAGTAAGCAGAAGTGGCATTCTTCAAACATTTTTCCACTTGGAGGTCAATGTAATAGAAAAACCAGAAGGCAATTTCTGGTCTCAAAACTTAATTGGTAGAAAATGCCCTTTAAAATGGTACCATTCTCCAATGAGGTTTTCTAAAAGGCCATTTGGTTTACCTCTGAATTATTTTTTTTTTTTTTTTTTTGGAAAAGACCTATTTAAGTTAGAATGGTCATAAAGCTAAACAATTAGAGAAGAGAGCATTACCAAATCAGAACAGTGGAAATGCTCTTTTAAATGATTCAACACATTTTCTACAACTGATTTTAATAATCACAGGTACAATTCAAAAGTGTCTCAAAAAGTTGCACAGCTTATAAATGTCCAGGAAAAATATTTTAAAATGTTATTTCTGCATTCTGTAAACACAAACACTTGATAGAAATTACATCATTTCCTGTGTTAATGACATTACAACAACATTCTAATGAGGAAAATAAATTACACAGTTGCAGTTTCATCAACTCAAAACAGCTGTAGATAAATCAGAGCACTAAAGTAGGTGTTCCTAATCAGTGTACATTATATGCACAGAAATAAGCCTATAGGAAAATTAAACATTTTAGTACGCCTACAGTTACATCTCAGTCTCTTGAAACATACTACACAAAATTACTACTTAGAAATCACAGTGATTCTCAAGATAACACTGGGAGAGCATTAAGGTATCAAAAGCAACAAAAGACAACTTACCTGCACCAGAACAGATGATATCTTGAGAATTCTTGCACATTTCATTGCTTTTCCTCCGTGTAAGATTGCAAGTAGTTGGATACTGACAAGCTCCACCATACCAGCCTTCATCACATTTGCACTTCCCACAGTCACACTTTCCATGGCCTAGCAAAAGAAGGAAAGAGTGTGTCAAGACCCTTCTTTTCTCATTCAGAAAGCAGTATTTTCTTATCCAGCTTTTAAAATAGATTCCATCAATTACATTTTTAAATGAACATGACTAACAGATTAACTTAACAGAGTTCATATGCAATTAAAAATAGCAGGGAGACAGCCAGCACATGGCTCCACCAAGGACAAAACTTGCTTGACCAATTTGTGCCTTTCTATGATGGAGTGACTGTATCAGTGGACAAGGGAGGAGCTACAGATGTCATTTATCTGAACTTTTGTAGAGCATTTGACACTGTCCCCCTCAACAGCCTTCTCTAAACTGATGGAGAGATGGATTTGATGGGTGAGCTGTTAGGTGCATAACGACTTGGTTGGGTGGTCACATCAAAAAGCCAGTGGTCAACTGCACAGAGTCCTGGAGCACAACTCTGACAGCTGGAGTCCCTCAGGGACTGCAACCAGTGTAATACTGTTTAGCTTCTTAAGGCAAAAGGATCAAGTGCATCCTCAGCAAATTTGCAGATGAGTGGTGCAGTTGACACACCTAAAGGGTGTGATGCCATCCAGAGGGACATGGACAGGCTCAAGAAGAAGGTCCCTTGGAATCTCATGAGGTTTAACAAGACCAAATGCAAAGTGCTGCACCTGGGCTGGGGCAACCCCCAGTATCAACACAGGCTGGGGGATGAACAGATCAAGAACAGCCCAGCCCAGAAGGACTTGGGGGGCTGGTGGATGAGCATCTGGACAATTTTCACTATTTATGTTGCATACAAAGTATCATTTTTACACTAACTTCCAGGAGCGAATTTTTAGTCCTTCATTCTTTAGCATTTTACAATTTTAGGTAGTAAATATGAAAAAAATTTGCATCTCTTTTAAACAGAGAATTAAATTTTAAAATAAATATCTTTTGAATATATATCTGATTACAGAATATTCCCATCCTATCACTGTATCTTAAAACCAGAATCTGATTGCAGTCTGTTTTAAATGCATCCTTTCCTGTGGTTAGAATTAGCTGCCTGAAAAATACAAGCCCAGTCTACTGCCAGTAAGAAGGAGTTTAAATCACTATTGTAAATGAAAATTTTAATTAGAAAAGGTTGTCTTTTTTGTTGCTCAAGAAAACTTTTCTTGCCTTCCAACATCGTCCTAAGACAAGATACAGTTTAATATCTGCAAAAAACATGAAACAAAAATATAAGAGACAATGTTAGCTCTTGTTTTAAAACATGAGTTGCCACCCTAAAAAATGCTGAATTGCTTCATTGGTAAAGTACAAGAAAAAAAAAGGATATAAAATACAGAATAAAAAACCTACTCTAGTGACTATTCTGCTTCACTGACAGACAGCATAAAACCATTCCAGGTTAGCTTACAAAAAAAATCTTAGGTTAGCTTACAAAAAAAATGTAAAGGAAAAAACATAACCATTTTCCTTTCTTTGAAGGATTGTTTGTCACTATGACTTTGCATTCTCTATGTTAAGCACTCTTGTGATTTAACAGTTTGATGTCTGCTGGTGAAGAAAAGATATTCTAATAAAAGTAGGACTAATTTTCCCATTCCCATATCTAAATGACAGAGTAAGGCAGAAGTTACTTCGTATCAGTTATTAGCAATGGTCCAGAAGCACTAACCTCTCTCAGAAATGCACTAATCTAACACATGATGCATGAAGGAAATAAATAATTTCACTTAAAAAGTTGAAGAAAATTAATAAAATATTTTCAAGAGAGAGGTTATACAGAGGAGTCTCCTGCCTTTAACAAGAAAACACCAAAAAATATAATTAAGAAAACTTTGAGAAGTAACAGAAGATCGTTTTCATGCAACAGAAAGAAACTGTCAGGAATCTCACTCATATGAAATTGTAAGATTGCACACATGATTTTCCCAAAATTAAAACATATTAATTTTGCCATTTGGATTTTTTTAATTGCAAAGCAATGGCAATATTCTGCCCAAAAATTTGGGTGAAAGGTCTATATTGAAATGTAGAAGGCCATAACTGCCTGCAATTACTTGTGTATCTCCCTGCATCTTCCCTGTCACATGGATGATGCAATTGATCTGCAAGTCAGTTTGACACAGGAATCCCTTTGCTTTTCTCCCACACCCACATGTACCAATATTATCACTTCCTTGTGACAAAAATAATGATGTGATAAAGTAGAAACCAAGTATGCGATAAACTGTAAGAAAATTAGGGAAAGCACATAAGTTTTTTTACTGGGTTTAGATTTCTTTCCGAAAGGTTTTTGTAGGATCCCATTTGTTGTGTATAAATTTCTGCATTATTTAGAAAGCAAATAATGTTAGGAAATAGAAAATAAGGAGTAACAATCACTATGAAAGCTATGAGGTGAGATTGCATCTTCCCATAAAATAAATTTTAGCAATAAATGGTAGACCCAGGTATTTGAGAAAGTTACACAGAACATAAGAAAAATTAAGAATAAGACTTCACTAAATAGTTGGTCAAGAAAGCTGCATCTCAAAGTGGTGATACATTCATTCCATTTTTTAAAAAATAACTAACACAAATATTAAACACAAATAAATCAGAACTTCACTAAAAAACATAATCAACAAAAAAAAAACAGAAAACAAGTAAATAAGGAAGATGCAAGAAAATGTAGTAATTCCTTTTAAGAAAAAGACTGGCTGAGGATTGTGAAAAACTTGCAACTTCAAACATTGGAAGAAACATTTTATAACGAAGGGCTCAATTTCTAACTAGATGAGCAATCACCTCAGAGAGTATATCTGGACTATGCAGGAAGCTTTTAGGGTGGAACACAAAATTAATATGCTAGGAAAACTGTCAAATGTCACAAAATATATAAAGAAAGTGAGAACAGAAAATGTTAGGCAGGGTCAGATCTTGCAAAATTTCAAGTACTAAAATGTACTTTCATCATCCAAATAAAAAGAAAACAAGAAAAAGAGTGGCTTCAAGCAGCAAAAACCAGTTAAGATTAAAGACAATTTACAGGCAGTACAAAACAAAACTAATATGGGGATGTTGATTACCAGTAGCAAATGCAGTGTGGTTAATGACATGCTCTCTGGAAATGAAAATTACTCATCTAAGATGAGGAGAAAACAAAGACATGATACTATTTTTAAGAAAGTGTCTAGACCAAGAGGGCAAGACCCTTTGGCCTCCATTTGAAAGTACTTAAAATTCTTGCACATGAAAAGGCAGTTCAGCAACAAAGACTTTTAATGAATCTATCAGGCAATCAAATGTCTGAAATAAAACCTAGCTTATCTTTCTTTTAAGCAAAAGGAGTGTACATGTTCTAGAGAACATAAAAACAAATACCTGTGATCTCATGAGCTGTGCCAGGATTTAACATAAACTATGAAGCATTGCATAGAGACACTGAAGTAGTGAAAATGGAATATAATGAATAACAGCTTTACCCCAAAATAACTATCATTATGCCAAAATAACCTGGCATATCTTTTTTGAGATAATGAATATTGTAAGAAAAATAACATAGGAAATCCACGTGATAGAATCATATATATTGGACATAATGCAGCCCAGGAAAGGAAGAATATTCTGGACAAAATGCTCTAGAAATGCAAAAGAATTGCGGCATAGTTTAAAGGAAGGAAACAACATCAGGACAAAAAGGCATATTACTGGAATAGAAGATGATGTCTGGTTATGCTTCAAATGATGTTTTTGGAACTCTGTGTTTAACTCTGTGTTTTACTGATTCTGATAAAGAAATTCAAATAACACAAACAACATTTGGCAATAACAAAACTGTAAATCCTCACTAGAGAGGTGAAGATGAAAGATCATACAAAAATAACTGGACTGACAACCTGAAGGACTGAAGTAGTAAAAGTGGATTGGAACTGAAAATACAAGCACAAGATTACACACTAGGGACAAGGAAATAAAGGCTAATACCTCCCCAGCTGGAAAGAAGAAGAATGTGACTGCATATTGACATCAGTTCTGGAAACATGGAGTGACTAAGCCTTTAGCTGACAAGTGTCTGAGATGTACCCATTGAGGATCTATCACTAGGGACAGCAAGTGGCAACAAATCTGCATTTGAAATTATTCACACAATGTATGGGATATGGTCCTGAGCCCAGTTTATCCTTGAAAACTGCCATTAGGTCTCTAAACCTTGGAAGACTGAGTCAAGTTATCCTGGGAAAACATTTGCAGAATTTTAGCCACTTGCAGAGTTACAAGTGGTTGGGAATTAAAACATCTGAGCAGAAAGATGGTAATTTAAACCACAAGCATTTGGCTCTGATCACATACTTTTCTGCTTAGACAATTGACCGCAACTTTCTAAAAATATTTTTCTACTATATATTTACATGCCTACAGGTCCAAGAGCAAAGATACAAAGGTAAAATCTCTGATAAAAAGCTCTGAATCCACATCTGTATTGCATGTACTCAGGGCATCAATTTGGAAGCCTGCTTTTGCTGAGCTCTGTGTGTAATCCATCATGAGAGACAGGCACTTCTGCAGAGTGACTCAGGTCCTGTGTGGGCTGAACAGACCTCAGAGGTTGTCTTTTTTCACTAAACTGCTGGGAAGATGTAACTTTGGAGTTTGATGCATCGTTAGATACCTTTGCATACAAACACAGATCATTCATTTATGTTCTTTTGCTTCACTCATCTATACAATACTCAACATCAGGGTTTCAATATACTGACATACTTTGAATAAAAAAGGAGCATGGTGTCAGCTTAGTTGCAGGTCGAACTGCATTGCCTTATAAAAACAACTATATTAAATAATTATTGGATGGACCAGAAACTAAGTTTGAACATTGCTTTCATTTTATGTGTTTGCAGAAATTGCAGCATTCATCAGGGCTATTGGGGTTTTTTGCGCATCTTACTGGAAAAGAGTCTATTCACCTTTGTACCAGTTTTCTTTAATTTTTTTATTACATGTGACTGAAATTTGCTACATTCTTGCGCTTAAACTTTCCATAGGCAATGAAATCAGTCAAAACAAACTGCTTGGTTTGTCACCTCCCATGCTCTTGCTGAGAGTGTGTGTGAATTTATGCCTGTTTATCTGCCATGACTATCTTTTCTACAGAGCAGTGGTGGGGCACAAAAATGTAGACTCCTTAACAGAAATAAAAAGTAAGAAAAGACAATTTGATATTAAGACTTTGAATTGAGAAAAAGGTGATTAGGTTTTACTCCTGTATCTTTATAATTTTCTGGATAACCTCTCCCACACAAACAAAATCACCAGAAGTCCAAGTGATGAGCTTAAAAAGTCTTCTTTATAAAGCAAATATTGATAATTGACTTTGTCATAGAAATTTTGTTAAGGATAAACATCTTGGTACTTCAGAGCTTTCAGATGTTATGTGTGACTAGATGTACCTAGTTTAAAAACAAACAGCCCAATGAGGTAACAAGCTACCTTTGAAATTACAGTCACCATTTTTTCTCAGCAAGAGCCCTCCCTGTCTAGAAGGAACTGTGAAACTATGGCCATGTGATTATTAAACTGCCAAAGCTTTTAAATAAATTCTTGGTTCATTGAGTAAACACAACTGGAAATATTGGCTTTGGAGTAATACCTACTAATGTTGTGCCACATTAGTAACAGCAAAGTAACCCTCACATCAAAAGATGCATCTTACTTGAGTGCAAAGATCCAGGCTGTTTGTCCAGACACTAAAATACACTCAGGTGTCCTTTCTACCACATGTTTTTGATAGTAAAAGCCCAAATAGTCTATGTAAGAACACAACTGAGGGCAGTTCTCATTTTAAAATTGTAATGGAATCAATTTTCTACAGGCAGGTGAGATGCTTATGCTAAGATAAGGATTTCTCTCTCGAGCATGAAGTTAGTCATCAGAAGAAAATCAGCAGCTGGAATGATAAATAAATTGGGCACATTACTATGCATTTTTAGCAACCCCTGAATGATTTCTGAAGTGTTTTTTAAACCTGAAAAAACATTCATTAAATGGGTGAAGAAATATGAAGAATTTTTTGTTATGGATTCCAAATTCCAACTGGGATATTAGATAGGAAGAATAATTGAATTGTAAGAGTGGAAAATTTTTGAAAAAAAATAAAACATTGTTCTACTCTTTCAACCTAGACAAGCCCAGTAGGGATGTTTTGAATATTTCTTTCCAAATGGATAACTTTCTTTCCAGTAGTTAGTGAAATAGATTGTACTAGTTTACACCGATGAAAAGCTAGTGAAAACATTTCAGATTACACTAAAATAGAATTTGCAGAATGGACTATTTTATTTAACTGCATTTGAGATTGTCAATAAATGCGAGTTGAACTCAGATGAAGCATTTCTCTGAATCTCCTTTTTCAGAATTGTTAGAGTTGCAGTTTCAGGGAGGAAAAAATAAGAAATTGGTATTATTACTTTTATCTCTGTCTCAGTATGCTTAATTAATCTCTTTTTAGGGTTGGGGTCTGGTTGTCTATGTTGCATTGCCTCCAGCAAAAGCCAAGTCTTCTTGACCTATGCAGTATGCTCTAGGGATTCTGCCCCTGCTGAAAGGAGATTTAGCAACACTGGGGTTTTCACAAGAATCCTGTGTCCTCCTTCACATCACAACCACTTGTTACTCTCCCTGTGCTGACAGGATGAGGTTAAACTATGGATTGACCAAGGGAACTGGCTGGAATTTAGAAACAATGCTCAAAAAATCCAGGGGGAAATTTCAAGGGGAAAGCAGCCTGATGATAACAGAACATTTCAAGCCAATTTTGTCACTGAAGCTCCTTTATCAACAACACAGTACTGGTAAGAATTTCATCAGAGATTTTAAAAGGAACACAGTAGGTCCAGAGACCTTTAAGAAATTTAACCTTATTTCTCACAACGCTATTAAAAATAAAAAGAAAATGCCCTACATTGGAACTTGGCTGCTCTCACATTAAACATATCCCCATTTATTTAGGGTGTCCAGACCTTGGAGTAGCCCACAGTAAGAGACAAAACCACTGAGCACGGGGCTGTGGGGAGCCTGAGTCACACTGACAAGAGCACACAAGGTCTGTAGCACAGTTTGCCTCTCAGCACTCTGCAGTGATTGGATTCCCCACACGAATTTAAGTTTATCTGAAATGGATTTCCAGAGTTAAAATGAAAACTGATGACAAACCATCCTAATCCAGTTATTACTGAAAGCACTCTGACAATGAAAACATCATAAATGTTGTTAAATCATAACTCCAGCAGAGGTATGGATTAAATCTTAACAAATGACTGTAGATACTTCCTATGGCAAAGCAAAAAAAAATTCTTCTTGCACTTGTGCCGTGTGTTGCAGGGATCACTTAGAACAACGTTTTAGTAAACAAATATCAAATAGTGTTCTAAAATGAAAAAAATCAACCAGAAACTAGATTAAAATATAGACAATTACCACAGATAGGTGTGAGGGTATGACTGCTGATGGTATTTAATTTTCAGGTTATAAATCAACTAGACACAGTGGCTATTTCTCTTATACATACTCTAAAGTATTATTTACAGCAATAACATCTTTGTTTCATGTTGACTTGTGTCAATGTGAATTCAGAAGTTTATAAATCTTCCAATCATCTCTGAATACAAGTTGAGCAAATAAGCTGATTTCAAAGCACTATTGGTAAATTCAGAGATGCTAAATTAGCATTTGCAGAAGAGTTATTTTAAGAAACATTTAAAATTTAAACCAACATCATACAGAACATATATTAGATAAATATATCAATAACAATCTATGGATCAGATAAAACAATATGATAAAAATTTAAAAATAAAATTTAAAAAATATAAATAAAATTTTAAAAATTGCTGCCCTCTGGAAAGTATGACTACTCTCCACTATCATGAATGATTTTATTTAGTCCTGGAAATTGAAACTATACTTACTGACAATTACAATTCCACTGATAAGATTAGAAACTAAATTAAAGTAATGCTTATGAAAGATATTTATTGCACTGGTTATAGAATTAGTTTTATGATAATTGCTACTCTAATCCTGTATTTCAGAATTTCAGAGCAATAGTTTCTGAAAGAGGCAAGAAAAGATTTTTACTCTTTTACATGGTCTATTACTCCATATAAAATTTTTAATTTTTTTCCTTTCTCAAATATCTGTCTCAGCAAGAAACAGAAATAGGTGAAATTGTCTCCTGCACTCTTAAAATTTCTCTGCACACAACTGTTTGTGTCAGGTTATACAATTGTGTAGCACTTTCTATGTCTCCATCCTGCTTCTGCTTAAATTCCTATCAAGGTATTAAAAACTAACGTTCTCAGCAAATAAATACAATAAAAGCATAATGTGTAATAATTCATCTTAATATCAAAGAATTCCAGATGACATCAAAAAAGTTTTCAGTAGTTAATTTCATGGAAAATTCTAAAATAATTTTTTCATTATTGTTTAGAAAAAATAAAGTGAGCAAGAGATAAAGGTTTTCCAAACATTTCTACTCCAATTTCATTGTTTCCAGTTGCAATACATGGCAGGTGTAATACATAGTTTTAACACTCTTAGGTACTGGACAGTGTTCTGAGACCAAATGGTCTTTCACATAGCTTGAATCTTTTACTTGAAGTGTATATAAAACCCACCATTGCATTTATAAAAAAAAAAAAACAAAACCTATGAGTTCTAGTACTACACATGTGTACTTAGGATTAAAAAGTTTGTGCCTATATGTACACAGATATACCTCAAGAATCAAAGACAACAGACATTTTTCCCTCTACCTGTAGTAAGTGTCCAAAATACAAGAAATCATAAATTTTACTTCTGATCAGGGACTTCTTTTTCCCCTCTTGGCTATAGATTCAAATTCCCTGTACAGTGAATTGAATGAATTTTAATAAAATCAATTGGATATTTTGCATGATTAAAATGAAGGAAAGCAATACTCAGCTGAATCAGCTCCAGTTTGTTATCCTGGTGGTGGCACAAATTGATATCATTTTAAATGTGACTCATGCTGTTTAGACAGATGATATAAATATCTCAGGGAGACAGAGATAAATTAGTTTTATCCATCAAAACAGTCTAGAGTCAAGGTTTCGATTAATAATTCAGTCTTTCTGTGAAAGATTTCCTACTTATTTTTAACCAAATGGTTTCTCTTTTTTTTTTTTTTGAGGATCTAAAATAATCAACTTTTAAGTAAGAAGATCTTTAAATAGTCAGAGTAAGTATTCTTTAGCTTTTTTAGCAGACTCCTTTTTCATATGTTACTGTCCCAGTGTAGACTTTTGCACAGATACTGCATATGTCAAACAAAATTATACCTGAGAGATGAACAATTCCTTTCCATGAGATAGCTTTTAGAGAAGCTATCCATCATGGGATGGGGGAGAGAACTGGAATGGTAAAAGTGAGAAAACCCGTGGGTTGAGGTAAAGACTGTTTAATAGGTAAAGTAAAAGCTGTGCACACAAACAAGGCAAAATAAGGAATTAATTCACCGCTTCCCACTGGCAGGCAGGTGTTCAGGCATCCTCAGGAAAGCTTCTCTGCTTCACGCACAACAGTGATTTCAGAAGAGCAATGCCATCACTCTGAACATCCCTCCTTCTTCCCCAAGCTTTATATGCTGAGCATGACACCATACAGGACATCCCTGTGGTCAGCTGGAATCTGCTGTCCTGGCTGTGTCCCCTCCCAGCTCCTTGTGCAGCCCCAGCTGGTGGGGTGAGAGGCAGAAAAGGCCTCTACTCTGTGCAAGCTCTGCTCAACAACAGCTGAAACATCCCTGAGCTGTCAACACTGTTTGCAGCACAGATACAAACCACAGACACACACACCAACTACTGTAAGGAAAATCATCTATCTGCACAAAATAAAAAAGCCAGTACAACCCCATTTACTAAGTCTAGCCAGTTTGGTGTGTGCTTCAGGTTGACCAACAAATGTTTTACCAGATACCTTTCACTGGATCCTTCCATGGTCTGCGGCTACACATAACCTTTTAGGCTCTGTAAGTCTAACAAACCTCACTGAAGGACAATTTCTGGCTCCCTGTGAGATTAAAAATATCACCATCCCCCAATAAAAACCCACAAATGCTACAGGGTTTTTTATTTTTAAAAAGGCACAAATTTATTAAAAAGCGTGCCTCAAAATGCCTGGGTCATTAGTACTGAAGATATAGCTAAAGATGGAAAGGCTAGAATATACCTTGCTAAATACAAACCAAATATTACAAGTGTATCAGATCACTGAGGGGAAAAAAAATCAGAAAGTTATTTAGGAGTAAAGCTACGGAATACAAACTGCACATTCAATATATATGCAGCTGGTACTGCAGTTTATGTAGAGAACAGGTTGACACCACAAACTTGCTTTAAGGACTGGATGAGCTCAGATTAGCTGTATAATATTTAATTTGCTACATATAAAAAGAGTGGCCACCTGTGTGGCTTTGCCTTTTTCTTAAAGTTCTCATGCGACCATCCTTTTGTTTGACAGTCAAAATGACCCATAATGGTTACCTCTCAGAATATCCTATATGAGGTGTGAGGGCCACCACTGGTGAACCTCAGTGCAGACAGAATTCAGGCAGCCTGACATGCCTTGATTAGAAGTCCTTCTGATGCACAACTTGAAGAGATGTAAGGTCTGTTCTGTTCCTTTTTGCCCTTCTTTTGTTATCACCAACTAAAGATACCAATAAAAGCTATTTTAAACAACACCTTATAGAGTCTGAGAGCCTTTATTACTAGGATTAACAACAAGCTAGCACAGGTGTGTTACAATTCTCTTTAGCATTTTCTAATGATATTTCAGACATTCTACCATTTCTGGTTATCTGCTGGTCAACAAAGCCCATGTTAAACATGCCAGTAACAGAAATATTACATGGAGCAAGCCAGATGGGTAAGACAGGTCCAAAGAGTACAAAAGCGAGTCAAATACTATTTACAGCATGACAAACCTAGTGGTCAAAGGGTCCAAATTACAAGCCTGGCACAGCCCTGAGCTGCACACAGGAGAACCTACACCTCATTAAAGCCATGGCACTGAACAAGGTTGCACTGAACTGTTTGATGACCGGGTAGCCATCAGTGAGTCAGAAGCTAAAAACGTAATGCTGTATCTCCTTTGCACTGTGGGCTGGAGGGCAGAAAAGGGGACATAGCCTCACAAAACTACAAGCCTCCTACAATGACTATACTTCAAATAAATCTATCACCATCTATCCATTACTGTTATTCAGTAATTGCATTTAAGAAATGACTGGTGATCCAAAGACTTTGATTTTCAAAGCCAGGATCTCCTAGATGATGTGTCTTATCATCTGAAATAATTATATTAAGTGTTATCTGTTAAAGATAGTAATACTTGTCATCAAAGTTGTGTATGCTTTACAAAATAACTTACCCATAATTTCATGATAAATATAACTAGTTATTTTTAAATGGATAATTTGATTTAACAGTTTAAAAATTGTGGTTGTACATATGTAGGAAATTAGGGATAGAACATTCCTATAGCTCACGATCATAAATATAATTAACCATGTTCTTTAGAATTTTGTCTGGTAGGAAATCTGGCCCCCTTACCGTCAAAACAATGCAGATACACACACCACAGAAAACAGAAATGGGAAACACCAGATTGTCACAGATTTAAATAGTTAAATACCACCTAGTAATCCTGAAATTGAGTCACTAATATCTCCAAAACTTTTGCTAGCATATGGGGAAAACTCATTACAAAATAAGAGGTGTATAAAACCAGAGTATTCAAGCTTGTACTAAAATTTAAAAACAAACTGAGCATTGCATATAGTTTTAATAGATCATTAGTAGAGGAAAAAACATGAGTGCCTCAAAATCTCATTTTAGAAAGTTTCGAAAATGTCTGACACATATAAGGATTATACCTAAACATTTCAATTAAAATCATGGATCTTAAATACAATTGTGAGTAACATTGTGCCCTCATTTATCTACTGCCAAATGTTAAATAAATGCTTCTCTATTTGTTTTGGCTATTCTCTTCCCCCACTATACAGCTAGGTACTAGATCATCCCTTGCCTTTTGAATAATAATCATCTCTCAACACTAAAATTCTTTCCCTATGCTTTTAGAAAAGATAAATATTTGTGAAGTTTTACCCTGTTCAGAGATTGTGGTGTTTTCTTTATCAGTTTTAAGGAGAAGTTCAGCAAAATAAAGATGGATCTTGCTTCCTAGAACATGCCTCAGGTTGACAGTTTTTCTACAGTCCTGCAAAACTTCCTGCAGCACCTGTTATCACATTCTTCAAAGTACAGACTTACCAATTTACCAAGTTGTGCACTGGCTCCTCAGTGAAATCAAAATAGACTTCACTTTCCAAAACATGGTCCATGGTATTTGGAAATTTAATTCCTGAGCTAACAGAGGCTAAAATATATTTCAATTGCAGTGTCTTCAAGAAAAGGTCAGGTCTGGATTGGCAGCACCCTCACTTCTGAAAATATTGCTCATCCAGCAACTTGAGTCCATCAGAAGAAAGGCTCAGCAAGTGGAATAATAGGGGGAATGGTAAAGAAATCAGGCATTCAAAAGAGGTTTCTTTAAGAATTCATTGCACTTGCTTTACAAATAGGAAGACTGCCAGATAGAAGGAGGCAGCAGGGAAGAAAAAAGTTTACTTTTTTCCAGATGGGTCACAGAGTCATAGAATGATAGAATATTCTGAGTTGGAAAGGACTGATAAGGATCGTCAGCTCCTGGCCCTGCACAGGAGCACCACAAAGTTGCACCATGTGCCCGAGAGCATTGTCCAAATTCTTCTTGAACTTTGTCAGGCTGGTGCTGTGACCACTTCCCTGGGAGCCTGTCCAACCACCTCTGGGTGAATATATTTTTCTCATATCCCCTCACACAACTTCTTACCATCCCCTTAGGTGCTGTCACTTGTCACTAACAGGATCAGCACCTGCCCTTCCTCCCCCCATCATGAGGAAGTTGTAAGTGCAGCGAGGTCTCCCCTCAGTCTCCTCTTCTCCAGGCTGAAGAAACCAAATTACCTCAGCTACTCCTCACATTGATTTCCCTCCAGGCCCTTCTTTGGACACTGTCTAATATATTTATATAAATAAGTTATTTAAAGTATTGCATAAACACTGATAATTTATTTTGAGACAATTATGAAAGCACTACAGCCAACAAGCAGCTTGGTTTGATTTAGAGCTTACACTTGGAGAAAAGTTTTTATTAGGATATAACATTCTTGCTTTTTAGACCCCTAGACATTTCCCAGATAATGTGATAATTTTCAGAAAACTTATATTTTTTTAAATATATATTAAATCTGATTTCTTCAGTTGTCTTTTTGAAAATTTTATATATGGTTCCTGGTACCTCACAGTTCTGCACAGCACAGTCTGAAAAACAATTTAGGCATATTAGTAAGACAGAGAGGTTACTAACTTAAGTGCTTTGGGTATGTCACCATAATTGGGTGGGTGAATGCGCTCAGACCTTTCTGTAAAAGGTCAGACAACTCAGGAAAAGGCTTTTGCAGAGTAGCACCTATTATATTACTTACTCTTTGCATCAAATTACTTAAAAAGCAACACAATAAAACCTCCTTGCCCAGAGAAATAGTGAGAAAATAGCTGGCAGGTGGGAAGAGAGCTCCAACTGTGATAGTGTGCACAGATTACCATCCTTTTAGATAAAGAGTAATCAGCACAGTATTATATATTTTAAAAATACCAGAGACTGCAATTCACGGCAAACTGAAATTAGCTCTATTTTTATGTCTTGGTTCAAAATAAATCAGGGAAATCTTCTCAATTAAAAGAACATAATGGATAGGAGGTGAACAGATTGTTTTATTTGCTTTTAAAACATTGTTCCAGATTCTTAGTGTAAAAAGATTATTTCCAGGTGTAGGTGGTATAATTGAGCTTCTCAGTCTCTTTATGTTGTTATTCTCCTCAATGCACATTTAAATGTAGTGCTAATAAGTAATGAATTAAAAAAAATCCAAAGAATTGAATGACATTTTCCATTCCTTACAAAGTTTGAAGCTCAAAGTTCTGAAGTAATTTCAGGTGAAATCCTGAATTCTTTTAATTTCAGATATTTATATAGTCCGATTACCATATTATCTTAGCATATCACAATCAATTATTAGGTACTTGTGTGGACATTTATATTCACATGCCCAGAAACTGTGGCAAAAAAAAAAAAAATTACCCAGGTTTTATGGATATGGAATAAAACATACTGGAAGACATGTAAAACAAGTGAGTTTAGCTAATTTCTCTAAGGTATTCAACGTGAGCCAGTCACTGTCGTTACACTCAGAACACAGAACTCAGTGGGCTTGTCCCTACTCTTTGCACTGTGCATTTCCTTCTTAAAGAGTAGGTAGCCAGGAAGGAATGAAAGAGAGCATAGAGAATGAGTACTATGAGCAGAGAAGGATACAGAAGAGACTAGCCTGATGAAGGCAATGGCAAAACTCACCTTGATTTTATCATGTCTGGTTTCAATCTCTAGTTTAATCACTCTTGCTCATGACAGAGGTGTCCTCTCACCTAATGAAACCATCAAAGGATCTTCAAAAGCTCAATCACAGCAGCAAGAAAGGAAGGCTGTTCTAACAAAGGATCATAGGTACCTTTTGATAACAAACCTCTTACATGCACAGACAAAAGGGCAGATTCTCCATCACCTCTCAAAAGATAAAATTCCTAAGAACTTTTGTTGCAATAAATGAAAAAAAAAAAAGAAGAGGAAAAAGCCCTCTAAAATTACGGATTCTGTAAACAAGACTCTCATTTCTCTGAGTTTGAGATGAAGAGAATAAACATATTAAAGGACACAACAGAAAAAAAAAAAAAGGAGCCAAACACTTAAAAAGTTTCACAAAGCTGCCTTGATAATAGAAGAGTAATTGATTTTTGATTTTTATTTTGATTTTTTTATTCCCTAGGACTTCTACACTTTTGAGGGAGAAAGTGGGAGTAAAAAGGTCTAGAAACTCTAAAAGGAGCAAGTAGGGACAGTTCAGAAATCAAGGATAAAAACAAGCTATTTTTGCTTCCAACTGAGACACACTAAAAGGAACACAACATGCACTGCACTCATAATTTTTCTGTCCACGCTGGTTATTCATGCCTCTTCAAGCTTGACATTATCACAAACCCATTCTGGTTACGGTAAGACCTCGACTAGTCAGCAAATTAAATGGTTATTAATAGAATTCTTTTAAAGAGACCAAAAATTAACTTGAAAAAAATCTTACTAAAGTCACAAAACCAGAAAATAATGCAATTAATAACAGTTAAAACAGGACTTTGAAAAACAAGAACAACTCCAAGTGCCCCTGTTCTCCTTTTGTGGAGCACAGCTTTGTTTCCCAGAGCTTCCCCAATGTGCAACCCTCACTAGCTTTCATACTCTGTGGAAAATCAATTATCAGAGAAAGTAATAATGTCTGTTTACTATGGATATGTTAGTTGTTTTAAGAAGCAGATCAATTTGAAAGATAGATTAGACAAGGACAACAAATTCATGCCAATACTGAAACTTATGAATATGGATTAAGTTAAGACTGACTACGATGGCTTAGACAAAAATGTGTACATGAATACAAGATCAACGTAACTACTTTGTAAATAGTATTTAAAATTTTTAGAGCTAAGATGAACATATTTCCTCTTAATATTTTTTTTTTTTTAGTCAAGGCTTGCCATAGGAAAAAAGACAAAAGTATAGGCTGAAATGGGAATGCAAAATATTGGAAAGGGGAGGATAGGAACCTCGTGAAAATGGCAATTGCTTTAAATGGCTGTGGTAGTAGGGGTAGGCAGAGGACAGTATTAAATAGAACATGTGTAAGGAACCTAGAAGCAAATGAAGAAGAAATTAAAGAGTCTGAGGAAATGAATAAAGAAACCAAGGAGAGAAAAAGAGGCAGTACCAGGTGAGTACAAAAGACTGGGATATAATGTGGACCACAGACAATAAAACGACATGACTAAAGAGAGGATTCAGAAGAAACAAAAGAGGAAATACTGACAATTGTTAAAACATATACTCTAAATAAATGAAAGAAGGAAGAGAGCAATGACATGAAAAATGCAAAGGAAAAAAAAAAAAAAAAACTTGGTAGAAAGAATCAACCTTGTCAGTCAAAAGGATGAGATGTGATCACATCAAGAATCAATTCAGGCCTTGCAGAAGATATTCCCAAACAGAATGCAATTTCCCTAAAGGAAATGCCTTTTTAACAAGAATTAACAAATCTATAGAATAACTGTTTAATTTTCTTGCCATTAGTTCAAATTCATGTTCTCTGCAAAGAATGTGTGAATGACAATCACTGTGCAAAGCAGAATCTCATTCATACTACAGTTACCAGTGAAAGCTACAAAATGTATTCAACTGGGGTCTTCAGGAGCTACCTGCAATAGAGAGGTCCATAACTAAAAACCAAGTTGGATCTTAATGAAATAAACTTTTATTTTTAAATTTGAATAAAAGTTAGCCAATCTTTTGCTGTTACAAGTCTTTTAAAATGAAAAAAATAATAGTGTTATTTTTTTGGAAAAGGTGCAGCTTCATGAATTCGTTATGAACACTGTTTGGTTTAAACCCAATTAGACAGTAGATATTTTCTTAAATTTTGGAAAGGCTTTAAGATCAGACAACAATATAAATTATCACACATGTTTCTAATTTCTTCTACATGGCTTATCTGATTGCTTATGTAATATTCAAACATAATTGCTACAGATTATTGCTACTTTGTATTGTGCCAGGAATACCCTGAAGGATATCTTGCCTGGACCTTTCCAGTCCACCATCACAAACACATAATCATTTCTCTTTCACTTTCGTGTCCATGGGATGGAACAAAGATGAAGTGAATGCTGAAACTACTGAAAAGACTGGCTATATTCCTTGCCTACATCCACACGCCTCACAGTGCTGATTTTCAAGACCTTAATTTTGGACATTACAAAGAAATTGTGTATTTTGTTAATTCCAACTGAAATCAATGTTCTTGACAGGTGCTCGGTACATCCCAGAAAAAAGTTCCCTGCAGAATGCTGGGATTTTTTTCCCCACATGGGGCTAACTGCCCCCACAAGCAGCGGGGTTTACATTTTGTGGGCATAAATTATTGGTTAGGAAAAGAAGTTTATATTAATTTTAGAAATACATCACAGGCAAACTGCCTTGGAAGCAATTTAGCATTCCTACTCGTTAAACTGCCAGACTACTTCTAAGTGCAATTTGGTAGGCACATTTTGCCTAGCAACAAGTGCCAGATGTCATTCCACTTCCTGCACACACAATAGAGGTCCATAAATTGCTTCAGGTTTAAGCATTCTGGAATTATAACTGCTGCTCAGCACAAAATATATTACATACAAATACTTTATATAATCTCTTTACACAGATGAACACATTGAAAGATAAACATGTGAGGGTATTTTGGTTTGTTTTTCTTCTCCAAATGCTTTTGGCTTTCCATAGGAAAATTTACATTACTTAGACACATTTTTCAAGGGCATGTAGTAATAGGACAAGAGACAACAGCTGTAAACTAAAAGAGAATAGATTTAGATTAGAAATTCAGAAAAAAAAATCTTTACTGTGATGGCACTGGAACAGGTTGCCCAGAGAAGCTGTAGATGCTTCTTCCTGGCAACTGTCCAAGGCCAAGCTGAATGGAGCTCTGAAAAGCAGAGTATTCCTTCATAAAGGCAAGGAGTATCAATCATAAAGAATTTGAAAATATTTTAGGACTAATATTCTGTATGAAATTAAATATCTTGAAATAACAGAGGTTTGGCAACACCTGTATTCAAAAAGAAACTAAAACAATATTTAGAAAATATCTAATAAGGTGGACTATGTGGTATTAGCCTTTGTATTAGGTAGATGGGTATCTAGTTCTTCAGTGATTGGAATGAAAGATCATAGTGGAAAGGATACCATAGTATTTGCATGAACTGGAAACTAAGTTGCCCAGGTGGTGGAGAAAACATAGGAAAAACACTCAGGAAAGAAGTTCTAAACAGAAGAGAACTGCAGGACTGTGCTCCTCCCTATTACTAAGTTATCAAAAAATCTTTATAACATTGTCTACATATGGGCCACCCATTGTTGGCGTCGGTGCTTGGCACCAATCGATGGTAGATGGGAACTGACTGTCACCATTAGTTTATCTTCTTACTGCAAAACCTTCACACTTTCTCTCTGTGAATACTCACAGGCAGCTCCTCACAACACTGACTCCTTTTCTCTTTCTTCTGCACAGCCAGCTGGCTCCTCACTGTCCCGAGCACAACCCCCTGGCCCTCACTCCTCACAGCACAGCCGACTAACTCCAACTCTCCTCCCGAGCAGCTCAGCCACCCTTATAACACCCATCCTTATTGGACACAGCTGTGACCCATTAAGGGCAAGGCTGCTCCTACTCTTTGGTAATTAGCACAGCTGCAACTCCTCAGGGGCAAGATTGCCTTCAGCACTATCTCTATTCTCCTACAATCCATCCTCCCACATCCATACACAACTTTTTATCAGGGATATCATTTGGAAGCAAAGCTAGTAAAACGACCTAAAAGAATTGAAGTTTATCTTTTTTTTCCAGATAATGCTGTGGCATTTCTCTTCAATTTAAGAGATAGTATCTCCATTGGGACCTATGATAGGGCAAGATGCCAATTTTGAACAGAGTATTTCCAGGTCTATCAAGTTGGAATTTCTCATCACCAGCCAAATAATGTTATTATTCTGAAGTTTAAAAAATTCCAAAGCAACAAATAAACCACATTCCCCATCCCTAGCCCCCCACAAATATTTAGCTTTAACTTAAGAGTTTATTGCTCTTCAGGTAATATCTGTTTCATGATAATTTTCTATAACAAATAGAAATAATAATTTGTGATATTACTAAAGTTGATAATCTAAATAAAAATAAGCACTATCAGGGAGATTACACAATATCCCATTCAGCATTTTAATATGTGTATCTGGCGCTCAATTTCTCCACGAATGTTTAAAAGAAAGTATAGTTAATAAAGCCTTTGAAGACAGAGCGAAATATTACACACTGTTCTTCTGGCATTAAGCAAGTCATAAAGGTTACCTAGAAGTTTTTCCAATGCTTTTTCAGACAAATAATTTCCATATACAGATATGTACATCTCCCCACACATATAAAATATAGGTACATATTTACCTATAAAAATAAATATACTTTAATTAGCACAAAAAAAGGTATACATTTGGCAAAGGTATTGCAAGAAGAATAGGAAATTACTAAGTTGGAAGTCTAAAACATACTTACCATTCTAAATGCTGCCATAAAATATCAAAATAATTTTTTAAAAGTCTCTAAAAATACATTAGGAAAATAAGCCTCCACCAAACATCAATAATGGGTAAAGCAGAAAAATGTAGTGGGTCTGCTTGAAATTCTTTTGAAATAGAAAGTGGGCATTTTTTTCAGTACAAATCTTCAGCAGGTTTCAAGAAAAGCAGTTAGACCAAATTGAGTTTTGTTCTTTTCCTCAGCACATTCTTTTTGAATCCTTCACTTTTGCAATGACTTTTCTTAAACTACCTTTTCTTTGGAAGGAAATTGAGATATCAAATGTGAATGGCAACAGGATCTTATTATGCATATTTTTTTTATTTATTAATTCAGTATAGGAAGTATTTTCTCTTCCTTTGGCACACAATGGCTGCCTTGAAAGAACAATGCAATTCAGTTAATTTGCATTTTAAACTGATTTTTTGTCTCCACACTTTCCAAAAGAGAGCTGCATTGAAAACTCAAAAAGAGTTTCTGATCTAGCTGTTGTAATCAGAATGTTGTGAGAAACAATATCAAAGACTTTACTGAAGTTCAGACAATCAATACCCACAGCCTTTTTCCCCTCATCTACCCAATGGGTTACCTTGCTATAGAAAGAGATCAAGTTGGTCAAGTAGGACCTGCCCTTCCTAAACCCATGCTGGCTTGGCCTGGTCCCCTGGTTGTCCTGTGCATGCTGGTGATGGAACTCAGGATGATCTGCTCCATGGCCTTCCCCAGCCCCGAGGTGACACTGACAGGCCTTTAGTTCCCCATATCCTCCTTCCAGCCTTTCTGGTAGATGGGCATCACATTTGCTGAGTTCCAGTCAATGGGACCCCCTGGTTAGCCAGGGCTGCTGGTAAACAATGGAAAGTGGCTTGGCAAGGAACTCTCATGTTCTTTGACTCTCTGGAAGCGCTTTTCATCTGTGTTAGTATGGGCAGTCTTGCAAAATATCTCCAGACCTTCCAGTAATAACATAACAGGTCAGGATGTGGGCTACACATGGGAATATGTGTAGGAGTAAATAGTATCAAAATACTCTCTCTTCTTAAAAACAGCAATACCATTAAGACTTTGCAGATTATAAATCTGTTGAAAGCACAGAGCTGGATACACAGCTTGTTTCAAACTGGGATGAAGGTGTGATTGAGATGCAATAATCAAATTCTTCCATACATTTGTGGCAGCTAATGGAGACTATATTCTTAATTAAGTTGTAATACCTTTTTCTTTGTGTTTAAGCTGTTTCAGTATGCATTTTTCCCCTCCCATACTGCATAGTCAGAATCACTCCCTTTTACCATTTCTGGCAAAAATAGATCAAAGAGAAAATTCTTCTAAGCATCTTAACCCACTTAGAAGGAAGGGAACACCAGGACTTGAATAAAGATGTCTGCATGATCTTGTGCTGACCTGAACACAGGAGACTTCCCACATGCTATTAAGCTACAAAGCCAAGGTGAAGTCATACTTCCTATGCCATGGCTTTCATTTACAGTGAAAGCTTTCAAAATAAAAAATAGTCTTGTTGAAATCAGATTTCATCCTTAGGATCTTCTGTCACCCATGTCCCAGCACATTCAGTCCTGGTACCTCTAGCTCAGTCTCTCTGAAGCAGACAGAAAGGACAAAACACCAGGGAACAAAAATCATGCTATTTTCAGGAGCAGTTTCCACCCTAATTTCACCAGTGCAGGATAGAAACATCTCTCACAATTCTAGCTTTCCATTTGTCTTTCAAGAATTTACTTATCTGATGGTCTGAAACTGTCATGAGTGTCATTGATGCATAGTAACTGTACAGGCTCTTGGAAGAAGGAGAGGACAGGCCATTCTGCAGAGCCGCTTCCTTTGCCCAAGTCAAGAAATTTTTGTTTCAAATGAAAACATGAGGGCTCACTGTGAGCTTACACCAGTAAGAAAAGCTAGAAGGGCTGTACATACTGATTTGACCTGGCAACTGTATTTGTGACTTTCTAAAAATGATTTGATTTTAAGGTAGGTGTTTATTGTATGGATCAGTCATGAGTTTTTGCACAACAGTCTGCAGCTATTTGTAATTTTCTGGCCTTGCAAAATCTTGCAGCCACACATATGAACCTAACGCTTGCTACAACACTTCAGTGGCTTTTCTCATCTTTTTAGTATAAATTTGCAATTTTAGACAATGTTTAATTTTCTAAGTATTGAACCAGTGAAATAATTCCATTGTAACGTGCCATGGAAATCAGGTAAATCCAACATTAGATGTGTTTTAGAGAGGACAATTTCTCCAGCAAAGTGAGTTTCAATTAATGCATCATTGGTATTTTTTTTGAATGCTTTAAACTTCCAGCTGTTTATGTTTGTCCTTACTGGTTTGGACTTTTTGTTTTTTTCCTACTAAGCTTCTCCTCTGCTGACTGGAATGAACAGCAATATGGAGATTAAAGTGGAAACCCAGTCCTTTGCATGTCCCATCAGTGGGAATGTCTGCTTGCATATAATTATTAGCCTTGGGTGTCAAAGAGATCCAGATGTCATCATTTTAACATGACCTCTGTAAGTTCAAAACAGGAAAACATTACAAGGGAAAAATTTCTAATGCTAGATGTGCAAAAATGGACAAATCTAAATGTCCTGCTTAAGAAAAAAAAATAGATCTCCGACAAATGCCTTTTCTTTGCTTTACTTTTAAATTTTTGTCTCAGGTAAGGCTTTCTATATTACTCTGCTTTGCTATTTTTCCTCCAGAGGTTAAAATAAATCTCCTAGATTTCTATAGAATTGCACCATATGACTTCCTGCTGAAACTGAATTGAAACATATAGTATTCTCCTCTACAGTCTTCAAACTATAATAATCTTCCATGGCACTCCCCCATCTCAGCAGTCTAATATCAGCGGATATTTCTTTAATAGTCTAAAAATTAGCATTTAAAATGTTAATTGCTTCCTGACTAATGATGAAAATTACGAGTTAAATGTGCAAGAATTATTTATAAATTGCAATGGCACACTAATTTTCTCTTCATCTTATAAAAATACAGCAGCCAATGAGGAATTTCCGAGCAATTAGTAAGGTAGACTACACAAATCTGTGCAAGTCAAGCTTTTGTAGTTTGTACTCCATGCTTTTTTGGTCTCTAAGGGTAGAGGGTGTCAAATTTCTTCACCTAAGAAAATCTGCTAGAAAAATTCACTGTCAGTGGTTTTCTTAAACTTCCGAACTGGATAATTAACTTCTGCAAGGATTCAGCAGAGAAAAATATAATAGTTATAGTGGTATCAACTTTAACATGCAAACATTACCACAAACAGTGGCACAATTTAGCAATATATATTTTTTCTTTATCCATTGGTTCTAACACTTAGAATTTACTTAGGTTCACATACTGGAAGATGAATGAAGCACCTCATTTTCAGTATGATACAGATTAGTTAACACAGTTCTTACAAGTTGAAATACACACATACCTATATAATATTACTGCATTATACGGAAAAAAAAAAAGAAAAAAAAAGAAAAGAAAGGTATGTATACATTTTCTTCTCAACAAAGTGAGAAACTGGGTTTTTAAGAAGTCCCTTAGACGGGCTTCTTTGGATTCCAAAAATATTTCTACAGCTGTGGCTCTGTGGTTCTGGCTCCCTATTCATTGCCTTGAAAGCCACAAAACATGATACTTTCTCTAACTTTTAGTCTGAGACTCCATCCAAGAAATACCTGCAGCACTGCCCTACTAGGCATGAATCCTGAGTGCTCGTACTTCCGTATCTTTCAAAATCCAGAGATGAATTCTTTCTCTCACTTCAATTCCAGTAGTATGTATGAGAAAATTACAGCTGTCCCAATGTGGATGATAGAAAAATCCACAATTTATTTCAAAAGAATAAAAATAAATCAAAGTAAATACCTTTAAAGAGCAATAGTAAGGTGAGAAAATAAGATAAATATGGAAAGCATGTAAACAAGATAGTGATAGACAAATAGGAAATAAAAATAAAATGCTACAGTGACATTTTACACACAGTTTTAAAAAGCCATATTAATTTTTAGTGCCACATTCCACTTTAGTACCTCTTCTGGTGCCAAGTAATCACTTTGGCAAGAAACTGGAGCTTTTTACAATAACCTACTTTTAGGTTTCTATGCAGATCTACTGTAGACTGAATTAATTCATCATCAGTATTCATTTATACTGAAGCGCCTATACCTAGAAGTGGAACAGGGAGGATGTTTTCTAAAAAAAGAAATAAAATAAAACAGTCTGAAAAAAAGGAAGCTATCATAAAGGTTTTTGTATAGTGTTTTAAAAGTAAATTAAAGCTGCATCTGCTTGTCCATCACTTTTTGCCGGAGTCATGCTAAGGGCACAACTATTTTCATAGCACCACAGGGAACAAAAGTGGCAGCACAGGGTTTCTTTCATCCTTCCTAAATCTGAATATATCTAACCCTGCTCCAGCACTGCTTTTTTATCCATTGATAATTCACTAAATATGGCAGAACAGCACACATTTATGCACAGATGAGATGGGAGTCCTGCCAAGTCACAGAATCATAGAACTTTAGCTTTTTTATGGTTGAAAAGGTCTCTAGGATCATTGAGTCCAAATAGATACCTTTCAAACAACTTAAAATATTAATATTAATTAATTTTAAAGGCATATAAACTGCAAATCACGGAACTGAGTTTTATTATAAAAAGCTGAAACAAGCCATGTAAGTCCTCAGAAAATCTTTCCAGCCTTCCTGCTTTTTCACTATGTAGTATTTATATAAATCTTTAGCTATCAGAGTTTAGAAATTGTCTGCTACTCAACAATTTTATGGACAGGTAAGTCATGGTTTGTGGATCTCAGATGAAGCATCCAGTCAGCCCTGAAACACACAGGAACTTTGCATGCACTGTGCTGCAAAATGGGAGAGAAATAGCAGGTGGAGTCATGAAGATGGATGTTCAGTGGATGTAACCAGATGAATGGCCTGGCTGTACTAAACCAGGCTAAGGAATTACATGCTGAAGAAACTACCTAAAATCCTTATAATCCCATTCATACCAAGCCTTGCCACCTGGTCTTGGCATTTGAAAAAGAATCTGAGAGATTAATATTGCCTCTGTAGTTAGTCAAATTTATTCTAGCAAACTAATGTGAAGCAAATAACCCTCTCTGAGAGCATTTATATAAATGAGACAAAAGAGATCAAAATTTATATCTCCAGCAGGATTATGTTACTCATCTTTGTCAGGAGAAAGAAGAACTCACTACAGAAATCATAACAAAAAAATAAGTAAGTAAGCACAACCTAAAAGGCCATAATCATTATAAACAGAACTAATTTGTAAAAACAAATGTGGGCATAAGGCACTCAGCTCCCCTTGCTTTTCCAAGAACAGCTCCCTGTGTTTTTCCAGGAACAGCCATATAAAAGAACAGTGTAGGTGTACAGAACAAAATTATGTGGAGTATTCTGTCAATAGGAAATTATCAATTTATAGGGCACTTGGTTGGAAAATATTAGCAAATTGTAACCATCTGTGATGTTGAAAATGCATGAACATATCTATTATTCCTTGTCAGTGTGCTCAGAGTAGATAATGCTCTTGACAGAGCTGGGTATAGCTTCCAGGCATTGTGTATTACCATGATATTTGTTCTTGATCAGCTTTATTCGAACAGTTACTATCAGAACTTCCCCACATTCAGCCAGTTGTTTTTTCTGAACTGCTACTTTACTTTTTCAGCATACAGCATTGAGAAACGTTGTCACATGTCCTGGGGCTTTCTCATGGGCCTTGGTGGCTGCAATTACAAGAATTTACATACAATAGTACACTGAGATGTATTTTGTGCAAATACTGTCAGAACATAATGCCTTTCAGGACAATGAGTATCACAGTTATTAGAGTTTGGACAGCACATGTCATCATACTGATTAAAATTTTCAGCTATTTTGTATGCTACATGAAAACATAAAGCAGTTATTTTTATCTTTAATTTAACTGAATCAGTTATACTAGATCCAGACTTTTCATTCCAGTCACCTGTGCTCTTTCAGTGATATTCCAAGATGAACTTCCAGTGAATAAACATTGACTTAGAATATTTGAGTTATTGCCTCTATCATAAAAAGAAAATCAGTAAAAAGAAAGGCATTAAGGAATTTGAGTCAATCTTCCAAGAAAAGCCAAGTCATAAGGCAAATGAGGAGACAGCTCTGAAGCTGGAAACACATTTGTCTGAAGATTCTGCCAAATAACCAGATGTTTCTGCTACACAAGTGCACCCAAAACTTAGCACAGGAATCCTACCAGAACTTACTGTAGCACAAAATTAATGATCAATGTTTAATCTAGAGAAAAATGTTCATTTCAGACCATGCTTTCACCAAGTGATGTCTAGAAAGTTTAGAATAATCACAGGAGAAAGGAAGATACCAAACTACTAATTGATAAATACATCTTTAATTCATAGTAACCACTGTCACACAGTAAGAAGTAATTAAAACAGAAATTTATTTCTGTACTACATATAAAAGACTTCTGAGATGAATCAAATTAAAATAACTAAATAATCATATTAAAAATAAATAAACAAAGTTTACAAATTTTTTATAGAGTAACAGGAATATTGAATGACCTCTAGACTACAGCATTTGCCTATGACATCTAGAAAATCAGCTGAGAGACTGATGACAGAGGATGACTTTAGTCTTTGCAAAATTACAGCATCTAGTGATATCTATATATTTATTTTCAATAAAATTCCAGGACACTTTCCTACAGCCATCTGAATGAACTAAAACTAGAAGTACTGCTCTTAATTTTCATTCTTGCTTTTCTCTGCAGTGAAATAGTAGAGATACTAAATTGTAGTGGTCATTGGTGTGATTCGTTCACTGTTCTCTGCAGCAGTACAAGCTGAATATCTTTTGTTGGCAAAATATAATTAAAAATGCTAAGACAGCCTACAGCCTAGCTTGAGTTCCTATGCCTCTACCAAACATCAATCATGAGCTTTTTTCTTTATTTAATATTTGAAGTAGTTACACTTTTCTATGGGAAAAGAGACAAATCTTATAATGGTAATAAGTACAACAGAAGTGAGTTCAAGCAAATAGAAACAATAATTTGGATCCTCAATGACCATTAAAAAAAATAAGACCTAATCTTTCGTATAAACTCTGGAGGCCTTTGTGAGTAAAATGTCCTAGCATGGAAAGGAAAAGAGGTATGGGTTTTCAAAGTTCATAGACATGGACTTTTCTCTTAGAAGGAGTGCATTACTTTTGCACATTATATGTACACATGAAACTTAGGTTTAAAAGATCCTTAAAACTTACTGAAGTTTATTCTAGTTACAAAGATTATAACAGCTTCCTAAAGAGGTCATGAAAACTAGAAGAATAACTAAATCTGGTTTTAAAATTAATTTAGATCTTTGTTTAAAAATAAGAGTGATTCATCCTTGACCAGTAAGATCTGGAGCCCAAAGTCTTGCCCATTACACATGGAAGAGCAGCAGGGTCAATAACTTGAGGGCTGGACCAGGCTCAGCACTCTCCCCACATCTCAGTCCATAACTCTGACCAGCAACAAACAACCCCTGACATCAGGTTAGGCCACCAGGCTGTGACCTCCATTCCCTGCCACAGAGATGTCTTGCTGGTCTCTCCTGGTGCTGCTCTGCCTCAGTGTGTAATTGAAGATAACTCCCAGATTCTCATCTGCTACCATGGCACTGATCATCTTCTGTGAGTGCCAGAAGTCACAAGTTTCTGGGCTTTATCATCATTTTCCAGTCATAAAAAATGCAGATTCTGCCTGCATCTTCTTCAGTACAGCTGTGCACCCTGGTTCCTGTAGCTACATGGCATGGGAGAAGTTCTGGCCTTTTTTATTTATTTTTTTTTTTTAATAATCTCTGATGCTGTGCAGCTGCTGACCTCCTTCTGCAGCTCCTTTATTTTGTGACACCCTCCACCTGCAACCAAGGGCTCCATTTCCCCAGCCCCTGACTTAGCGAGAGGCTCAGGGCACCAACTGTGTCCCCAGACCTGGAGAACTGCAGTCCCTTTTGGCACCATTGTCTGTCCTAAGGCTTCTGATGTTCCAGAAATAGTTTCTCCAGTCAGTGCTGATAACAACAGAACCCTGTGGTGCATTACCACCAGCACCCAGCACATGGTTTTGCTGCAGTTTTCTGATAGCTCATTAACATCAAAAAGGTGTGCTTACCATTCTCAGCTTGATGCAGAAGCAGTCCTATTACCATCATTCACCTGTGGGCTGATTAGTGAATCAATAAATTCATGATCTGCATTGAAAACACTGAGTATGCCCTGTATGCTCCTTAGTAGAATGCCTGTGAGCCCCTAAAAGAAAGTCACGATTTCCAGCTTGTTCTTTCAAATGGTGTCCCTAGTTCATTTCAGTCTCACTGCCATCATCCTGCTGTGACAGCACCTACCACTGCAGTGTTTTCTCAGCTTATGTGAGGGGTTTATTTGCATAGCCATAAATTCTAGCTAAGACTAACACAAAGATCTACTGAGAGGCTGGTGGTACAAAGTGTATCCCTGATAAATATAAAAATATACACAGCAGCCATAACTAGATTTTTTTTGTGAAAATGTTCTTTCCTGCTTAACTTGTGACTTCCCCAAGTTTGCATCCACTGATGTCATCAACTTCTTCAGCTAAGAGAGAGTCTAAATTGTGAATTTAGAGACATCAAGAAGAAACACATTTTTTCATCTACTAACTTGAAAGCTTTTTCATGGTCCAGCACTCACACAAAGATGGTCTCATGTAACAGTATTCCAACAATGCCCATTGTGAGAATTTTTGAGCAAATCTAAAAGTCTACAGAACTATTTATGGTGCAACACTGAGGACTCTACTGAGGACTCAGGTGTCCTTCCTCCCCATCATCTTCCAGGACACATCCTTTGTTTAGCCTGCATCAGGCAGAGGACTACGGCCAAGCTCAGGCTTAAAGAGAAAAGAGAAAAAAAGATTAGCATCTCAGAACTCTGGAGAGGACACTAAGCAAAATTAATCCTTCATTCAAATGCACTGGAATTACTACTTCTCACAACTGAAAAAAAAAAAGCAAAACAATACCACAGTTAAATAGGAGCAGAATTTATCTGCTTGTCTGCATGTACTTGAGTATGTAATCATCCCTTCAGTCCCATGGATCAGACTTTGTTCAGGTCTGAAGTCCAAGAGCCAGTAACTATCTGGCTAAATCATTATTCATGTGTACTGTCTAAACAGCTGGTCCTTTGCAGAAGCAGCTTTCAGCTCTCCTTCTGTGGCTTCTCTCCTTCCATCAGCATCAAAGTTCTGTTTGAACTCTCTGAAAAGGCAGTCTCAAGCTTTTTTCTATCTGGAATGATATACAGACAATGCTACAAAAAGCCTCCCACAGCCAACACCTTGTTGCCTCTCGCCTTTTCATGCCTCACAGAAGTTCAGAAGGGTCAGTTTCCTCTGGGTGCTTGGAAGCAAAAGTGTTTGCCCTGTACTGCCCAGTGTTGCACCTCTCTATCCTCATTTGAAAAATGCTGACAAAAGGCCTGAGCATTGCCATGGAAACACTTTACCCAATATCCTTGTAAATCTATTTGCCAAGGGAGGCATGGGTCTGCGAAGCATTAACACATGCTCACCTCCTAAACAGCCAATATGTACTTTCCTCAAACAAAATCCTTCTTTTGCCACTGTTTTAAAACCAATGCCATGAGCACTTTTTTTTTCCACACCACTCGCCCCCCTCGCCCCCCCCCCCTCCCCCCCAGGAACTGCAAGTGCTGCTCTAACCCAGAAATTCCAATTTCCACAAGCAAGATTTAATTTCCTTCTCATCTCAATTAGAAAGCACAAACTGGCCCTGGGGCAAGGCTGGGACACCAGCTGTTGGTGAAAAGGCCACTGGTTGGGACCTTTACTATACACCTGCTTTTGTTACTTCTGAGGACAAACCTCTAGGGTCTTCTGAGTTGAAATATGGGAGAATACTGACAAAGACAGGATAGCAACTGCAAATACCAAATTTATCTAAGGGTGAGCAAAGCAGTGCAGGCACAACCTGCAATCATGTCCCAGGTAACTCCACACTTATTTCCAGGTGCTGACTTAAAACACTACCTCAGTCCTGGAGTCCATGACTCAAGCCAATTCAAGCCAGAAAAGTGGCATTCAAAAGAAGAAAACCCTCACAGCTCTTCTAAGGGCTGAGAAGTTTTGAGCTGAGTGAAAGCATCATGTGTACTTCTTTAGCATGCATCTGTGGTCATCTCTTCTCTAAAATTAATACCTTTGAAAATGTATCAATTAATTGTTAATACACTTTAACAAAAACAACTCATATCTTGTTAATTCAATAAATCTGAGTTTATCTATGGAATCATTACTTTTCCCCCACCATGTGCATCATTCTTGGTCCTTCTACTCAGGCTCTCTTTACTGCACATTCTTTTTGAATTGTGAATTCCTATAGTTCTATTTAATGCTTGCCTGATTATGTACTAATAGTAATGTTAGAAAATATCAACCATTCTCCCAGTCTTGCTGTCTTGTATATTATGATCAATATCCAATGCCTTTTTAAACCAGCAGGTCCCTTTGAGAAAATAAATTGATGACTGTTAGTAGAAGTTCACTCTAAATACATCAATAAAATGAGAATCCATTCAAAAAATAAGAGGCTTCTTTACAGACTGCTTAATGTAAACATTATTGATGATAAAATTTTCATCTAAATTGGAAGACTTTTAGTAACAAAACAAATGCAAAACAAAATTAAGGTGTCCCAGCTAAGCAATCACTTTGAACAACCAAACTAGTAATTTCTTTAAAGAATGAAGTCAACTCAATTTGAAGAAAATTACTTTAAATAAAAAATCCATAAAATCAGGTTGACAATTATAAATTATATTCTTATTTGTAATTCTTTATTAACCCACTCCCAAGACAGTCCTTCTGTTATTTCATCCCAAACTTAGAGTACCTCATAGGTCACCTGGATCATTCAATTTGGAGTTTTTAACATTACTATTTTATATCATCTTTAGTTCTAATGAAACAATGTGCAAAGTGAGCATTGCCTTATAATTCTGGTGTGCAAGTTTTCACACTTAAATTTTAAATTATTTAATTTTAATCTCAAAATGCTTTTTCCTAAAAAATTGTTTAATTTGGCCCTTAATAATAAAGGGTTGAAATGGTATTTTTTATTCATCATATGATAGTTTGTCACTCTTTCCAAATACAGAACATTAATACTCATTGAACAAATTTGCTTTTTCTGCCAAAGTACTCAGCAGTGCTAAGAACTTCCACCGTGTTCTTAAAAAGAGATTTTTTACCTACCATAGTCAAAAATAACAAATCTTTTAATAATTGAAAGATGTGTTATTTTCAAATTGTTTCCCAATGTGGTGATCACTGTGGTAGTGTTCTGTTTAATTATATATTATTCTGCAGTAGTGGGACAGATACATTATTTGTAAAAGATATAAAATAGTATGGGAGTAGGTGTTACCTGTCTTTCCTGTGAACAATTCTTGGTATTAAAAGTGTTGTGGGGAATTTTTTAAACAACTTATAACTTAAACTGCCTAAATTTGTAGCCTTGTATACTATTTACCTGCTTTATTTTTACTTCAAGTATTTTGATTTAATGTTAGTAGACAATTTAATGCATCAAAGCTGTTTTAACTTGCAGGCAATAAGTCTTTCAGTAGTTATGTTTCATCTCTGTCTGTCCTGACGAAATTAGGTAAGAAGTAATGTCTTCTAATTTAAGGGAAAGAAGTGGATGAGGGAAAAAGGAAACAGCAGTGTTAAAATGTCTTTCACTCTCAAGGTACTATTTGACCTATGAATTTATTTTTCTCATACTTGCCAATGATTTTGTATTAAATTTTTTTCATAATAAGACTGTATGCTACATATATTTTAATTAGATTGTTGACCAATTTTACTTTTTTTTATTCAGTTCTATTGGTATCTCATATTGCCTGGAAAGTATTTTAGTACTATTTTAGGGCAATATTTCTAAATACAACTACATTTAACTTCAGTCTACAGTAACAGCCAAGGCAATAAATGGAAGAAAGGTTTAACCAACAAAAGCAACCTGGACTTAATCTGTGTTAAAGTAGATTAAATCTTAAATCAATAAGGTAAAAGCGAATTATAAATGCAACTTAAAAAAAAAAAGGGGGGGGGGGAAACAACAAATAAGCCTTATAAAGTTAGAGTATTTAAATTAGGTACCTTTTATCTGGTCTTTATTTGCATAATCCAGTGAAAAATGGCATAATATGCAATTTCTTGCATTACCCTAGCTGTAATAATGCAAAGTATGTTCACTTTCAAACAAGTGAGGTGAAAATTATCTTTTTCCAGGAAAAATGTGAGATATAACTGGCAAGAGTCAGAATTTTAATTTATGCATGCTTCATGTGAATAGACTGATAGCTGCAAGGACAATAAAATGGTCTGTAAGTGTCAGTGCTTAATAAAACAAAGTAGCATCAAAGGAAAATATATTCTTTAAAGGAGAGTAAAGCACAGCTTTCTAATAAGTTTTAAATGTTTTCCTTTAAAAAGTTGTTAATGTTTATTGACAGTTTTCAGTCTGACACATTTTCCAAAAGTGCTATACGTGCCTTATATCCACATATAAATTCATTACCCTTCATTCAAGAAACTGAAGTGATAATTTTGTAAAGCATCTTGTGGCTTTCTCAATCTACTGTTTTTTCTAAAGTTAATATCAGTAATTTTTCTTTCTTTTTTTTTCTTTTTGTTATTAAATTTCTGAATATATCAGCACTACAGTTTTTGCTTTCCTCTGGGAAAAACACACCTTTGTTTTATTCAACAGATTCATATATAAAGTAGACATTTTTTTAAACCTTTTATTGAAATGGCATTAGGGTAAGGATAAGAGAAGGTCCTAAATGTAACTACTTGGCATGGCAAGGGTTTTGCTACACTTTTATCCTGTAACTTTTCAATACTCTGTTTTACATCAAAAACCTGTACACAGAAATCCCTGGAAGCATCTTGTCAATTTCCAATAGTAAATTACAGCATACATCCAATAATGCTAAAGCAAGATTTAGAACTATATCTCAGAAATATTATACAAAGAATTAGAAGGTAAATGCAAGTAGGAAAAAAAGGAAAAAAGCTCCATGCCCCAAGGTGGCTGCCTTTGTGTGCTCACCACCTTAATTTCAGCATGTGTGATGCAGCCCAGCAATCACCCATCCTTTTGGTTACTTCCACTAACTTTCTTAGAGCAGGAGCTCTTAATTTATTCATGGTCTTAACATCTGGTCCACCTGGGGAAGCCACCTAGAACATCCCCCTGAAAGGAGACTGCCTTGACTTAGTTTCTTAGTACTGGGGAGGAGCAAGTCTGTGCCACCGACTGTTCCTGCCTCCAACTCTCAGCATTCAGTTCAGGCAGGAAATCAGTTTTTAGTTGCTGCCAAACTGGAATCTCACACAGCAATAAGTTCACAGTGCCATCCAGAACTTTTTAATAAAGCAAATCTTGAGCACCTCTTCATATTTACTGAGCAATGAAATATCACGCCAGAATTAAAGGGTGTTTCTGAAAATAGTTTGAATGTGAATCAGAGGATATTTCAGCAGATCCAATGGAGTAATTACAGGGTAGGAAGAACAAACAGAATATAATAGATAAGTGAGACAGGCAATCATAGACAAATTGTTTACTTCCCTGCTGATGGATGAATAGAGCAAAGGGTCACATAGGTGTTTTCTTTATTTAACTTTTTTTTTTCTGGCAGATTTATTCATGAAATCAGGCTTAACAGACAAGACCAGATTGAGCATTTTTTTTCAACATGAAACAGTTCTGTGAAAGTCTTCAACCACCATGCAGAATAGTTTTTATAATGGAAGGATGGTAATTATGTCCCTTTTATAATAGGAAGGATGAGACACAAGGTTAACTAAACCTCTCCCACAGTCAAATTGAGCCGGGGCGGCAAGACTTTCCAATTCTTTATCATGTTTTAAGCAGTGTCAAAGCAGCTGCCTTTGCTAAGCTGTAATCAAGCGCTAAGAAAAAACCTTTGACTGAAGCTTCCAAAAACTGTAAATCTTGGAGTCATTTAAGCATTCTGTGACCAGTGACAAACCAGCTTGATAAAGGCATGATGTTACTAGGCACAAAGTTTGGGACACAGTAGTTTTATGACTTCATCTTCTGCCAACAGGGACATATTTGGACCCATGCAATAAACCCAAATATTCTTGTTTGATTTTTTTTTTCATTTGAATGAAGAAATTTTCATGTTCAGTCCTTCAGTGTATTTTCAATTTATGAACTCTTAAGATCTTCAAACTTTAAAACTGCTTAGCACTAGTAAGCAAGTTTAACCCTCTGCTTTCTATCATGTGCCACATATCATCTACCACTCATCTAACAGGAAATGCCCAAATGTGCATCACACACTCCACAGAGAAACCTGGAAACAATAACTGCAGTTAGCATGTATGCAATAGCAAAAGCCAAGTCTCCTAGTGGCTTGAGAGGTCAAGGAACTATGAGAAACACAAAGTAACCTGGGACAGATGGACTGATTTTGTGATAACGAGGTAGGCAGAACTGCCTTAATTAACAGATTTTCCTTAAAAGACAATCCACAGTAGTTTTTCCTTTTCTGTGCTTGCTTTTTTCCTGATGTAAAATAGAGAACTTTATTAAAAAAAAAAAAAGAAAGAAAGAAAAAGAAGAAACCTTTCAGGATAAAACTATTATACTTTTCATTTAAAATGGCAAAATAAATCAGTTTAGTTTCATAAGCCACCTCTCCTCATGTCAAAAATTATTTTTAACTGTTCCTAATTTTTGACAAATGAGTCAGATAATTAAGCATTATTTCAACAGAAGTTAATCTGTGCTTCTGATTTTTTTTTTCTTGTCACATAGACATACTTTGACTTCATGTGTATGACAAGCCGGAGCAACTCTGAAGACAACCTTCCTTCAGCAGGAGGCTGGACTGGCCAATCTCCACAAATCTCCTAAATCATTCTCTGATCCTATTCTGGTAAACTGGCTACGAACCAGACCTTCTGTCTGTCTTCACCACTTAATGCTGCTAAAAAAGATGGCAAAAAATCCCTAGACAAGACTTTGTGCTGCAAAAATATATTATTGTATATTTATTATAAAAGATACATAGACAAAGAAATTTGCTTCAGAGAGCTTTCTGACTCATGTATACTTTTTTCCATTTTTCTCCTGCCAATATTTCTGCTTGACCATCAGAACCAGCATTTTACACAAAAGCAAAACAAACAAACAAAACAAAACAACAAAACAAACAAACAAACAAACAAAACCAAACAAGAAAACCCAAGTGATTAATTCTGATATGTGATAGATTCCTGGTGGGGGGTAAAACTGCCTGTGTACATCTGAATTTCAGAAGGGAGCACGAAAATTCTTCTTTTGAACATGAAGTTTAGTTTGCCCATAATATTTAATGTGTGACACAATCAAAATCTTGACACAAAGACAGCTACTCTCAACAGCAGTGTGAAGAAAAGTCTGAAAATTCCATTTCATCACAGCTCATAGTAATATTGTGGAAATTTCATTTCTGCTGTCTGAAAAACAAATACCAATGTACCCCTTGCTACTTGCATCTAATTCCTTTCTGTATGTGCTAATTTTACTGTGACCACTATAAACAGTGCAGGGAAAATACCTGGAGTTTTGCAGGCAGGCAGAGCAATGAAACAAAATTACTGTTGTTTTTAACAGGTATTAACAGCTGCATTGATTCCTCTCTACTTCCCCTTCATTTCATTCTCTATGATGAAATTCTCTCTTTCATCCTCTGATGAAATCCTCCTGATCATCCTGCAGGATGAACAGTCACCTCTAGGCATCCTCTATACAATTTGTTCCAATACCAGTGTTTCTGTCAATTCTCTGCTCATTTACTAACTGCACAATTGTTTATGAGATTCTGAGGATCAATTCTCATTACTCAGAAACCAGAAAATACATCTTGAAATTTTGTGGCAATACTAGTTCAAAATATTTACAGGTCCACAAATTTATTCAGCAGACTGACTGAATAGATCTCTCTACATCACTTTTCATTCCCCAGGATATGTAAATCAGAGAGCATTCTTACACTATTTGCAAAACAGCAAAAGTGATCAAATTTCTCAGTCATACTAAAACACAGGTGGAAATACATTTGGGAGAAAACACACAACTCAAGAGTTGAACTGATATAAACGGTATGTAATACACTCTCTTCAGAGAACCTTCTGTAGCACATCCTGCTATTACATGTTTGGAAATTAGCAGAAAAGATTAACTGAAATCTCTACACATCAGTAGAAAAACATTGAAAAGAAAAAAAAAAAACAAGTGGTTTCAAGATGCATTTGCAGACCAAGTAGCTCCTAGCAGAACTAATCTTGCTGTGCTGCCTTTGAAACTGTTTGCCAGGTATATCAAAGTGTACACTTGGTCAACGTACACACTATAGCAACAGAAACCTGCATGCAAGAACAGCAGAACAGATGGCCCTTACAGCCTTTAAAGATGCCTATATTGCATTTAAAAATCAAGGAATCTTTGTTTTTAAGGTTTACATCTCAAAACAACAAAAAAAAAACCAATGAAGTCTGACTTCACTGATTTGTCTCTATAGAAACCAGACAAGACTCTTAGTTTTCAGATGGTGATGCTCTGGTCACAAAGTCACTCCACTGCATTTGGACTGCATCTGGTTTAGTTTTCAAACTTGTAAGTTTCAAAAGGTATGGTGCAAGTATTATTTTTAAATGTTTATTTGACACATTCCAGTATTTGGGTGGGGAATGAAAAAAACTTAATGTAAATTGCATTTCTATTATATAAGGAGTATGAAAGTGCTTTTATTATTAAAGCACTGCCTTGGAAGAATCCAGTACTGGGGGGAAGAAATGAAGATATTGAACTATGCTTATTTCCTTGCTCATTATATTTTAATGTCAAAACATATAATGCCAATATGTTTTAACACAGCAGTCAAACAAATCATCTTTTTTGGCTCTCTCTTACATTTCTTCGAGAATTAAATCTTGCTTATCCAAATGTCTAAAACAGGATTTCCCTGCCTAGCTGTTTCCCTAGAAAGGCATAAGTATTTCTCTATTGATTTTTGGCATCTGCCAGTTTAGTCTCTCTTTTCTATACCACATGCACAATGTCTTCAGGCATTTGTCTCTTCCATTTGCAGGCAGAATGAAACCACAGAGCTAGGAATTTTGTGAATGTAACCATCACAAAATTAAGTTACTGTTTAAAAACTATTGCTGCTATAACAGACCTACATTTTCCTGTTGTGAGGAACATTTTGTACTGCATGAGGTTTCATACATTCCAGATGCCCATCGTATATGAAGTTTTTACATTTGTTTCCAGCTTTTTATTCTTTTCTTCTCACTTTCACCACATTAAATTTTTGTACGTGCATTTTGATTCTTTTCCAGCCAAGCAGTAAGGCACAGCAGAGTGGAACTCTTGGCTTCTGATGCTTGCCAGAAGGTGTTAGGAGGTATGTAGCCAATGTAATGCTCAGTCTGGTCCATTTTTAAGAAAGGATTTAAAAATTCAAACTGACAGTTCAGAATCTAAACAAGAGCTTCAGGTTTTGACACCGCTATGATTAAAAAAACAAACAAACAAAAACACAAAACAAAACAAAACAAAACTAAAAAAAAAAAACAATATTTGCTTAAGGAAAGCAAGAATTTATTATAAAGGTGTCAAGTAGATGACCAAATGAAATTTTAGCTTTTAGGTAAGGAAGTGACTCTGTATACAGTGACATTAAAGCAGGGACTAAATTAGCAAAACTCTATGACTCACTGAAAGACATTTAAAACCACTTATGTGACTCACATGGGGAGAGAAGACAGATCAAGAGGGTACAGTGGGAATGTGCATTATGTGAAGACAATTGGACTCCTTAACATCAGCTTTCATCACTGCACTGGTGAGGTGACAATTCTGTCACATCGCACAGATGAAGTAGCATCACCCATTAAAAGTACTGCTTTTCTTCTGGGGTTAACCTAACAGAAATATTTTAAGCACCACAAAGTTATTTGGTTTTATAGAATTCACAGCCCAGAAATGCAGATGCTTCCCTTACAGGTCTTTTTGATTTCATTACTTCTCAGCAGCAACAGTTGAATGACAAAGTATCAGCCAGACCAGAACACAGCCCCAGGCAGGGCTTTCCAAAGGGATGTGGGGAACGCTGGGTGAAAGGAGAAGGGAGACCATAATCTTTTCATGTTCGTTGGATACAGGAGAAAAGGAGAAGACTGGGGAAGCTTTCTGTGGGTGGAATTCCCCATTTCCTTCCTACAAATGTGCATAAATGTGATGAATACCATATGCCTAGGGAATGCAGGAAGATTGAGAGAATGAAAGAAGGAAGAAGAAATTTTCATCCAGACCTGTGCTGTGTGCTGTGTATATAGAATTATCCTGTGTATACATGGGTGATTTAGCTGAAGAAGGGAATAGTAGGTGCAATTTCCCAATGACCAGTGATATGAAAGCAATGAAAGGAATGGAAGTGTTGTCCCCCAACAATGGCAACATGTTTTGACTTGTCATAAATCTAATTAATGTTTTCAGCTATCAATACAGGGTTCAGTTCATTGCTGTTCAAGAATAATTAACTTTCTAGAAGGTATAATTTTGCATTGAGACAATATAGGGAATACACACTGTCATAGCAGCAGTTAAAAAAAAGCCAATATACTACTACTTGCTTCCTCTGTTTCATTACCTTACAAAACATTTTTACCTATTTGCTTCCAGTGAAAAATACAGAACAGATGTGGTTCCTGTTTAAATAGGAATTATGTTATTTGACGTTTAATGGACCCAAAAATTATTAAGAGCGTCTAGAATATAATTTTTAACATGGTCTATTTTGGTGTACGTCAAACTGCATGGCAACCATTAACTTTCACTTTGCCATAAAGTCAGTAGTTGACTAAGAATCCACATGTTAAAACAAAGCAAATTAAAAAATATATATGTTTGTGTTCAATGATTTTACTGTCATTTTTTCCATCAAATTTCAAGAATTGGATAAAACATGTTTTCCATTACTCTAAACTTGTTACAGAAGTCCACCCACCACGTGTATCTAGAAACAATAACATGCCTTTCTATCGAAAAGATGCCTAAACTTCAAACAAGCAAGCTTGTTCTCAGAATCATTCTTACTCAGAGACTCCATAGTGGTAATTTAAAAATGAGGTCATTAGGAACTTGAAAAGCACTCATATTTTATAAAGTATTATAAACACTGAAGAAAATGAAAGTTTTTAGTATTAATAGAATGAAATCAATGGTTATGCATCAGTTTCAATAAATTATTACATAGAGAAACATTATAGCATGACACAAACTGTGTTTATACTACCACAGATCCTCCTCACTAAGGCAAAGCATCAAACTGAGAATTGGTTTCACAGCAGCATCAAATAAAATCAGCCTCAAAGAGACCTCTGGAAGAGATCATCTAGTCCACTTCTTTGTCTGGATTCATAAACAAGGGTGTGTTGATCCTTCCTGACTTGTCCAACCTGTTCTTAAACACCCAGCCACAGAGATTCCACAGTCTCCCTAAGACAAGCTTTTTACTATGCTTAAAACCATTCCATCTCTTAGGAATAAGAAGCACAATGAACAGATTGTTTGGAGAAACTAAAACAAACTGTAAAATTTCAGTCTGCTGTGGCACCTATCTTAGTTTCTGTGGTTTAGATTAATGTCCTAACAAACTCCCCTACAACTGAACAACCTGCACGAATAAAGCATGATCTAAGAAAGAGTGTTTGATTACACAGAACTGTGGTTAACTTCTACAAAATCTGTGAATATCCAAGACAGTTCAGCTCCTCTTGATGACGTGTCTCCTTTAAGATTCCTGGGACACAAGAGCAGAGGTTATTGGTTGGAGGTGGAGCCAACGTGCAGTGTAAAGAGAGCCAAGGTGGATCTGACTTCCACCCAAGTCCTCATGGAAACAACTGGTTTTTGATAAGCCAGAGGAAAGGATTAGGACAATTGTGAAGAGCAGTGCCAAGGAACTGAGCCAGATACAGACCACCCAAAAAGAAGAAATTACTCTGTCAAGAGGGAATGAAATTTGTAGAACAAATTGGCAATGGGATATAAACAATCATGTCTTATGCAGGAAAAGATGGAGGAAAAGCCAAGACAACACCTGAGATGCAAAAATGCATTGAACTGGAAGCCCATGAAAGGCAGGGGAATTATGATCTTGTTTTGAATGTCATGGATACATGGCATTCCAAAAAGAAAAAGATTATTTTAAAAACTTCTTAGTTCCTTTGATAGGCATCCATGAAATAAAAGGAAGTCTGTGGTCACTGTACTATGTAAATATTATCCTTTAAGATAGTATCGGGCAAGAACTTAATTCAGAAATTCTCATGTGAGATGACCTTTTGAAACCACCTACACAGAAATCATGTTGTATTTTCTGGACAATATCTGTAAATATTGTAAGTCTGTAAATCTGTATGTAAGTGTACCAAACATACATTTAAAGCAGTTGACACATTTAGAGTGGAATTTCCTCATTTACAAAAAGTCACATACAAAAGCTTTAGAATGGTGACAGGAGAGGGGCTTGAGACTTGCCCTGCTCATCCAATTACAAAATCTTAATTTTATTATGACTTTACATGCCAACAGACCATTTAATAAAACTTGGGATAGATGTCTCAGTATAAACAATTCCTCCATTTAATCAAATTTGGGATAGATGTCTCAGTGTAAATAATTCCTTCATCTATACATCTGAGTCTAAATCTTTGAAAGATGGGTTTTCATTTATCAGAATGTTCTCTCTCATAACTCTCATTCCTGTTAAGTCCAACTCTGACACTCGAGAAAAATTAATTTGGTCAATGTCCTGTCAAACTACCACTAATCTTTAAAGTAGCACAATACACAGGAAAAAAAAAACAAACAAACAAAAAAAACCCCAGAAAATATTGTAAACTGCTGTGAAGCTTAAAAGCATTCAAAACTTTGGAGATGTAATTGCTGTCATTATTGTTTTACCATTACCACTTGCAGGTAAATGACAGGGTCTGTATTTTGCTGTTGTAATTTTGTCTGCTATTACCCAGAGATTTTGGCTAAACAAGGGCCAGAATTGCTGTGAGACCAATTCTATGTTGGCATAACTTTATTGATTTCATTAGACTTGTCAGCAGAAAACACTGGCTTCTGTTTAGCTTTGGGAAAAAAAAAATAAAGCAGCCACACCACCTGCTATTATTAAAACATATTTTTAACTTGAAGAGTAGAGATGAGTGGTAGGATCCACCTTAAATCCAACAAAGTACATGAGTGGGGTTTGGTAATTTTGCCAATCCCATCTCCAATCAATTTTTTGTTGTATGTCTACACAAAGCTTGTAGGAAGTTTAACATTATAAAACTTGAAGAGACAATTATTTTTTATTGTGATACAAAAACCTATGCCACATTTAAATCTCTCTGTTTATGACCAATGCCAATGATATGCTCTAACATTTTTCTGCTAGGCTTTGATTAATTAAGCGGTCTTGGGGGTAAAAAAAAGGCAGTAAGAAATATCCCAGTACTTCTCATTGTAGGATGATGCCCTAAAGCCCTGTGAATGAGAAATTAAAATGTTCTAGAAAGAGAAAGAAGTTCACTCTATCTGGGTTTGCTGGACAAAAGGATTTCCACAAATTCCAACTGCAGACAAACTCACACAAATGGGAAGTAGTTGTACCTACTGCAATACCTCCTATACTCTCCATTCCCATCCAGAGAAACTGGATGTAGGGGATGGGCAATTTTCCTTCAGTGATAGCTGCAACTTGAGCTCTTCCTAAGCACAGCCTGGGACTTGTGCTTCATTATACTTGTTGTGTCTCTGATGAGGATTAGCTGTGGCTTGAAATAGAAGCGAGAATGAAATAAAATTATTTCAAAAGACAGTCACTAGAAGTACCAGTGCAACAACAGTACTTCAATTAAGTAAGTGCTTCAAGACCATTTTCTGATTTAAAATATATTTCTTATTGGTTATCTGCTACCCACAGAATTTACCGGACTATACAGACACCAGAAAAAAAAACCTAAATAAATTTTTAATACTCACTCCCATGATTCTGTAACAGAAGGTCTCAGCCTTACCTGTGTATGTTATACTACACATGTACAATTTATTCACTGCCACTATTCTTTCCAGCTTAAAAACTATTCTTTCCAACTTAAAAACAGATTCAGGACTGAATCTGTCAAGACAATTAAGGTAAAAGTGTGGTATGTTCCATGAGACGGCATAAGGGGTTTTTTCATGTAAATTTAATGATTAAAAGGCACAATTCAGCAAAAGCATTCAGGAGAACCACTGTGCAATATGTTCTTACATGACTTTTCATCATGGCATCACCACATCCAGCATGATTTGGTCCTTCAGCAAGGATGCTCATGAGATGAAATTGGTTGTCCTCCTCCATTTCAGTTCTTTCCTGTTCCTAAAGAGGTCTGAACTTCTCCAGTAATCCTTCAAAGCATGAGTTTACAAACCACTCTTTTGAGGACTGTGGTCTGGAACACAGTCCACCAGGCATATCACTGCACCTACAGTTCTCTGTGGGATGACTTGCTACAAATTCACTTCCCTATTTTAACACTTTTAAGTTGGAAATACACAGAGTATTTTCATAAAACCAAGTTGCTCTCACTTGGATAATACACATAGAAATCAACAATTATTACACACCTAATGCAAGGTATTCTTAGGAAAAAGAACACGTGACTATTTTTTGTAGGAAATAGTATTTTTAGGACCAAAACATGAAACACAAAATGGGGTTTTGACACAGCCTTAAGTGATAGTTTAAATACTAACAGATTTTATTCTTACACCTCATAGGGTCTTAGTGGTTTGAGAGTCTCTAGGAAGGACTCAGACACTTGTGTTCTCTTCTGGGTTTCATTATCAGCCTTAGATGATCAGGAGGTATAGCCTCAACTTCCCCTCTCTTCAATATCAGGAGAAAAACACATACCTTCTAGTAATTCGTTGCAAGAATTGCAAAGAAAGGTGGATATGAGAGCTGGATGATGTGACCATCACAGTTCAATTCCATATATGAGGCATGTTCCCCACATCTGGAGCAGGGCTTGCATTTTTGGAAGGAACCACATTATTCATGGGAGATGCAGACATAGAAATGGTTTGGATTATGTAAATTTAGCTCTTGTTCACAGAATACCATTCATTATTCATCTTTTAAAAATGCCTGTATCTTCATCTGCTGAAAAGATATTCAAATTTTATACCAACTCTATTTGTATCCAATAATCTCCAAAGGGGTAAGGATAGACAAGAAATTAGTCTGAACATTTCAGGAAGTGGAGAGGGTTTTTTTTGCAGAAGAGGGGCTTTTGGCTTCTGAGACTCAATGAGCTTGTACTGAATTTCACAAGTATCCAGTTACTTTTGGAAAATATTGTTTAAAGCACTTGGAGTAAGGAAATGGGGTGCCAAGAAACCTGTGTTACCTGACACTGCTGTATTACCAAACTGCTTATCATGTGTGTTCCCAACATTTCAGGCAAATGAATGGACTAAGGTAAATGATTAACATTTTATCTTGCTTTCAACATAGTGCCAAGTTTGTAAACTAAACCAATTCAAATACCAGGAAGCAACCATTTTCCTGTTGTTGCTGCATAAATTCACTGGAGAAAACCATAATTAATATAAAATTAAAAGATATTTAATAATGCAAATGCACAGGACTCTTCAAGAAAGGTAGATAGATTCAGCATTTCTTAGCTGTCAACCACACAACTTCAGGACTTAAATAACTTTAATACAGCTTTTTAATTAGATAGGAAATTATATGAAAACCAGGAAAAATACTTAAATGAGCTATTTTTACATTCAGTAGCCTCTAACTCTGAATTATAAAAGCAAACATCCCCAATATTTAAAATGACAGACACCACCTGGTTGAAAAGACTGAACAGGACCTACTGGAGGCAGACAACTTGAAAATGCCTGCCTGAGAAAGGTAGACTTTGGCAGCCTCTTTGGGGCATGGGAGGATTCTCTCCATAATCTCCCCAGCCCAGAGTTGACCCCAGGAACAAAACACTGTGACCAGGAGCTCTAGTTAGAACATCTGCTGCTGCATGGAGCTGCCAAGGCAACAGCATTTGGCTGTGATGTTTTCCAAATCACAAAGTTAGCACTCAGCTCACTTCTGACAGTGTCAGAGCCAGCATTCCCAGTGACCTTCCCCATAAAAATGACCCAGAAATGACTCCAAAAGCTCTGACTGCCACTCTTTAGGTCACTGACGAGAAGGTGTCCCAGATTGTATCACTGATGCTACTCAGGTGGACAGGTAGAAAGGCAAAGCAGCTTTCTTAAGAAAGGGGACAGCTGCAACTCCAATTAAAGGCTCTTGGATCCTTAGTCTTCTACATACAAAAATACGGTCATGCAACTGCTCAGGTTGGTGTTCCAACCTACTCCCAATGTATGAAATGTACACAAACCCCTATCTGCAAAAATTACATCCTCCTTCACTAAGAATGAAGTTTTTAAATAACCTTGTGTTATTTAAAAATAGTGTTTGAAAGAAGAACAGATTTTTTTCTGTTTTTAGTCCTTCCATCTCCAAAGGAAATTTGAGTTCAGCAGTACAACTGTGTACACCATGAACACACCATAACATGACCTCAACCACCACACCCCTCCAGTTAAAACACTTGTAAGTTCTGGTACTACATATATACTATGGGGTCCTTCTTTGCATGGCCAAAGTCAAACTCCAGAACTTTTCAGGCATAAATCGCTCTTTTTCCTGGACAGCTCTAGCAATGTGTCCTTTCCTCTCAGAAAAGCTCACAGGAACTTTTGTAATCAGTGACATGTTCTTTTCCAACACAACCTACTTGGGAACACTAAAACTGAAAGGTCTACAGTGCAGTGCCATAACTGATGATTGTTTTAAATCCCTTACAGGACCAACTACCAACAATAAAACTTTTAAAAAGCATAGAAAATTATACGAAGACAGTCAGATTTTCAGAAATAGGCTGTCATAAGAACACATACTGAAACCTATCCACTGATAAAGCAGGTAAAAAATTTAATAAACACTTCTGTAACATTAAATACACCATCTACTTTCTATTCACCATATCTTTTTCATAATAATTATACTGAAACAAAAATGTTAATAGAAGGACACAGTCTGTGTCAGCCATTTTTTTTCATAAAGAGCTTACTATTCATAAAGAGCTTTCTATTTTCATTTCTAATACATAAAAATATATTTCAATTTATTATCAGCCTGTGAGTAGCATAAAAATTCAAACACACTTCAGAACACTTATTTGCATTGACAAAAGTTGCACAAAGTTGGTTTTTTTTTTGCCTTCGCAATGGTTAAGCATGTCACCCCAGACTACAGGACAAAAGGTGAAGGAGATGCTGCTCCCCACCTTGTTTTGGTGTTGGTGACAGTCTGATGGCATTCCATCTCTGCTAGGTGCTGTAAAAGTCTTTCACTTCTACATGCCCAACACACTCACTTTTACTTTGTAAACTAACACTTATGTTCCGTTGGTAGCATCTACAAATAAAGGTGCTCAAAATGAGGGTTAAGCAACTAGGTACATAAAATTTAGTAAGCTACTTTTAAGATGCTTCCCTTCCATTAATCCCCCTGCCATTTTTGTGTCTAAGTTTCCTCCTGCCTCACTCACCATTGCTATGAACCCACACACTGCATTTGCAATGGCAGTTGTCGATGTATCAAAGACTGGTTGATTTTACCTAGATCAGGTACCAACAGCACGAAGTAGAGAATAATGCAGGCTTTAGCTTGTGCTTTTTGTGTCTGCTGGGACCTCGAGCACTTAGCAAAGAAATGAACCTGTAATGAGGTCTATGCTATCACGATTTCACTTCTACTAGAACCTGAGGAACCTGTTTTGAGATGAATATGGATGCTATTATCACACCTACACACCCCTGCTCTGGGAGGAAATGTCACAAAATGCCAAGTTCTGAAGTCCGGACTAAAGCAAACTAGGTCAGAGCAGAACTGCAACCTCCATTTTCATCAGTAGCCTCCTGCCCTATTTTTAACTTGGTCTTTAAGAAGGCTTTGTCTCCAATGGCCAGATGTGCCACAGCTGAATCTTTGCAAACATGGCCTTTGACAAAGAGGCTTATACCTGTTCTCAAAATCCAGGGCTTTGAATTTCACTTTGGATCAAATGGCAACCAATGCAGGTCACAGGCTGACTTTTCTTCACACTTTTAGCAAGAAATGCTGCTCAATGAACAATCAGCATGTCAGACCTCCCTTCAGTATGAATACAAAAGCACATTTGTTAGAGCTTTTCTAGCTCAACTTCAACAGCTCTGCCTAAAGACACTATTCAGCTTCTGTGCAAAGAGCAGTCCTCATCCTAAAATGTTCTCCAAATTCCATCTTCAAATTCCTAACTCTCTCAAGCTGGTGTATAGTACCATACATCCAATAAACTCCCGTGGATGCATAGCCATGTATCACATTAATACTTTAAATTGGATTTATCTTTTTCACTTGTGTTCTCTATAGTTTAAAACCTTACAGACCAGGAAATAATGGCACTTAATTTTTTTTGTCCTTCATGTTATGTATGGTAACACCTCTGGCTGCAAAAACCTACAACTAACACTGGTATTATATTGCTGAACTAGTCTTAAAATAGGTACAGCACCCACAGCAACTACAGCTTTGGAGAAAGAAACAGGAAAAAATCTTTTATTGGTGTGAAAAGCAGAAAGTTCCACAGCAACTGCTTTGGAAAAGCAGACTTTGCCACCATTTTTCAGTAGGTATAAAAGGTACTTCAATTTGGAAGAAAAGGGCTTATAAAATCTTAATAATTATTAAAAAAACATAAGATAACAAATACAGTCCTGAGCAAAGACAAATCTTCATATGTTGCTGCCTATGTTGTCACCAAATTGTATCTGTCTTCTGACCAACTACAAGCAGTGCAATCATACATGTCCTAGCTGGCAGTTCTTGTGGTACATTTTCTAAGAACATCTAAAGTGTTCCCACTTCAGCTGGCCAAGGAAGTCTATGCTTAGTTTAGTTTTTCTATCTTCATTAACCACAGACACAGCAAAAAAAAGTTTAAATAAAAAAACCCAAACCAACAAACCAACCAAACAAAAAAACCAAACAAAAACCCACAAACAAACCCCACAAAAAATTCACTAAAATTCTTCTTCCGCTATATTGCAAAAACCCTACAGAGAAATAGGTATCAAGCAGTGATGTGACAGGAATTAGTTTTTATTCCACTTTATTATTTATTCCACTTTCCCTGGCACACAATATGGGCTCCACTTATGCTAAGAAAGCCTGAGGCAATATGCAACTGTCTGAGGTCAGAACAACTATCTGCAAATAAACAGCAACAAGTATATTGTCTGTTCTGAATGAAGCATAAATCCTTTGGGGATCTGATTGTTTTGATTCAGGCTCCCTCCTCTTAGCTCATTCCCCTGAAGATCGGACACAAAAGATAAAATAAAGATGTCCCTGACATTGCAAAGAGAATGACAGGACAGTATCTACTTGATTTCCTCTACACCCCATGGTACATAAAGCAAATAAAAAGACCAGGAGAAGGACAGGAGACTCACTGACTCAGACCACACACAGTACTTAGTTTCTCTCCTTTATTTCTGACTCCTTGAGGGATCACTTGTTACCTGTTATCAATCCCAGTGGGATAAAAGGCAAGAAAATTATTGGAACTCTCTGTAAAGCACCTGGAATCATAATGGGAGAGAAATACAGCAAAGTCTCAAGGGAAAGTAAAAGGACAGCAACATTTAAATCTGCTCTTCATTACTCATGGCATAATCTCTTTCCCATTTTCATAAAAGGTTTATTAGAAAAAGCAAATCAATCAGATGGATATCTGATATTTTCTTTCCCTTCAGGCCTTCTCTTTTCAGAATTTGATTGTTCAACAACTGGTCCAGAAAGTGGATCTGACAAAGAAAGTGCCTTTGAGATAATGAGCTGCATATTGAGCAACTAAATCTTTTGTTTACCTTGGGACAGGCAAGGGAAGTGGAGGTATGTCTGAGATGACTGGCAGGGAAACAGAGCTGTCTTTGGCATTTGTGACTCAAACAGCTTTGCCCGTCCATCTCTGCATATGAACATCACTGCTGATCAGACATCAGTCACTTGAAAAAGGAATCACTCTGGCTGCTTGAAAAGTAGCTTTTTTTACACCGCATTAGCCTCAAATACCATGGCTTTCCATGGTATTTTCCATGGGATGTTGAAAGAGTGTCTAGAAGTTCTCTATGTGGTACCAGTCAGCAGTTACTGCTTTTGCCTATGTCAGGAGAGATCCACAATTAAAAGGGACAGCAAATGTAAAATAAAAATATGAAAAAGAAAATTAAAGCAGGAAACAGAAATAGAACTGCACTTAGACATTATGACAATTCACTTAGAGGAAACACAACTTCATCATTAAGTCAAAAAATGGCCCAAAAATGCAAAGAAAGAGAAATATGTCATACACTGGAAATTGGTCTGGTGATGTAATGCTAAGAAACATCACTGGATGCAGTTCACTGAATAGCTGGGTAAGGGAAAATATTATTCATACAGTCTCCTGCCAGTTATCCTAGATCTGACTTCCTTTTCTATGCTCTCCTCCTCTCACATACACACAATTTCAAGGACTAAAAACATGGGGGAAAAATGAAGAGGGCAACAAGTGCAGCCTGAAAGGAGGTGTTTCACCAACTGGATCCCACCTCTGAAAGAGTACCTGGGGCTGCTCTCCTGAAGTGCTGGGCAGCCTGGACTGCAGCAAAGTCAGCTGGATTTTTAGCACAATTGTTGATAAACTCAAATGAAGAAAGAGAAACTCCTGTATCCTTCACAGTTGTTTGCCTCCCCAGGATTTTGTACTGAATTTTTTACTACTTTTTTTTTTTTTCCAGAAGAGAGAATTCAAATTATTTCACATGTCAGTGGTAACATGGTAACGTGGCTTCAATACTCCAGCTAGGAGTGACAAAGTGACAAGTACAGAAAACTGTTTTCAAAAAAACATTTAATCACTTAGCATTCACATCTTTGACTGCTGCATGAAGTGCTACCCAAAAGCTAAATATTGTTAAAAGATCTCTTGGCTCTGTTTATTCTGTGAGCACACTTTACCACCAAAGCCCTTACAAAATGTGCAGCCACTGTTCATGATATTAACAGGAACATGATGGTGGAATTTACATTAGACTATTAAAATTGAAGGAGCTTTCAGAGTCCCTTTATGCAATTAACCCAGCAACAACAGCAAGCACTTTGAAATAACACTACTATTCAAAAAATTCATGTTTGAGACAGCAAAGCAGTGAAACGCTATGATATTTCTTATGTAGGGGGATTTAACATTGCTTATTGCAGAGTCTATAAATCAGTTTCTCTACAGAACTCTAAAGCCACAGGTGCCAAATATAAATCTTTTTCTCATAATCCCATTCTTGGTCTTTCTTGTTATTACTGGACTTCCTGGATAAATTGTTGCTAAAGTAAGCTTGGTCTTTTTTCCTACAAAATTTGCCAAACCATCTGCTGGAATGCATTTGTATTGTCCTCTTCCTAGAAGAATTTCTGTACCATTCCCATTGACCTAATTGCAAGTTTTGGCCTGAAAAGATGACACGTTTCTGTGAATCTGGTAAAGTTGTTGAAACAGGGATGCTAGAAATGAAGTACCCTTCTGGCCCCTTTCATCAAGCTCCAGGCTGAATCCCCTTAGGAATGTGATGCCATTTCTTCTCTGTGCTTTTTTCTAAAATCCTTTTCTAAGCTAATTTAAAAAAAAAAATCTGACCAAAATAACCCAGAATAACCCAGAAACTTAAGTAAAGACAGCTGGAAAGATGAAAGAGTGATAATGTCTAGATGTAAACCAAGCAACATGTTCCAACAACTGGCAGGAACTAAATTTTGTCCAAGAAATATATGTTACTAAAGAATAAAGTATCAGTGGGGAAATCCCTGAAACCACAATACAATTACATTGTTTTAAGTCATTATTTGGAAAGTATCATTACTTAGAGAAAAACAGAGTTTTCATGTTTATACAGTAAATATGATTGTGGTACATCTTACAGTAAGTCTTTTTTCTTATAGCTGGAGAAGAAAAAAAATAATAATCATGGGACAAAATTGATCATTTCCAGAGTAGATACCATAGGCAGGGTAGATACCATAGGCAGGGTAGATACCATACGCCATCATTAGACAAGCAATTCAAATGAAAAAATTGTGATCAATATAACACAGATATATTGACTATGTTTTAAAACATAGTTTGCAGAGCCTCCAACCCAAAGCAATGTCTCCTTTTGCCCCTGATGCAGATGACCCTTGCTCTAAATTAAGTCCCATTTTATGGCAGACACAGTGCATTTAACTTGCATCCTTTAATCTGGCAAAATCCTTGGATGTGCCCACAATTCTATTTAGAGTCATATTTCAGGGATCCATATATAATCATGTCCCTGCTGTATCAGTGTGCTGTGTTCCTGGTTTCAATATATACTCCTAATTTTCTAAGTTTCTGTCATCACCAAGGTTCCTTACCTGTACAGATTTTCCCATCGTAGGTCTCGCACACCCAGTCGTGGCACTCGCAGAGCGGACCGTAGTATTTGCCAGACTCAGTCACTTGGCAGATGCAGACTCCACACTCACACCTGCCTCTGTCATTGCACAGCTTCCTCCCTGGGACACGGCACCTGAGCTCCGACTCAGCCCGGGACAGCCGGCAGGAAGCAGGAATTCCCAAAGCGCTCCTGTGGGGGACAGCAAACACAATAAGCAGCGGCCAAGCCAGGGGCTGCAGCTCAGAGCTGATAAGAGCTTGGCTCATTTAAAACCACTCTGTCATTGGCTTCAGCCAATACACAGAATATTTTCTTACCACCTCTTCAGCTACAGTTGCAAATTATTACTTGCCTCAAATCACACAGTTTTGTTCGTTTTCATCAGAAACCTCATTGCTACCCACAAGAATGCTTATACTTTATTTTAGTTACCTTTTTAACTACATTGGCCTCATCTACTTTCCCATCAGGCATATCTGGTATATATGCACAGACACTTATAGTTTGATTATCCATCATGAAACATTTTGGTCTTAATTATTTCAAAAAGTTTAGAGACATCATATACATCCAAACACCTGGGGAGCATAACAGGAATATATATCATACAGCACACTTAATGTTGATTCTAATAAAATATGTTTGCCAAAGTAATCCTTCTGGTTGTCAGACATATATGATTCATGCTTCCAATGGAAAAGGAAACCAAAGTAACCATGGCTTTCCACACAACACTGTAGGTTGTGGCTGTGGTTTTAGTAAAGGCAGCAGAATCCAATTCTAGATCTGTAGATTTGCAATTATACCATGCAATTGTACCATACATGGGAGCACATGGAGATGAGGACTTTCAGGACATACTCAAAGAAAATCACACTTTGTCTCATCAGGAGGTGAATCATAGGAAGAAAGACAAAGGACTGCTCAGGCCAAAAACAGGTCTCCACAATGCTAAGGAATACTGAAGATGTAGATAAATAGAACCTATCCTTCTCAAATAGCAGATTTTGCAAGGCCCTGGAGCAAAGGAGTTGCTGGCTGTGGTGGAGGTGGAGAGTGAAGGGCAGTGCACCTCACTGTGCCACTGCACCAAAGCGCAGGGTTCTGTGGTTAGGTGCCTGCTCCACTCAAGCAGCAGAATCTGGAGTTTTGGGTGTAAAGAGTCATCACTAGCCAGCTCTTCCCCTTTCACTGCTTTCAGGGTGTGCATTTTGGGCATCAAATACCTTGTTGCAAATACCTCCGCACTCTGCACATGCCCCTACCTCTTGAGGTTCCCAGTGACCCAGAGCGCTTCCCTCAGTGTCACCTCGAAGGAGGGAGAGGAAGAGCCACCTAAGCGCTCCACCGCTCCCTCCGCAAGCCCAGCTTCCACGCTCCTGGCACCTGAAAATCAGTCGCACGCCGCCGTGGGACGTGAGAGCCGCACTTACCGCAGGGCCGGGGGCCCGGCCGGCAGCGCGGGGCCCAGCAGCAGCAGCAGCAGCAGCAGCAGCCCCAGCGGCTCCGGTGCGAACATGGTGCGAGCTGCGCTGAGCCGCGCCGGGGGCGCTCCGGCGGACGGGCGGGCGGACGGAGCCGGCGGCACGCCGAGAGCTGCGCGCTGGACAAGCCCGGCTCCAGCGCTGCTCCCCCCGCGCTGCCGCGGCTCCGATTAGCTGCCTGGGAGCGGGATTTGGGCAGCGCTCTGGGAAGGAGGCCGGTGCCAAACCCCGAAGTTTACAGTCTAGGCAGGGAAGTAATTAGAAACAGTTGCGCAGCCAGATGGTTTATTTTGATGTTTTAAAAGTGGCCCGTTCACAGATGTGAACGAACTGTCTCGTTCTCAAAGTAGAGGCACCGTAAATATTTGAGGTATGTGTATCCCCCTGTCCTTTGACAGACGGCGGCTTGGGATAATCTGTGAAACTTGCACCGACCGGGAGACAGGACCAGCGCTCCCCAGCTGCAGCATCCCTGCCTGACTGCTGGAGCACCTCCCCGGCGCCTGCCTCCCCACGTCCGTCCCTTCTCTCCTTACCCTGAGGTCACCTGCTCACGTCACAGCACCGTGCGACACTGCTGGCTGCCAACCTCCACCAGCATGAGTGACTGCACATTAAAAGTATTATTAGTTAGCCATTTCCTAATGCCTTATTAAAACACAGTCCAATACTTCATCTCAGCAGCGGGAGCTTTTTGAATTGCTTTAAAACAAAGCTAAGAGGAAGGATAGTCTCTCCAAATGAATCGACTTTGGCAGATATGGCCACTGCACTTGTTTATGCTGCAGGAAATTTCAGATCCCTATGGCTGTCCTGGGAAATTGATGCTCGCCTGATAGATTACTGGGATGGAAAACTTTTGAAGAAACAAACTTTGACAACAAAAGATGGTTAAGTTATAGGTGTCCTAGTCTACGCACACACATGCATTTTTGAAGCAGGCCGCTGAAAGAAGAAGCTTTCACTGGTTTTGAAGCCAGTATTGGAGATTAAAGCCCTCAGTATCTTTCTCAGAATGCAAAACTCTTGGTTTAATTTCATACTAAATATCTAATGCACCAAAGATTATACTGCTCCAGAAAACATTTTAAGGTTTAGTTAAAATTCTGACTCAGGGGTTGCCTTTCTTATGCGTTTAAGTGGGTGTCTTACATTTTACATCGTGAACTCAAGGCTACAATTCACAGGATGGGAATATAACTAGTTCTGCTAGTTATATTCCTGAAAAAAAAAAAAGAAAAAAAAAAAAGAAAAAAAAAGAAAAAAGCATCAAGCATTTCACTTTGCTCTGCTGGCCTTATATATGAAAAAGGGACCTTTAAGATCTAGTTTGGGGTCTGTTTTCAGTCATGTACCCACTTCATTGGAGGATAAAACTTTATCAAAAATCAAAAGAAGAGACTGGACAAAATCTGCTCTAGCCTATTCGTAAACATATACTATTAGTCCCTGAAGATATATAGGTAATACCCAAATATTATTCCAATGGACCATTAAAACACAAGACTTTTGTCATATTTTAGTAAGTTATCTTGAAGTTGTGAAGTTCAACTATCTACCCATACTGTACTACCTTCCTTATGACACAATTTTACCCTAAAATACAAGCAAGTAGAATTAGAATTTAAAAAATTGAAAAGTCCCATATGCAGCTGTTGCATACCAAATCCATTTTTTACCAGTTTTGCCACCCTTTATAGTATATTTCATATTGCAAGTATGTTAAAATATTTTCTCAAGCAATGCAAATCATAAAAATCCTGCATTGAGTGATCTGTTGGCTTCAGTCCTGTGAATGTTTACAGTCCTGCTAACCCCATGTGTTTGACTTACTCTGATGGATCTAGTGAAAAGGGAAGTAATATTGGCAGGCAAATCAATAAATATTTATTTCTGACAGTCCTTGAACACTGAAGTCCGTGCTTAATGCAGCACTATGTGTTCTAGCTGTGTGGTAGTTTTTGAATTATATTTAAAATGCTGCAGTAAAAAAATATTCATAAATTAAAACCCTTTAGATTACAGAAAGAAGCGCTTTTAAGAACAATGTGATTGTCAAAAATTTTACTGCCTGAAGTCTCAATTTAGAGAAGAATAAAGAGAAAGCTTTGCATTTTAAACAAGAGTCATTCCCTTTCAGCATTAAATTTATCTTTAATCCATAACTTTAAAGGCTGCCATCTGTTAATCTTCCTCCTTTTTCCCTGAGTAGACTGTTGCTGACAGGTATTTAGAAGACTTTCAAGCAGACTACAAACTATAACTTCAAATGTATGAGAAGAAGACATTCACCATGATATGATGAACTTATCACTGTCTTATTTTTTTTACATCTGTCATGTTTTGAAGAAATACACACCTTTTTGCTGTGGACTTTTTGAGTTTGAAGAAGGCATACTTACACAATTGTAGGATGCAGTATTTGAAATGTGCAGTCAGAGCTTAAATTTTAGTAAATGCTTTCATATGTACCTGTCTCTAATACAATATCTCAGTGCTCCCTTAATAGATTTTAACATTTTCTCAGATTATTGTTTAATCATTTAAGCCTAGAATGTTTGTATCCATGCATGTATAAACATGAATGTAAAAAAAACATATATATATATATATGCACACACATATGATGTGTATGTATTCAGGAGCTAATTGGCTTCCAAATGTTTAGGCTGTAAATTCAATTTAAAAGGAGTCAGTCTCTTTCTAAAGGGGAACCTGACATGCTGTCTTGAGAACTGCTCACTTCCTTTCAGCCACTCCTGTACAAAACCCTAAGGAACTCTACTGGATAACACACACCTACACGAAGCACAGTACTTGTAAAATGCATCTTTTCCTATGTATTGGAGTTTCAGACTAAGGCTCTAGACCTGTAGGTGCTTGGTAAAGGTATAGTTTACAATTGGTAATGCCACTTTCCTGCAGAATAAAGGTTGAAAAGAGAAAGTCAACATATTGCTGATGAGGAGGAGATGCTGGAACACACCTGCTAATACTAAACTGCCTTTTCAAAATAGGCATAGGCTTAAAAAATACTTGTCAGACTCAAAATTACTTCAAATAAAGACATGGAATAAAAAAAATAGGTGCTGTTAAGCACACTTACACTTGAACCTCATTTTTCAAGTGTATCCCTGTTACTGTTCCTGATAAAAGATTGGAGGATTAGGTAGAGACATTGGGATAAACTTTTTCCCTGCAATTTTATTGACCAGTAGAGGAACCAGTAGGGTAATTTCCTATCCAAACTGGTGAAGGTTATTTTTGTGATTTCATAGTCTTGTGTCAAAACTAAGCTGCAAGCCTGGGGGTAGACAAGATAATTCACAGGCAGTGATTTTTTTCCTTTAAAGCAAACAGTATCTTAACTTCAACTTTACCAGAATTGTTTTTATTATAAATCAAATAAGAATAATATTAAAAAATAAGGAAGAAAAAAAAGATAAAAGCTTTTTTACTCTAAGAGCGGTCTCATGCTGGAACAGAATGCCCAGCAATGTTGTGGGATCTTCACCCTTGGACATAGTCAAAAGCCATCTGGACATAGTCTGGGCAAGTGGGTTAGACTAGGCCATCTCCAAAGATCCTTTCCAACCTCAAATATTCCATAATTCTATAACTCTGATGGCATAATGTGCTTTTGAGCAAGCTTTTATTCAGTTTGGAGAGGCAGATGGACTCTGCCTACTCCTTCATTACAGTGAACGTTTTAATTCTGTTGTCACTTAATAAAGCCATCAGCTTTGCAAAACGCATTCCATGCCATTCTTAAGGAATTTCTTTTTAATAAAATAAATCAAATTGCACATAAAGTGAACAGTCTGAGCTTAAAAAAAAAATGTAAACCATCAAAATCTGTCAAATATTCCTCCTGGGTTTCCATTGAAACCATTTTAGTAACAGCATGGGTTTGTAAAAGTGGAGACTGAAGCATTTAAATGCAGAGGCATTCAGTTACATCAAAATTTTCTAAAATTAACCAGAAGTTGAAAATCCCACGTATCAAGCAAGTTATTGCTCCTCCATAAAATGTGAAACAAGGAGAATTTTAAGTGTTGAGTGATTAGTCTGTGAAAGATATACAATCACTAAACTAGGTGGCTGTAAAGATCTAATGCAAACCACTTTAACAGCCATGCAGCAAAAACTATTTGATGGAGTTAACTAAAATATGTCTGAATTGAACAGTTCAGAAATGTGTGCAACTGTTGGGAGTCATCACTGTGCTGGTCAATGCTATCCCTGGAAGGGAGCAGGAGACAGACTATACCAGAGCTATACAGATCTGAAAACCTTGTTAATTTTGCTGACATGACATGGAATCTGGGACAGCTGACGGTATCACACAGGGAATACAAATAGCTTTTGGAGTTACAGGATCAAGGTTAGAACAAGATAAAAGTTGAGCTGGTCTGAATGTAGCTGACCCGAATAGTACAGAATATTAGCTACCCAAACAGTTCATAGGCCAACATTAATCAAGATGTTATTTTGTTATACTCTAGGGTAAAACCTTAGCTTACTCCTTCATGACTCAGTTGAAATTTTAAATAGCTGGTAGGTCTTTTGTTTGTTCAGTGTTTGCTAGTGAATTCCCCTACACAGCAATAATACCCTGCTTTTACAGAGGCTTTAAGGAAGCAGAATATATTTAAACATGGTCTTGCAAGAAAGCCCAAAATGCCAGCAACAATAGTGCATTTTAAAACCCAGTCTACTGCATTTTTAACTATTTAGCATTTATTTCAGAAAGCAAGTTATAAGCCAAGCTAACAGTAATAGTGAAGAGCCCAAGAAAGGAAATAAAAGGCGTAAAAATATTTTCACCATAAATTATTACTTTATGTTCAATTTGTGCCTTATTTCTCAAAGGGATAAAGTTTCTTGATGCTGGGAATCTTGAAAAATCAATAATAGTGGAAAAGACTAACTTATTTGTGATCTTTTTAACTTGTTACCTGAGTAAGTTACAATGAAGGATCATTTTCATCATTTTGACCAAATAGCTGCTCCTAAGGACAGCAAATTTAAAAAATAGATGTTGCTGACTTCTTCAGGGCAGGACTCTAATAACTCAGGTTGAGTGCCTAAATTGAACACATGCACACCAGATTCTCCAGGGCAACAGCAACCATCTTGTTTCAATGCTCTGTCTTGCACTGCTTGTTGTCATACCAAAAATGAAGGAGAGACAGAAACTAAGAAAAAGGAAGTGCAGGAAAACACCACTCTTGACCTTCTTCTGAGAACTCTCTGCCTACTGAAAGCAAACTAATTCTACACACAGTTAGCAGCAGACTTTGGCCTCTCCTCAAAGGTGTTAAATTAAGAAAACCATACTCCATGTACTTTATTCTGGTTGATCAATGTTGGCACACGTCACAGACACTCAAAAATGACAGTTTTTAACCCATGCCAATCAAAGTCACTCATGAGTGCTGACTGAGTTTCTCTTGCTGACGTCACTTGTCTGATGTTGCTCTGTGACCATTTCTGTTATGGTTACAGGCTTCTGAGCAAAACCACCACTAGCCAGAGCCAAAATGGGCAGATAGGTGGAAGCAAACTCAGCTCATCTGATTCATGTGGGGCCCCACTAACACCAGGGGGGCTGCTCAGCATGTGCAAAGCAGGACTTCAGACTATGAGAGAACTTTGTGGTAACCATCATTAGGATGACTAAGGACTTCGGCACCCTGAGGATAAAGAGCAACAGGCAGGAATTTGGCAAGTTTTGACTTGTATCCTATGCCAAAATGATTAAATCTTCCTTTGGGTCTGAAGTTTAATTCTGAATTCCTAAATGATACTTTGTGACCTTTTTTAAATTTCAAAATTAGTATTTCATTAATTCTTTTAGTCATTGTAGACAGTCTGAAATCTGATAAATCACTGTGTTCTTTCATAAGAGGTAAATCAAATTCCAACAATAGCAATCCTGGTAAGATCAGCTCTTTGGCATATTTTTAAAATTTGTTTACATTACTCTTCAACTATTTAACAGATACTTAGGGAAAGTAAGGACAATAAAGCAAATAAAGTTCAAATAAATTCAGAAGCAAAACCAGGGCTTAAGGGCTATCCAAATTCTGTAAGGAAACATGTAGAATAAATAGATGCTTTGAATTCCCCTTTTTTCTTTTTTTGTTGTGCTTCCAGATTATGTTACAGAAATTAAAGCTATAGGTAAGATTGAGAATTTTCCCCTTGAACTCTCAGTACAACTCTTCTGGAATTTCCTTTTTAAATCTTCTGAATTTTCCTTTTTAAATTTTCTTTTAAATGGACATTCTGCCATGGCAAATTTCAAATGTGTTGAAGTTTGAAGGATGAATAAGGAAATTCCTTTCTCAGCTTTATTTGTAGAGATGAGAGTTACTAAGAAATATATTTTCTTTTGATCTATTTAACATTACTGTAAAGTAACATTGTAAGATTAACTCCCAAATTCTGTTTTTATCTATATGTTTATGGCTAGCTTTGTAGGTCAATGTGAATTTCCTAAATCAGAATTAAAACATACTTCAGTCCTAAATATTAAACATTGTTGCAGACTTTAAAGGACTAATAGGTTCTTTGCAAAATTATGTCAACAATTTTATAGATATTTACGTTTTATCCACACGTTTCCTGCACGCCACTCAAGTTCTAAAATGTTAATAATTACTTTTCATGTGCCACATCTGAAAGGAAGTTTGTGGTTAAATAGAAAAGCAAGAAAGGGCCTTTCCTTGCAAACAGAAGACCTTCAGAATCTGCACAATTCTATGTATTGAAGATTACTGTTTTGTCTTTGCACCCAGCAGCTACATCAAGGTATCAAGGGCTAAATCCCTTCTTCCAGCATTAGCATCATCTGATGCCAGTTGTGCTCAAGACAGGCTGTCAGAGAGAATCCAGTCTTCTGCTGAAAGTGTGGATCCCCATTAGCAGCTCATGCTTCAGAGTAAGGGCAGTTAGTAAAAATATGTTACCTAATACGACACCAGTTAAAAGGAGAAGTGCCAAATACATAAGGAAACATGTATTTTATACAATACAAACCACGAGTAAGGAAAGAAATCCTTCTTTTTAGGAACTCATTAAACAATATCTAAATTACTGCAGCATATTTTGAACCTCTCTCCAACACATGCTAATACATTAATTCAGTGTCAGGCCACCAAGGCAGTTGGAACTGGAGCACTTGCACCATGAGGAGAGGCTGAAGGAGTTTGGCTTTTTCAACCTGAAGGAAGGATGGGTTTGGGGGCACCTAGGAGCAGTTTGACAGATTCTATGAGGAAGCTGTCAAGAGGACAAAGCTGGGCAATTCCCAAGGGCGCATTGCAGGAGCAGAGACTGCTGACAAGGGAGGGTCCAAGTGCACGTCAGGAAAAAATCTTTCAGCATGAGAATGGTCCAGTACAGAAGGCTTACCAGGGAGGCTGTGCAGTCTCTGTCTTGGGAGGTTTTCAAGACCAAACCGGATAAAGCCCTGAGCAAGCTGGTGTGATCTCATCTCTGAGCCTGGTTTAAGCACATCAGTCAGACCAGATGGCCCCCTGAGGTCCCTTCCAACTGGAAAATTGTTCTATCGAGAGTTATTTTTCAGAGGCCAGTATATCCATAGGAAAAATGTTACACAAAGTCACATCCGCTGGCAAATGTTCATTTCTTTTGTTTAGCTATAGCTGCAACGTTTCACTGTTTGCAACTGTCAGCTTTCATTTATGAGATGCTATCACCAACAGCATAATGCTGCCTAGCAACTTATTCCAAGTAATGAAACGTTAAGTGGGGAGGAAGAGACAAAATAGGAAGAGTATTATTTATAAGCACATTTATTCTTAAATTGTTTTGCTTTACAATTTTTTTTTCTCATTAAACATCAGCTGACTGCTATCAAAAACTGCAAACACTAAAATTAGGTGCTTAAATTTACTGGTATTGCTAATGGTGGTAATACATGTAAGTAGTGCTGGCAGGACTGCATCTGTAATCCCGAGGCCAACTCCCTAACTGGTTTATTAGTTTTAGTTGCCAGCATCAAATAGATATAATTTAAAGGAACCTAATACAATTGAAGCCATACACTTTCCTTAAGCTTTCTGGGGTATTTTGCTAAGGGCTTTGTCTTTTGAATCCTATTCCACATCTTTACCATCCCCAGAAAGTTATAGGCTCACATTCCCCAACCACACAGTTGCATTTAAACATAAATTTTCCAAAAAAAAATTTTTTTATTTGTTCAAGAAGACAAAATACAGATTGGAACACGTCAACCTGATTTACAGAAACAATTTTCCAAGTATTTCTTCATCTGATTTTTGAGGTATCTCTTTCATAGACTCATTTAGCTGGAAAAGACCCCAAGACCATCTACCCCAACAAGTGAAGACATTTTTATGAATTTGTTTCATTGTGGAGCTCAAGACTGGGCTTTTACATGGCTCTTCAGCAATTTGAAAATTAACCAGACCACCCAGCGAAGCAGGGGCAAAGAAGTTCGCCAGCACTAAAAAACGCCCTAAGATGTACAAATAGGGTGGTTTCTTACCAAAACAAATAACCTATCCTAGCACTTGAAAAGCATAATGAAAAAAATTTAAAAACAAACCCCTAACCAACCAATAAACAAAAAAAGCCGAAGCCCGAAGTAGCGCCCTACAAAGCCGCCGCAGCAAGTGGTGCCTCGGCCAGCGCTGCTGTGGGCAGCGCGCAGCGCGGCTCAGCCCGAGGTCCCGTGCCGGGACCACTCGCGTGTTTCGGGGCGCAGTTCCAAGCCGCTGTGGGGGTGTTCTGCGAGACGGGACCGCCGTGGGGATCACCCCCGGCGGCGGAGCCGCTCAGCCACTTCTGTTCCCAGCCGGGTTTCTGAGCAAGGCGAGGGTCTGTTTGTTCCGCGGCGCCCGTGCGCGGTCCGCACCGTCTCCTCCGCACCTGCTCCCTCCCCGCCCGCCCCCGCCGCCGTTGCCGAGAAACTGAGCGCGGCCGGCGCCGGGCGGGCCCTGCCGCCCCGATCCATCGCGGGGAGGCCGGCACGGCACCGCAGCGCCCGCACACCCGCGGGGCCGCTCCCGACCGCGCCATGAAGGGAGATGCTGGCGGTAGGTCGGAGGCGGCGGGCGCGGCTCGCTGCCGCGGCGCGGTGGGGCCCCGCGCCTCCCCGCCCCGCTGCACGGCCCCTCGGTGCCGGCGGCTCCGCGGCCGTGCCGGGAAGGCCGGCGGCTGCAGGGAAGGGACGGGCGCGACGCGGGGAAGGGGCGGCGGCGCCCTCCGCATCGCCCGCCCCGGCCCTCCTTCCCCGCGGTGGGAGGGGGCGCGCCGGGCCGGGCGCCGCCGGCCTTCCCCGCGCCGCGGGGCCCTCCGCAGCCGCGGCGCTGCGGCAGAGCGGGGCCGGGCGGCAGCGGGCCTCTTCGGGGGCGCTCGTTTAGTGGGGCGGCCCTGGATGGGCCAGGGGTGGCCGCGGAGCGCTCCCTGCCCGAGGGTGTTCGGCTGGTTCTTAGGGACTGCGGGCTTGGCGTGGTTGGAGGGAGCGATGTACCCAGGCCTGCACTACATCTATGTAATGTGCAGGGTCAGGGGCTCCTACATCGAACAGAGAGAGATGCTTAATATTTTTTTTGTTATTGGCCTCTATTTGTTTTAGTACGCTCAGTAAAATCAGAGACATATTTCTAGAAAGGATCAAGGTTTCTTATGGCCTTAATATGCAAACATGGCTTTTAAGTCAGCTATGATTTGGTAGGGTAAGCGTTGTTGCATCCAGGCAAATATTTACGCCGAGAAAGCACTAAGTAAATGCATTTGAGTTTTTCGTGTTTATCTTAAGCATCAATTGCCTGGTTCATTTCGTTGTTCCTTTTCAGCAGCCCCATTCCACCTGCTCTTTGACCGATCTATAGAGAAATGCTACATATTAGCAATGAACTATGCTCTGCTGCTTGAATCACAAAGCTGAAATTTCTTAACTCCGGGAAAGGAATGAGAAACCACATTTCTTCGAGTTGGTCTAACTGGATGCTAGAAGTCTCCGGCTGTCTTCAAGTATATACATATACCTTTGGAGGCTTTTAGGAACAGTTGGGTTTATTTTCATTTGGTGGGTCGTTGGCTTTTTTTTTTTTTTTTTTGCTTTACCATTTGAGTTTGGCAACTTTCAAAACTATAACAATTGGCATATAATTTGTGCTTTTGTCTTCTTGTTTGGTACATTTGTTTTATTTTAATCTGAAATGTAGTCCATCACAGTTAATTGAACTATACCACCTGGAAATATAACTTAAGCTGTTTTGACTTATTTCCAGCTCCAGGACACTGCTGGTACCATAAGCACTATGTAGATCTGTATGGCATTTATCCAAACCTGTCTTTGAGTCAAAGACTTTTTGTGTCTTAAACCTTCACAGTAGAAAATGAATGCTATCACACTGTGTTGTAGGGACTGTTGGGCTGCTGGACCTAGCCCTAGAAGACTTCTAAAGACAAGAATGTCTTCTTGAGGCATGAGTAGCTCATGATGAGATAGAACTGGTTCTGGCTTCTGGAGAGTTTGGTTTTCTCCCCACCTGCCTAAGTATTTAGGAGTTCAGTTTGTTACAAATAAGATTTCTGATGTGCTTATGAGTAAACTAGAGGTGTTGCATTCAAAAACATTTTTCACCATGTTACTAACAGAATGCTTCCATGGTTGGATCTCCTGTAGGTTTTGAGCACAAAATCTTTTGGGGATAAAGAGCAAAGTCAGCCTAATGTGGGTGTTAGAGGTTGAATCATATTTTTTTCCCTTTCAACCTTTCTCTGTTCTCCCTTTCATTACCTTCATAGCATCTTTTATTTCAGCTGAAGTTTCCTGGATTGGTTAAATACTGCTGAACGTCTTGCTTTGCAAAATACCAATCCTAAACTAATTGCAAATTGTCTTGATTCTACTAGGTAACTTATTTTTCCTTTCTTTATTTTCTGTGATATTTTCATCTCTTACCACTTTTTTTTTTTCCCCCTTCATGGTGAGGACAATCAAGTAGTGAAACAAGTTGCTCAAAAAACCTCCTTTGCTGGAGGTTTTTTAGACCAGACTGGAGTAACCTGAGCAAACTGCAATACCTTGGGCTGTCACCAGAATTGATACTGCTTCAGCAGGAGGTACGATTTGAGACCTTCTGAGATCATAGAACCAAATAATGGTTTGGGTTGTAAGGGACCTTAAAGATCATCTGGTTCCAACCCCGCTGCTGTGGGCAGGGACAACTTCTGCTAGACAAGATTGCTCAAAGCCCTATCCAGCCTGGCTTTGAATACTGACAGGTATGGGACATCCACAACTTCTCTGGAAAACCTGTTTCTGTGCCTCACCACCCTCACTGTAAAGAATTTCTTTCTAATATCTAAACTTATACTCTTTTATCTTAAGGCCATTTGCCCTTGTCCTGTTGGTATGTATAGTTGTGAAAAGTCCCTCCCCAAGGACTGTAACTCCCTTTAAGTACTGGAAAACTGCTCTGAGGTCTCCCTGGAGCTGTCTCCAGGCTGAACTACTCGAACTCTCTCAGCCTATCTTCAGAGGAGAGGTGCTCCAGCCCATCTTTGTGGCCTCCTCTGGACTCATTTCAACAGATTAATGTCTCCAGGGGCCCTGTACCTAGGTCCCTGGAGATGTAGGTGGGGTCTCACAAGAGCAGAGTTGAGGTCCTTCCAACTTGAACTAACTTATGATTCTATGAAAAAAGTTTTCCTTTTTTTTTTTTTATCTTCCCTCCAAAATACGGCTTTTGCGTACAGTATATAAAGTACCAGAGGTTACGGTGCAACTTTTAGGAACTGCCCTGCAGGAAAGGCATGTCAATTAGTTTGTTTCAAAGGGAAGGTAAGAGGATAAAAAAAGAAAAAGTCTTATTTCTGTTTTCAGGACTTCGAAGTTTAAGGTATATAGACATTAACTTTTTTGCTGGCAGTTTCTTAAAGGATGGAAAAGGAAGAATTTGGCAAGGAATGATGATCTAGAATATTTTAGTTTCTTTAATAATTATTTTAGCAAAAATTGTAACAAATCTAAAAGAATATAACCACCATTTATTTTAATTTTTATATATTTAAATAGTGAGAAGATAGATATACAAGGTTGTAGGCATACTAGCGTATAATTAATGATACCACAAAATCCCAGAAACATTAAAATAATCACTTAAGCAGGCAAGATGCCATCCATCTGCCTACAGAGAAGCTCCTTTCCACCCGTGTATCATTCTGGGAAGGAATTCCTTCCTTTAAAACCTTGAAAAATTGGTCCACAGTACTCCGAGCATGTTACTGAACGTGAGGTATTATAAAGAGAGGATGGGGTGCTCCTTGAATCCACTCAATGACCTGGCACTGCCTGTCCCCTTATGTTCATAAAGGGCTAAACACATTTTCCACCTGGACATGGGTTGTGCTGCAAAAGAAAATTCCATAACACTCTGGTTTAATCCAGCATGATTCTTACTAAAGACATTGCTATATGTCTGTTTGTCAGCAATGGACTCTGACATATATTTACTTCAACTACATTGCATTTGATGCATCCTAAGTCAGCAAATGGTGGGGAGCTGGCCCACAGTCCTAGTGAATTTTCTAATTAAACCAGCTGTTAAACTGTGCAAATGTATTTGGGAAGGAAATACATTGCCATTGGTAATTTCTCTACATATGATTACTGTTCATTCAGTGGCCATTGTTACATTTTAGCATTTTATCAGCCATTCTGACAATATAATTGTAGAACTTGGAAAGCTATCGTATTGTCCGGTCATGCCAACAACCAGCCTGCTGGGGGGAGGTGGAGGTTGCTCACCACTCTTGGTTTCCACTGAAAAGCTAGCTACTTGTACAGGAAGTAGCTGCTTCATGCTTGGATGTTTTCCACCTTTGGGATACATGGGGAGCTGGGACTTCGAAATGTCAGAGTGTACCTGCTCTTTACTACAAAGGTCACTTTGGTGTACCTGGATCTCTATTTTGTATGTAAAAGAAGTTTAGTGGAATGTGATATAAACATAATTTTAAAAATAATCTTCAGTTATTCTGGCTTTTTTTTTTTTTAGTCAACCAAATCTCCTAATTTAAAAAATGTGGAAAAGCTAAGCAATTCTATTTAAAATTTAAAAGTTTTTTTTGTGGCTGCATCACTGCACCATGTACATGTATGTGTAGTTTCTTCAAAATTGTATATTGCAGATGTTAGAAGGGTTAAAGTAAAAAGAACAATATTATGTGACTATAGCAGTAGACTGTATATCTGACTCACAAGAGATCTGCTTTTGTATGCAATGAGATATTTGATTCTGCTCGCTGGGTATTTTTTTGGCGACATCTGAGAGGAAAAATTATATATAAGAAATAAATATTGTAAGAGCATTGTCCTTAGCCAACAATAAGGGAAAACACAAGAAATGTGTTACAAGCAAGGAGCTGAAGTCTGAATGCCTGTCTGTTTTCAGACTAGATGTTATTACATTGGCAGCCTCAAGAAATTTTTAAACTTTTCACAGTTTTGAACCTCAGTGCTGGTATTTTTGGTCTGGGATCCTGTTAGTAAGTACAAGATATCATCAGTTGTTCTTTCCTACATGTATCCAAATGATTTGAAAATATGAGTGTAACTTATTTTTAGAATATTTCCTTTAGTGTACCTTCTTTGTGAGCAAACAGCTTTTTTTTTTAATAAATACTAAAGTTTGGTCAGTTAGTAGCAGTATATCCTGCTTAAATAACAAAGAGATCTTTCAGAACTATCTTTCAGATATTTCATCAGATACAATAGTGATACCACACAGAGAAAAAGTACTGAAATAAGCTCTTACTTGAAATTAGTTATGAGTTAATAGCATCTGTGGTGGAATGTGCCGTGTGATTGTATCCTCTGGAATACTGTCTTTACCCTTCTAAAATAAATATATCTATACTGTTATGTATGCAGCTTGCTCACTTAGATTTTTGCTACATGAAAACAAATGCTGAAATGCCATTTAACTGTACCCATACCCAAAGTCAGGGATGGAAGAACCCGTGGATGCAGGGAGCAGGCAATAGAGAAGCAGTGTCAATTTGCAAAAAAGGAAAGGAGAAGGCTATTGATGAAAGAATGGGAACTTAAATTTTTTCTATAACCGTGTCATGCATACTGAAGTTAAGAGCAATCAGTTTCTTTAAGGTAGCCTGTACTTTGGGGCTTTTTTGATGTATGGTATGGAAATGGGGTTTTGTCATCATGCTGTGTGTATGGGTGTTCACATCATCTTCCTGTCACCCATTTTAGTTCTCACATTTCTAACTAATGTCTTCAAGTGTATGTGCCACTTTCTGTGTCCGTGCTCTGGGAGAAGTTGGAAGCAGAGTTGACATTTTCAAAGAAGAGAAAATTGAAGAGAATGCTTGTTTGTGGCCTGCCTTTGGAGGACATTCAGGCAGTGCTCACATGACCTCAGGTGACAAAATCAATAGGCAGTGAGAAAAAACTATGTTGGAAGCCAGGCCTTCCAAGGATTTATCTGATTTTTGAATTCTCTCTCCATGAGTTGTAGGTAGGAATATCTGCTTTGTTTTCCTGTTGATATTTCTGTGAAGTCATTTTTCAGCTGCCTTCTTTGTTAGCCAGAGCCTTTATTAGCATGTTTTCCTGACTGTGATAGAGGTCTTTTGAGCAGATTATGCTATATACAGTGAGCTTGCTTTATAAGTGAGACTCAGATTTCTCAGCTTTTGATGCTGTGGAGAATCAGCTACTTTTTAAAATTTGTCTTTTGATTTTTTTAGGAACTGCATATTTCCATCAGGAGTATCTTGCACTTAGTGGGAATATTGCAAACTGGGTTATACCTTCTTCTGACTCCTTTTTTTCACGAAGTGCACAGTGGGTCTTATGTTCACCCCAACCATTGTCCTGGCATACTTTCATTTTAGCAGAAACTGCAAATTTAGTGGATGGGGGTGGTTTAGAAAGTGTAGAGGTTGCAGAACATGCCTGCAAGTTCAGAGATAGAAAGGAAGAGAGCAAGACTGCCCTAATAGATCTGAGGGGCTCAGAGCGTGAGTAATTTTATGTTTAGTTTTATTCCTTTTAATTTGCCTTTTCTTCTAAAAATAGAGGAGAAAATTAAAAGACAGTATGTTGGTCCGTGAAAAGGTTGACATCTTCAATGTGAATTTTCATTGCTGCTATAAAGAAGGTACTGCAAAGAAATGTGAAGTGGTTGTAGCCCTGAAACTCTATGATATTTTCCTGTCTTAAAAGTCTGTCTTTGCCCTGCACCCAGTATGTCTTAAAAACATTGCAGCTAGAAATACATCCTTGGAAATGTATTAAGCCTCTCACATTAATAACAGGTTGTGATCAAAGAAAGACCTAATGACGTATGTCGGAATCAACGCAGGAACTGCAGGGGTGGATTTGTATCAGGGTTAGGGAGGGCTACATCCTCCCCATTGGCACAGCTTGGTGCGCTGCTCGCTGTGTGTCACATGCTGGAAGGAGTTCATGCACAGCTCCTCTTCTCTTCATCCTTCAGCTGGTTCATTCCTGAATAAACAAGTGCAAAAGGGATTAGTAGTCCAAGGGTTAAAATTCTTTACATACATGGCAGAGTTCCGAAACTGCCGCACACATTAAAAAACTAGAAGTAGTGAGAACAGCAAAAACAGTTCCATAAAAGCTTGGAAGCAATTATGCTTTCATTTGAATAATCTTGCTAAAGACCATTTACAAAATATTATTTGTTTGTCATATTACTAATTTGTCATTTATTCTGAAATTTTGTGTGCATTTCTGGTCATTTCAAGTAGAGAAGTAAGCAAGCTGATTCTTTTATTCCATAACATTTCCTCCCTTCCATTTGGTTGTATATACATGGAGATTTGTTTATTCAAGGCTGCTTCTCAAAAACAAGAATTCTAATTTTTTTAGTCACAACACTGATTAGCTCAGTTGGTCAGAGCATGGTGCTAGTAATGCCAAAGCTGTGGGTTTGATATCCATATGTGCCATTCACTTAAGAGTTGGACTTGATGATCCTTCTGGGTCTCTTCCAACCCAAAATATTCTGTGATTTCTGTGATTTAAGTATGTGAACTGAATCTATTATGGACATTTATTATGAACATCTAAAGTTCATGTTACTTTCTGTGCCTGAACCAATTAAAAATATCTTGAACAAGCAAAGAGGCACTGGGTAAAAGGAGAAGTGTGAATTTTATTAGAAGGGTATGGCTAATCTTCCACATATCAAATACATAAATAAGCAATACTGAGAAAAGCATAAAAACAATATAGTTTTTCTAATAGACTGTTGATAATTGTTTGCTTTTTTTACCCAAATGGACATATCTTGTTATGTAGACCATCATTTATTACAAAAAAAAAAAAAAATCAGTAACTGGCTAAACAAATACCAGTTTTTCATATCCTTAACCTTTTCTCAAAATTATTGATTGCACTTATTAATTCTCTGTTTACTGCTACATCTTTTCTTAAAAGCTTACTAAAGCACAGTAATAGCTATTATCAGAAATAGTCAACATAAAATTATTATTTTGTTGTTTCACTGACTAGCTTTTGAGTAACAATTTCCAAAAGAACATACTTGTAAGAAACATTTTAGTGGGGTTTTTTTCCCATAAGGTTCTGAGATATTCAGGTCCCAAGGCATTGCAGTAACTTCTTACCACTATGCTAAATGTAGCCATTTGAAGGTTTCATGACCTCAAAAGGCACCCTAGCAGCTCTGAGACTTGAAGGATTTCTGGTTGTGCTTTGGTCTAAGTAGAGAAAAAAGGTCAATCCATTATCCTGGGAAATACATGGGAGAAAATGGGAAAAAAAATCTGAAAAGGAGGAAGTTGCAAAGCAGAAGTGGGAGCATGAAACTTGAGTATGAACATGGAGAAAGCATGCAACCTCTCTGAATAGGATTTCATTCTTCATTTGTTAGAGGTTTATTAATATATAATATTCATTTTAAAGTATTTGCCTGTTTTTAGTGACAGCTTACCAGTTTTACTTGTGATGAGACTGCTGTGGATCACCATTTAAAATGAATATCGGTGTCAGAAGTTGTGCCCTTGGATTCTTTTTGTTTGTTTTTAAAAATCATTTATTACATAATGTCAGCTCCTCCAGCTGGGAACATTAGTATAAGACCTCAGCCCTGTTACTGTGTGGCTTGTACAAAGACCAATGGTTCGGACTTGGTTTTACAGAGACAGGAACCAGCCTCTTGAATCTGAAAGAGAAAACAGAGGAGGGGTAGACTTTGAGGGACTTGGAATAAGATTAAGGGTTTATATTTGCCATAACAGCTAAAAAGAAGAGACAGACACGGATGCAAGCATAGTGTTTTGACATAACGCAGCAGCCCATGGGATTGAAAAGGCTAGCTGAGACCAAGCACACGGGCACTTCTGCAGTCCTGAGCCCACTATTGCCTCCAGCTAATCGAGAACAATGTTTCCTGCGTTCATGTTAGAGAAGGTGTCATTGTGATACTCGTGGCTGTAGTTACCAGGGGCTGCAGTGACAGCCCGAGGGAGCAACAGAGTTAAACCGGAAAAGGGCAAGATGTAGGTTGGACATAAGGAAGAAATTCTTTAATATTAAAGTGGTAAGACATATGAACAGGCTGTTCAGAGAAGTTGTGATAGCCCTATCATTGAAAAGTGGACAGGGCTTTCAGCAAAGATGTCCCTGCCCATGGCAGGGAAGTTGGGTTAGATTATCTTTAAAGGTTTCTTCAAACTCAAACCATTTTGTGATTCTATCTTATACTAGTTTTGACAAACTTTTGGTTGTTACAGGGCAGTGTCACCTGCAAATACTTGGTCCAAAGTAAAGGTCCAGAACAAGGTCCCAAGATCTTGCTTTGCTGAAAAAAAAAACTCTAAGGGGTTGTAATTAATGAACAATAGAATTGTATTTCATGGGCAGACAGCTACTTCTCAGGAGAGTGTGTCTTCCTCATGTGTTTTAATTTCTTTAGACACTGGGGTTCATGAACTGTGGCTGTGGGAAAGTCAACATTAAGATCTAACTCAACCTTGCTGCTGTCCCCTAGTTGTGGCTCACATGGCTGAGCATACAGAAAGCTCAGTCAGTGCCACCCATGCAGGAATGTCCAGATGCGGCCTGACTTTGTGGAAACAACATGTTTTCCTCAGTCCTTCCATGTGCCAACACATGCCCCACAGACAGCCAGCTGGCTGGCTGTTGGATAGATAATTGTTAACATCAAAAAAAAGTATTAGAAAAATACATGTTGATAGTAGTATATAGCAAAAAGGCTCTTCTGATTTCAGTAAATAGCATTAGCATCTATTGGCTGCTTAACATTGTCTGTTTGCCTTTGGCATGTTGGGATTTATCTTAGCCTAGTGTAATAAATGGAAATGTCACCATTTAATTAAATGGCTCCAGGTGAAATCTGTCTAATGATTATTCTGTGTTGAAGTTCACAGCAATAGCATTCTCTGCATATTAGAACAAATTTTCTGTCAGTGTTGATAAGTTTCTGGTAATTGTGTTGCATACCTTTGTGCAATTCTTTTGTAAACTAACGGGTGTCATGTCAGTGATTTATATTTAATAAAATCAATATCCCATTAATCAGTAAGTACAAAAGAAGTGCACATGAAAACAAAATGCTTTAGGTTATTTATAAAACAGTTCAAAATGCATTGTAAAATTTCTCAAGTGAATTAATGTTTTCTGTCTTTTTCTTTCAAGGAGGTTTCATGGTTATAGATAAGAGAACTTAAGTTCAGGATGCTAAAAAGGAAACAGAGTTCAAGGGTGGAAGCCCAGCCAGTTACAGATTTTGGTCCCGATGAATCTTTGTCAGACAATGCAGATATTCTATGGATTAACAAACCAGTAGGTATCTCTTTATGTAATTACTAATTTTAAATAACTTGAATTGTTAAAACATGACTTCAACAAAAATTCTGAATTAGATATTAGTCAGAAACAAGTTTTGAGCTATAGTTGCTTGTGTACCAGTTAATTTTTTGAAAATGACTAAATAAAATTGTTTCTTTTGGCTGTTCCAAAATTATGGGATTGATGAATCAGTATTTTCCAACCAGTTCATCTGATTGATTCTTTTAAAACAGCCATCCTTTCAAGGTCTCTGGTTCCTAATCTGTTCATTGAAATTACAAGTTCATAAAACGAGCTTTTGAAAAGGATGTTAAAATGAGGATTTTGTTCCTGAAGTGGTAGTCATCAA
>QUSF01000007.1:34971566-35156332 GCA_003676055.1 Chloebia gouldiae
TTTTTCTCATACCATTTAACCTAAAACCTGCCTTGAGAAAAAGAGAGGTGTAAAAGTGTCTGGCAACTTGAAACTGGGGAAAATTTCATTAGGAGTGGAGTTATTAATAGCCTGTACAGTATTAAGAAAATGTCTTCACCCTGTAAATATAAGTATTATAGTAGAACTATTTGTTCAGGAGTGAGCATGGATTTGGGATTCCAATATTGTGAATGATTTCTAGTTTTGCAAAGAAGACATTTTCACATTTCTCTTAGTGTATAATTTTTTTACTTTTTGAAAGCAGGAAGTAAAATATTCTGAAATAATACCTGTTCTTAGCATTGCATTCATTTAAGGAAAAAAATCATCTAATTTGTAGTAAGGATGCCAGGTCCCCTCAGCTTTGCTGCTGAGTTTTAACACCTAAAACTATTTAGCATGAATTAATATATGGGTGTTGTCTATCTGTTATTTAAGTAGAATATTTGTATTGGTTGCTGTAATAAATTCAAAATGTCATTTCAGAAATATATGATGGGTATTTACCTACATTTCTCATCACACAATGGACGAGGTTTTCATGGAATAATTTTTTTTTTCTCATGCTGATGGACTAGTTGTATATTGCTTAGTGTTTTAGTACTGGCATTTTACTGTGTCAGAGAACAAGTTTGGTATCAGCCACACTTTTAATACTTATGTTAATTGTATCAGTTGAAACAAGGTTCAAAACAAAGTGGATGTTAACAGGATGGTGGATATCATTCATAAGGTGCCTTCTGCTTCCAAATTATTAATCTGAGTTCTGAGTATGCAAATGATAGAACTATTCAATTCATGACAGATATTACATTTAAGTGAGTGAACAGTCTTTTGAATATCAAAACATCTTGAGTCTTTTGAATATCAAAATGTCTGAGGTTTACGGTAAATGAGTGTAGAATTTTTTCGCAGATGAAAAATTTTGATAAATATACTTCAGGTTTTTTTGTTTAAATATTTTTTTTTGCTGAAGTATCTTTTCCTTTTTGTTACAATCTTACATAGGTAAGGTGTGACCATACCAACTATGATTCATTATACTTGCCTGACTTCAAGGTGTTTCAATCATATTTTGATTTAAAAGGAAAAAATCTGTATTGATACATTCTGCTTTGCAGTTATGCCTCCCTCTCTGACTGGCAATGAGGAGTGGGACTGAGTCCTAATTAGTAATAAAAATGAACTGTTCTCCTATAGCAACAAAACTTGATTGGAACAAAAAGTGAATCCTGAAAGTAGCTATCTTTGACATGGTCTTTTTTATATTTATTCGTTTTATATTTATTATTTTCATAATCAGAAGGATGTTTTTAATCCTGTGACTCTGATTTAAAAATAATTTCTTCTGAAGTGTTGAACTAAATTTTTCCACAAATATTTTATTTAATCTATCCTCCCAGCTTCAAATAATTCTGACTATTGTCTATCCATAAATGTGATGGGTTGTCATTTGAAAAGAAATTGAATTGCAAGTGCCATAAAGTAGAAATTATAGAATCTTTGTTCTAAGTTTCATGGCTCTTAATTTGTGTTTTCTGACTTATACAACCTCACTAACTAACTAATAAAAGTATATATGTGTCTATATATGTATAAGTAATTTACGAGTGCTTATTTTTGGTTGAAGACCTTTAATATGTGGATTGTGATGTAAAAGGACACAGACATGCATTTACAGAAGACTGCCAGGATAAGTTATGGAAGCTAAATATTTGAGGTTTTTTTGAACATCAAAGCAATCTTGTAATATCTCATGTTTAGGTTTTGGTTTTTGTTTTTTTTTTTTTTTCTTTTTCCAGTGGGTACACTCTTTACTACGGATTTGTGCCATCATCAGTGTTATTTCTGTGTGTATGAACACTCCAAAAACCTTCGAGCATTATCCGCCTCTCCAGTATGTGACATTTGCTCTTGATACTCTGTTGATGTTTCTTTACACTGCAGAGATGATAGCAAAAATGCATATCCGTGGGATTGTTAAGGTAAGCATTTAAACAGTATTCTCTGTATGCTCCCAGTGGTCTGAATGTATGCTAATGACATTTGTTATTTGTTTTTTAACTTGCCAGCTCTTCTTGCTATAATTGTTTTTAAATGCAGGCAACACCATGGTGTATAAACTGAAAAGATGGATGGATAAAGATGTAGCTTTACTGCATATTTAATTTCCTCAAAATATAATGCAAGCATTCATAATAAAGGTTTCCTATTAAGAAAACAGATAGTTTCATTTTATTAGTATGAAGAAATAAAAGAAAAATAAGCTACATACACAATAGCATTAAACATCTGTTGGTCCATATATGGACTTAGAATTTTGATTTCCATTTCATATGGCTGGGTGTGTTGTTGTATGGCTACTTTACTTAAATAAGAACATGAGTCACTATGAGCTAGTAGACAAAGTGATCTTACTTCGAACTTTTTTTACCTTGAAAAAGTCCATGTTGGTAAACAAAATACTTTTCTTATGATATGGCTGATGTTGTTGCAGGGCTGATTTGTTTAAGTGGATTGGAGGCTGAAAAATTGCAGAATATTTTAGTAATCATTATTTGGTACTGTTATTTTATTGATTCTTTCTAGCCTTCCGCAAAAAGATACACATTTGGCTTTCATGTATAAAATCCATTTGCAGACCTTACTGACAATGCAGTTATGGCACTGCTGCACATAATAGATAATGTGTGTTATGTTATCCTTGCTTTTAACTCCTTAAATGTCTGGTGACTCCAGAGACATCTGCACTTAAGATCTTAATTTTTTCTAAGTTTACAGGTAACAAACTCAGAATAACTGAGGTATTGTGTCATCATACATAATGAATATTAATAATAAAAGTTTAATTGTCATTAATATTAATATTTAGAAAGTTACTGAAATAAGATGATTCTGAGAAAATTGTCATGGGTTGTGTAAAGTCAGTGTAACCGTTTGTGAAGTGCTGTTTCTTGCTGCTACGTGAGCTCTCTTGTTCAGGATTATGCATGGGGAATTAGTGACCATTGTGAACATTTGAACAGTATGGGAATAAAAAGTTACTATTACAACCAGTGCAGCCTTTGCAGAGAAAAGGAAATGTACATATTAATGCAGAGAGAGGGGGGTGGCCAATAGTGTGACTTTTGTGTGAGGCTTGCTTTCTGAGCTTTTGAGTATGCAAATACCAACTTCACTCACAGTCAACAGCTAGGGGCCATGAAAGATATGCTGCTGCATAGCCTATTGTCTTTACTGGGTTGTCTAAATTTGTGGGTTTGTGAGAAAAGAATGTTAAGGATTGCTATTGTCCTTATGGACAATAAGGGCAGCTTATTTCAGCTTGCCAGAAATTACTTGGGAGCATCATATAGCTGGTACAAGCTAGAATCCTGGATGACAACATTGTAGAACAGGTCCTAAGGGAGATGGCTCAGAAAGATGCTCTCCTTGATCTACTGCTTGTCAGCAGAATCGATCTCATGAATGAAGTGGAGATCAGCAGCTGTCTTGGCAAGAGTTTGAAACCTCTGTTAACAGGAGGAAAAATGACAGCAAAACCTCAGGTCTGGACATGAGAAGAGTAGACTTCAGGATGTTCAGGAAATTATTAAGTGAGGTCCCCTGGGAAAATGGTTTTTGCAGATGCTGGGGTCCATCAGTTCTGGTCACTTTTTAAACATTATGTCCTAATGGAACAGGACCTGGCAATTCCCAAATGTCGGAAGTCAAGGAGACGAGGCAGAAGGCCAGCTTGGCTGAACAAAATCTTCTCTTGGAAATAAAGCAAAAAAAGATGTATGACCAGTGGAAGCAAGGTCAGGTGACATGGGAAGATGTGAAGATGCTGCTTGTTACTGTAGGGAGAAAATTTATCCGCCAAAGATCAGCTGGAATTAAACCTGCCAGAACTGTGGGGGGCAGTTTTTTTTTCAAGTATATTAATGGCAATAGGAAATGTAAGAATAACATTAGCCCTTAACAGGATGAGAATGATCACCTCACAAACAGGGACATGGACAAAGCAGAGGCATTTAACACATTCTTTGCCTCTGTGTTCAACATGGATGATGGACCAAGGGGATCTCAGCCTCTGAGCTGGAGACCATGACTGTGAGAATGATCATCTCCCAGTTGTCCCTGAAAATGTTCAGGATCTGCTGCTCCAGCTGTATCCCTACAAATCTATGGAGCTTGATGGGATATGTTAAAGAATCCTCAAAGAGAGCTGATGTCATCACAAAACCTCTCACAATGATTTTTGAGTGGTCTTGGGAATCTGGAGATGTCACAGCTGACTGGAAGCTTGTGAATGTTGTCCTGATTCTCAACAAGGGCAAGAAGGAGCATCCCAGAAACTACAGGCCTTTCAGACTCACTTGAGTGTCTGTTGTTGTGGAGAAGATCAGAGGTATTGAAAAACACCTGAAAGACAATGTCAGCACGGCTTTGTAAGGGGGAGGTCCTGCTTATCAAATCTGATTTCCTTCTATGAGAAGGTAACCCACCTAACTGATCAAGGGGAGCCAGTGGATGTAATGTTTTTGGATTTCAGTAAAACTTTCAATGCTGTCTCTCACAGGATTCATCTGGACAAAATGTTCAGCACACAACTGGACAAACAGATCATGTGATGGGTGAGCATCTGGCTCATGAGTCAGGCACAAATGGTTACAGAGAATGGGGTAATGTCAGACTGGTGACCTGTGACTAGTGGGGTTCCACAGGGCTCCTCACCTCTGTGCTCTTCAACATCTTCATTTATGATTTGGACACGGGACTGGAAGGGATACTGAGCAAGTTCACAGGCGCTACAAAACTGGGAGGAGCTGTTATCTCCCTTGAGGGCAGGGAGGACCTGCAGAGAAGCCTCAACTAAATCGGGAGCTGGGCAATCAAAATCCATACGAAATTCAGCAAGGGAAAGTGCTGGATTCTGTACCTGGGTTGGGCCAACACTGGATGTGCAGTGCAGACTGGAAAGGGACCTGGGGATCCTGGTCCACAGAAAGCTGAATATGAGTCAGCAGTTTTGAGTGCTACATTATAAGAAAGATATTAAACTAACAGAGTGTCCAAAGGAGTGCAACAAAGATAGCAAATGCCCTTGAGGGGAGGACTTAGGACCTCACTGCAGTCTCCAACTTCTTCATAAGGGGAAGACAAGAGGCAGACATTGATCTCTTCTCTCTGGTAACCAGTGACAGACCTGAGGGAATGGTCTGAAGTTTTGTCGGGGGTGGCTTAGGTTGGATATTATCATCCAGAGGGTGTTTGAGCACTGGAACAGGTTCCCCAGGGAAGTGGTCACTAACACCAGCCTGAGAGAGTTCAACAGGAATGTGGACAGTGTTCTCAGGCACATAGTGTTACTTTTGGGGCTGTCCTGTACAGGACTGGGAATTGGATTCAATGGTCCTTATGGTTCCCTTCCAACTCAACTTATTCTGTGATATACTAGACTAGACTGGAATAGTTTGAAGGGACCATTGGAAGGGAGCTACAATCATCATCTAGTCCAACTGCCTGACCAATTCAGGGCTGACCAAAACTTGAAGTATTTTGCTAAGTGTACTGTCCAAATGTCTCTTAAGCACAGGGTTTGAGCATCAACCATCTCTCTAGGGAGTCTGTTAACAGTATTTAACCACCTTCTTTATGAAATGCTTCCTAATTACTAGTCTGAACCTTCCATGACACAGCTTTGAACCATTCCCATGTATCCTATCACAAGGTAGCAGGGAAGTCAGCACCTCATTCTCCACTTCCCCCCTTCAGGAAGCTGTAGAGAGCAGGATTATGTTCTCTGAACTAGACAGACCTAGAGTCCTTAGCTGCTCTGCACAGGATGAACTTGTCTCTGAGTGTTGTATGATGAGCTTGTCTTTGAAGCATGTCTGATGAGTCTGGGCACACAGAATTAACAGCTGTCTGGAGTTGGTCCCACTGCCTCAATTCATGTTATAAATGTATAAATAACAACACAGATAATTTATTTTGCGCACTGACATTTTGCTCTTCATTTATTAGATAAAAATACAGTAAAAGAGATATAACTACTGTTACACAAAGAGAGTTTAAGTTGAAAATGCCTGCATTTATTGTTATTTTTACAATTGAGGATTTGCATAAAATCTGTCTTGTAGAATTCATCAATAAATATAATTACACTGAAATGAAATACCTTCTTTGGTGCCATTTGGGAAACTGTAGAATAACTTAGATGTAAGGGACCTCCAGAGGTCCTCTGGTCTGACCTGGTGCCCAAAGCAGGTCCAGTTAGATAATGTTGACATTGGCTTGGGCTGTCCAGATAAATCTCAGACTCCTTCAAGGATGAAGATTCCACAAGCTCTTTAAAGAGCCTATTCCAATGCTTGACCAACCATATGAAAAAAATATTTCTGGTAATGCTTAATCAAAATTTTCCATTTTTCTTTCAATGCTGTTCAGTGAATAGTATCTTTTGACGAATTATTTGACTTATTCTTTGGATTATTGTTTCTATGGAAAATATTAGTTTAATATTATAATTTTGCCAAGAGCATATTGATCCATGGACTGCCAAAGATAGTGGCAAATGAAGTAAATAAGGCCCTGTTTAGAACCTGTTAGCATTTATTAAAGATGTTTGTATATGAAACATCTTTATATAAGGCAATTTTTTACTGCAGTGTTCTAAGTTAAATGAATTCAAGTCTTTTAGTGAGCATAGTATAAATAAATGCATTGCCATATGGTTCTACTGAACTTTACCGTGAATCAGTATTTCTGTAAATACTCGAGGAATTCAAATGCTAAAAAAAACCTTTGAACTACAATTAATGCAAAATTACAGTCCAGCGAGAAACCTAATTTATGGAGAAGGTAGGCACCATCCACTTTAGTCCTAATTAATTACAATGTAAGTATAGCTGAGCTAGGAAGATTTTGAAAATGTCTAATTAACACCTTCTGAGGACAAATGAAAAATACACTTTCTTTGGGTTCTAGGATGTTTTGGAAAAGTAGTTTCTGAAACTGCTAGCCTTTTGTCTGTAGAAAGTTTCCCTTTTCCCTGTGTAAACTAATTGACAAAAGAAACCAATGCCTCCATCCAAAAGTTTTCTTATCCCAGAAGGAAAGTTAAAGTGAAATCTTGCAGTGGTATTGTGTCTTTTATTACTCATGTTTCCTTCTGGGTTATTGTTGCTGTGCTAGTAAAATCTATCCAAACTTTGGGCTGCCCATGCAGTTACTTTCATATGTCATGAACAAGTGAGCTAATGCTATTAATATGTCTGTCTTTACTTTGAAACTTGTATCTGAAAAATTAAATTCAGGCTGTAATTTCTTACCAATTAAAATATTGTTAAAAACTACATTCTAGGACAGTCTGGCTAATGTCTGTGTACATTGTAAAAATACATACACAAGCAGTAAGAATTTGCAGTGATTTGTGAAGTTTTATATGAGATAGAGACAGAATCAGAGCAAGTCAGTTTGTTTCTTAGGACATATGCTTGCATTCTAAACAATAATCTTATATATTGAAGATTTTAAAAAAACATTTTATATTGATGAATGATGTTTTGGGATAGTAAATGTAATAAAAAACTGTAATAGTGCATAGTTAAAGCTTACTGAATTAAATTTGACATTGGTATTTTCATTATGTTTTCAGTTCAGAATTCCACTTCCTTCAATTGATCCTATATTTGTTCTCAAGTTCTTTAGTTCCCAGAATGTAAACAGGGTTCAGTGACTCTTTGGTTCTTATTCCTGTCATGTTTCATGCTCCTTGGTCAGAAGGAGATTTGCAAGAATCAGTTGCATTAAGGAAGTATTGTCTGTCAAATGAAAGCAGATCAATCTCCTTCATTTTATCAATAAAATTTAAAGTGCTTTCCAAATTACATGCAGTTTATGTGTAGTGCATAACTTAGTGATTGATTGACAGGCCTCTGAGAGCACCATGAAGGAACTACTCTTTGGGTCTGTCAAAATAGTTAATGAGTCAACCTAGAACTTAACTGACAAATCTTACGGTCCCTCAGAATCAAAGCTCACCTTGATGTGCCCACTCATATGTCACTTAAGAGCACGACTGTATGTGCTTGACACAAGTCTGTTTTCTGATTCAAGGAAACTTACCAAAATTATGCCCTCCTTGAAAAAGGAGCTAGGGTGGAATTGAAGAAGTGAAGGATAACTCTCAAGTCTAAAACAGCTGTGTTGCTAGATGAGAATCGGACTTCTCAAAGAAATAGGGCATCCTAACCTGTGACAGAAGGCTTTTATTTCTTTTAATCAGTAGAATGAAAAAATTACCTTATGTTTTCTAGTAATGCATCTCCTGAAGCTCATCTCACATGGGTATGACCGAGGTAAGGGTACCTTACTTTAAAGGTATCTTTAACCTTTATTAGAAGTATTTATTTTCAGCTTGTGTATGGGGAGACAGAAATATTCCAGGTAAATTGCTTATTTTAGACACAGTTGCACTGGTGGCATAATGTATAATAAAATAATCAAAAAAGAAAATGTGCCAAAAATTATAACAAAAAGAAACGAAGTAACAGTTATCTCAGATAATAATTCGCCCTTTAGGGAATGAAAGATGAGTGCATATCATTTCATTTCATAGACACTGTTAGGGTATATGAAATTTTCTTCATTAGACTACATCCTCCTTGCAGCTTCTAATCACTGTCATGATGGTATGAGAGAACCTACACTGAAATCATGCTGTGAAAAGGAGGCATGGTTTATCCTACGCCTCCATTAAGAGAGTTACATTGTAAAAAAAGAGGCGAGTTCCTTCTCCTGTCTGTTAAAAAAGCCTCTTTGACACTTAATGCTGAAAATGCAAATGTTTTTTTATACAACACAAGCACTACACTGAGTTTAATAGAAATACCTTTTTTTTTTACTTTGCAGTTGTGACACATGTCAGCTAACAAAGGATATTAAAAAAAGTCATATGTAATGGTCCTTAACATTTTCCCCATTGTTAAATCAATTACATTTACAGCAAAACTTTTGTACTTGCTGAAGTAGTTGTGAGTGGATTTGTCAGTCTCGTTTCAGTAGTTCTGTGTGCTCTTGACTGACTTCAGAACTCCTGCAAGGTGCGGAAGTGAATGGTTACACAATTAGCTTTCTGCATTCTTGGTGAATTCAGACAGGAACTGGAAGTAGGCTTCTTCTGGTACCAAAATAGTCACAAATAGATGGGAGAAGTTTAGCTTACTTCTGTCTAGTACTAAAGGCAACAAATTACTTAGTTAACTGAAATAGGTGGCTTCCAGCATGTCTGGTGTTTCCAGGCAGCACTTGTGCTGTTCAGAGAAAACATTTTCCTCATCATTTCCTCATTATTTTTGTGATAGGTGTTTTGGTTGCTGTAGTTGCTGTCTGTCTGCTCAAGAGGAGAGAATTAAGGATGAAGCTTGCAAAAACTAGATTTTTTTGACTTTAAATAGGAGAAGAAAAATAATATTAATCAGCACTAATTTGAGGGACTGAAATGGTCGGCAATTAGTTGTTTATGTCTAAAGTAGGCTTTTTCAAAGGATAATTTATCTGTTTTTTTCTTTTTTCCATTGACAGAAAGGAAAGCTTAAAGTACACAGGCTAACACCTAACCTGTAGGTATCTCCCAGTCAGCAATTTCTTTAACTCATATATTTACTATCAGCGGACAGGTGGGGTATACACACAGTGCAATGCTAAATTCTCTCTTAACACTTGTGGCATTAACTGAATTATGCTTGAATGAATTTCTTCCATAATCATCCCAATTTATAAGTTTGTCTTGACTTATCAATTACAGAACTGATGGTTACTGCACTCGATTACAAGTTTCTCTTTTGAGTTCTTTTCAGTAGTTTTAATATTAATTAACATGCCATTTTTATCAAACAAGAATGGAGAAATTACAGAATTAGTTTAATCTTTCTGATAAGTGATGGAAATATTAATAGAATTATGGTGAAACACTGTCAACTGGCTTACCAGCTTTTGGTAACTTTGTCAAGGATGTTTCTGTTGCATTACAGATTGAAAATAGAAGATTAAAATTTTGAAATTAATTTTAATTTAGAAGTGCTGTATACCTGTAGTTTATAAATGAATTAAGGATCAAGAAATTGCATTTTTTCAAAGGTTGGATAGTAAAACAGAATATGTGCCTCTTGTCATCCAGCAATAAGATGCTCTGATGTGCTTATGATAACTCTGCTGAAATCTCTGTCTCAGGATGTGCAATTCACAAACAAAAGCGAGAACCTTGACCTTGAGGGCAGGGACATAACCAGTGGAATCAATGGCAAGGATAAGAAAATCTTGGGATGCTTTGAATAAACAGAGTGAAGGGGAAAAAATAGAAAAACTACATACCTGTGGTCATAAAAAGCTCACAGAGCAAACACAAAGAAGACCATTTGTCATAAGATTTGAGTTTCTGTTTTGCCCTATGATGAAAATTACTTATCCTTATGACTGATTATTTTACGAAAATAGATATATATTAAAATACATACATATATTTCTATTAAAAAATTGAATTTTGTACTGTGTATAATGTTGGAGATCTCGATATGTACTGCAAGTCCTATGCTATACTGTGTTGGCAAAGAATATGTTATTTTAAACTGTTTTAGAACTTAATACTGGAATATTTTAGTGTTGGAGCTGTGATTGTTAGTTTTAAATATTATTTAATATAAAAAGTATTTATACCCATTATATGAATATGAGAGTCTACAAAAGTTGATTCTTCTGTCTCACCTTTTTCCTCTGTTTCTTGCTGCTTTGCTAAGTGTCTATGACCATCATGAGGACATTTGTTCCCAGGATACTGGGATTGTGTTGCTTGTAAAATGCTCTGATGCTGTTTCCAGTCACAGGAAATTAAAGAAATTAAAACTGATTATCACGAGAAAAAGAAACTGAAGTTGCCTTCAGCATGCTGCTAGTTGGGTGTTACTGCCTGTGGGCCAGGGAAGGTTAGAGACCATGGTACTGGAATATACGCACCTGTTTCTATGGTTACGTGTGTCTGGTTTTATTGGAGTGTTTATTACAGGAAAGTAATGACTCATATTACACAGTGGGGCTTTTTGCACCATTTTTGCATTAACACATTAGAAAATCAAATGCATTTAAATTACTTGGCTGAAAGTACATGAGCAGTATTTCTTAAAAAAAAGGTATTTATTCTAATTGGTCAAGGTGTCATGGAAGTTTTAAGTGAGAAATTATTCTGGGCATGGATTGAATTATGTGTCCATATAATAAAATACTTAGTGACTTACCATAGTGATCAAAATTTAACTAAAAGTTACTAAGAAAAACTATACTGCTCACTGAATTTCATAATGTAGCTGGAAATATACAGACCAATTAGATTAACAAAACTTTACTTTTTTGGTAATGTTATTTTTTCCCTCTCCAATAGCACTTTCAGGGATTACTTTCTCGTTATTCGTCATAAAAACAGCTATTATTGAGGGATATTTTAAATATATTACTTCATGTCACAATAAAATGATACATATCTTGTTAAAAGCAGTGAAAGCAACAAACTGGATAACATGTTTTCAGCTAGAAAGAGAGGGAAATTCATTCCTAATGTCCCTTTCTATGTTGAAATTTGCCTTTTCAAGGAAGTCTGCTATAACTAAAAAACTCCAGTTTATTTTATTTTACTCCCATGTTGTCTCCTCTCTTAATTTGTGAGGATCACAAAAGACATGAAGATAAACAAATCTTAATGCCATCCAAATCCCTGTTGAAGGGAATAAGAGCATTTCTGTGCAGCTGTATTTTCATGAAAATTATGAAATTTGTGTGGGATTTTTGAGGGAATAAGGTGGATGTAATATTGGATTTCACAGTATTGTGTTCTCCACCATTAATATAAATATGGATTTCTCACAGCAATACTAGGATTTTTGTTTCAATAAACTTTTACTGGTCTCTGTAGTAAAAAAAATTATTCTTCAGCATTTTATAATGCTGATTACCAAATGATACAATCCTCTCTCTGGAATGTGCCTTCTTCTTATGTATTCCAACCCTCATCATTGTGGATTTTTCTTCTGTTGAATGAAAGCTTTAAGTGTCAATCATAAATCTGAGTTTTGTCATGTTAGATGAGACTGTTTGCCTATCAAAACTCCCTGTTCAGCCTCCAGGTGATATTTGATACTGCAAAGTAAAAGCTTTCACCTTGAAACATTTGAATCCCAGTCTGCCCATTGCATCCACCATAAACAGTGGAGCTAGGGGAGGGCAGAATACTGCTGGATGAAGCACAGCAATGTCTGTTTCACATCACCTCTGTGAGACTGCAGAGTACCTCCAAGAATGAGCAGATGTCCATGCATGTGGAACTAGATGTAGAACTGGAGTTAACCCCAAAAACTGGCATTTGGAGGAGATTGGCTTAGATACCCACAACTAGGGAACAGTCTGGGTTGGAAGAAACCTGAAAAGATGGTCTGGACCCACTTCTTGCTCAAAGCCGGGCTCAGAGTTGTTAAGCCAAGATTCTATGAAATTGAGTCTTAAATATTTCTAGCAAAAAAATATGCTGGCATTTCTCCGGGCAACATGTGTTTGACTGTTCTCACAATGGAGATATTTTTCTGTGCACTTCCTGGAAACAGTGAGTGCTGTTCCATGTAGGGGAATCCTATTAATCCTCCTGATCAGCCACCTTTAGATTTGCTGAACCCTTAACAAATCCAGGGAAGCCAAGTCAGCTAGTAAGGCAATACCTGGGGGCACTGAATACAGATGGCTAACGAGCAGATGGAGTGGGAAATGAAATTTGGGCTTTCAGTGCAGTAACCCATAAAATCTCTGCAGGACATGTTGGCACCCAGCTGCAAAGGTGAGGTGGTGTATCAAGAGAGCAGCCGTATAACAGAGCAGCAGAGCTCCCTTCCTCAAGGGCTTAGGAGCCCTACTTTAGTTGGGCATCAGCATCTCTTCTCTGTGGGCTAGATATGAAGAGTGTGCCCTGAGGCTCTCAACTGTGGTCAATCCAAAGTACTTGACGCTGGGTTGAACTGAGATACTCTACAATGTTGTGGGTGACAAAGATGTGTTGTGGCATTCCTTTCTGCTGTGTTGTGGAAACAGTTATTCCCTTCAATACTTTTGTACTTGATGAAGTGAGTTGTGTAACACCTTGATGCTTGTCCCTGGCTTGGGTTTGTGGGAGGAGGTTTGTGTGGTTTTCTTTTTGTTTGTTTTGTGGGGGTTGTTTATTTGTTTGTTTAACTTAACAGTTTTAGTTTAAAACACTGGTTTTTTACTCTTATTAATTCCCCCACCCCATTTTTTTTACTGAAAACACAGTTATAGGATTATTAGCAAGTAAAATGGTCCTTGTCTGTCTGTCTGAAGGTCTTGAGTTTTGCTTCACAGACAGAATTTTTTTTTTCTTTACAGTCTTTTTTGTTTGATTTTTTTTCTGTTAAAAACAGCGTATGAAATATGAACACTGTACTTTAATAGCCACTCAGTATGATATGAAACATGAAATACTAAATTTAGTATTTATAATCTAGATAATAATCTAGTCTGCCTTAAAAACAAGTTTGAAACTATTCTTTAGTGAATAGTTGTTTAGCCCTTTATATTTATTGGTGTTTCTTAAAACGATCTAAAAATCTCAACAAATTCAATTAAAAATGAATTATTGTAATGATTGCAAAGGATGAAATAGTGATTCTTTAGTGATTATAGGGTTTTTTGTAATGATCAATTGAAACTATGTTGTTGTGTGTCTGTAGCATGTGTGGTATCACTCTCACACAAAGGACCAACAAGAGCTGTGTTTCATTTTATTAATTAAAAATAGAGTCATTTTGAGATTTGTGCTATAACATCTAATTATTTTTCAATATTTTTCTAGCACAGAATACAAGATTACTCTCAATATTACATTATCTGTTAAGAAAAAGATAAATTATGTATTATGGAATGTGTTACTTAAAGCATCTGATGGTGAAGCAGTTCAGTACAATGCATGAGTAGTTACAAATTGAACTTGTTTAGTATAAGTGATGATATTATACTTGTTGCAGCCATTCAGAGTTAAGTTTTACACAGAAATTGTAATTCCATTGGCTGTTTCAAATCAGTTGCTATTATGTGAGTATGTTTTAAATAAGTTCCTTCATTATGAATGAAGATACTTAATCATAAAGAAGACATGCAGAAAATGAAAAGTTGTGTCATTCCCACACATATAGTGTTTCTTTTTTCCCCTTTAATACTGACTTCTCAGTAATTATGTTTTGGGTTGTTTTGAAGTGATCCTATCATTGTTGTAGAGGACAACTTAGAGGTGAACCACCCATTTAAAATATTTCAGTTTTTCTTTAGTTATTAGCATGGTCATAACTAAGCAATTCACAATTTCGTTTGTTTCCCACCCTTTGTTTCCAACCTTTGTTTGACACATGAGGACATCAGTAAAATAGTTTTATTCTGAGGGATGGAAAAGAACAGGAATGGAAAACTAAGAACAGTCAGATGCAGTTTTCCTTCTTGATTAGGCCATATTTCTTCATTGTCTTTACTGTGTGAGTAAAATATTGAAAGTGTTTGTCAGGTTGGGAGCTGGACTTTGTGGATTGTCCATACTGTTCTGCTACTAAGCAGACTATAAACTGACGGTTTTTAAGTAAATAGAAAAGTTTGAAGATGACCCAAAAATGTAAGAAATGTATGCATAGTCTGTGACCAGGTAGGAGATATATACCCTCTGTGTGTGTATATGTATCTGCACATGCAAAGAGAGAGAGATGTTAGGCAAGGTGCTCCCTTGAGCTCTGATTTAATTTTGTGTCCCACTCAAACCTCTGTGTCCAGCAGTGTTTGTGCAGAATCAGAGAGTGGGGGAGGGAAGGTTGGTTTCCCTACTCAGCTGTGCTCTCTCTTCTAGCTTGATTTTTCTGTTATAATGAGCATAGCGTCTAAAGGAAAAAAAATTACAGATTCTTATTCCCTCTATTCCTTCTATTTCAAACTGTGCTCTTTTTGTTGCTCCTAAAATCTCCATAAATGTAAGCCTCCATACCTTAATGCTTGTTTGTAGTGTTTTATGAAGTAGCCCACAGGATGGTCTGAAGGGTGTAGCAGAGTTGATGATGTACTTTGTTTGCCACTACCAGTGCAGGATTCAGTGATCATGACAGAATGGCACAGTAGCTTATTGTTACTGAGCTTCCTGGTCTCTCTCTGAATTTTTTCAGCTATCCTGTTTGTCAGAGACTGTGATGAAAAGTGGGAGACTAAGGTTCTAATGAGAGATCCAATGCTGCAGGACTCCTTTCCAAATTATGGTAAATCTGATTGTTCAGGGCAAATATCATATCACTTCTTTTATTTAGCTTTCAGACAGAGTCAACTGGAAAGAGGCAGGAGGGAAGGGTTGAGAGAACAGGTTGTAGTCAGGGATGTAAGAGAAGAAAAAATTCCTGAAGGCAAGCAAGGAGGCAGAGGAGGCTGTTGATTTTCAGGGACTTTCTGTTCATCCCAAGGTGTTCCTGAGGTGTTACGAGACACGCAGGGCAGAAATGACCTTGGGCATGTCTGTGCTGTCATCTAGCTAAACTGTCTACCTTGCCACTGAGGAGATACTGAAATTGCTTGAGAAAATTAGCAGTCAAGCAGATTACTTTATGCAATTTGGGGATTAATTTCATAGAGTATTTTGTTTTCAGCAAGGTTGATAATGAAATAAGCATTTATTAAAGAATTGCAGTCTGTCTAGTCTGCCCTTCTCATGTGAGTTAAACTGTAATGGCTCTCACGGAGTGACTGCCTCAAGTGTTATTAGTTCTGTCTGTGGTTCTCTCTCTATTTTGTACTGACTCACATTTTCAATGCGTTAGGTCTTAATTTTTTTTCCCCTGTGAACTTGTATAATGATTGTTCAGGGCACCTAATAATGGCTATAGGCATTTTATCTTTAATGTGCTCAGCACAATTGAGAAAGTGGATCTTCTGGCGCCTTGTGGTGCTTTATTTTGGAGGAGTGGCAAATGATTTTGTTGTCTAGATAGGCTGTAAATCATGTTGCTGGAGAAGTTTCCAGGACTTGCTGTGCACATCAAGAATCCACTATCCACTGTAGGCAGTAGGAAGTCAGCAATTTTAATGACTTAAGAGCTTTTGATTAGTCTCTGCACAAGTCTTCTTGTCTACAGTACTAATCCTTCATGTTCCAGAATAGTGTGTTCAGAAAAAAATACTAAATGAAACTTCATCAATAATTCTCAGATTTCAGCAGATACAATGGAAAAAGGTTGTGGGGTTTACACATTGCAAGACTTCAGCTATTTTAGGTATGATGTCATCAGAGGTATTTAAATGTCATTTATTTGTATGCCTTTCCAGTCTGAGCTGTCATTGACCACAAGTGCGGTTTTTCAGCCTAAAGATTTTTTCAAATGTGAATGAAACTCGCTGTTCATTGCTATTAATAAAAAGTTCTATCCTGTGTTTAACCAGAATTAGACTTTTCATGGAAGTCGTACATATATTCTGATTTTTGCATTAAGCAGAATGTGGTCCTGCATTAAAAATGCTTCCAACAGCAACTAGCATCCATCCACATGTCAATAGACAGTATAAAAGCATTGAAGATTCCCCACCACATCCACTGCCAGACAAATGGCAAATGACGTTAATAGGATTTGACCAAAGCTTCTCTACATGTAAAGTGGAAAGGGCCAGGATCTCCCCTAAAAGGAGCAGTTTCTTCAGATGTAATTTGGGTGTGCTGAGTTTCTGTGGGTCACCCATTGAAAACAGCCCTTACTGGGAGGGTGTAGCAGTGGAAGCAGACTGGGTGTGAAAGTGAGAGCAGTGAGCTGGTGCAGCAGCCTGACTGGTGACAAGACTGGAAAGGGTCATGACATCTTCCTTTGTAAAGAGAAAACAGCAAAGCTGCTTCAATCATACCACGCCTATTGTGGAGAGAAAAAGCAGTTTCTGAAAAAAGATTTGGCTGTCAGTGAGAACTTGGTGAGTTATTCAGAGGAGGGTGAATACAGGAGCTCCCGCCTAAGTTCATGCTCACATCTGCACAGCACAACTCAGGGAAGACTTTTTGTTTAGACAAAAGGTGCTTAAGAGAAGAAAAGTAATTTTCAAGGAGTTCTTCAGCAAGAGAAAGACCAATCAGCATTTTTGTTCAGAGCCACAATTGAAGGACTCAAGTAGCATGTTGATGCAAATCTCATTGGAGATTTTTTCCAGAGTAAGAGATTTAGAGTGTGAGTAGCTAATCTCTGTGGAGAAATAACATGTTTCTGCTTCACAGGTACTGAGCATAACCACTAAATAGCTGAGTTCTCCCAGCCCTGAGTGAGGAGTTACTGATTAGCTCAGAGTTTATGTGGGGAACTAAGTTTACTTTCTTCAGGAAGGACAGGCTAAAAATATGATGCAAATGTTCCTTTTCTGTTGCTTCCCTGATTTGCAGTCTTCGTCGTCATAGTTCTTGAATTGAGAACTTTAACATCCTTATGTGTTAGAAAATCTTTGTTTGAAAATAGTGCCAAAGTTCTCTGTCCTCTATATCTGATTTGAAAACCACTAAAGGTATTTTCCTGATTCCCTAACAGTTCACTTCTACCCTGAAGAGTTTTTGCAACTAAAATAAATTTTTAAAATATATTTTGTCTCTATTTACACAATATATCATGCTGTCACCTACTGCAAGAAATAGTAAATCATTTTTAAGATAGTGTATGTCACTGAAAATGTTAGATTAAAACAGAACATCTTGTCTGTGCTTTTAGACTTAAAAAAAAATTGAAATAACTATAACTTAGATAAAGAAAAATATTTATAAAACCAGGACTCACATATGAGGCCAAAGTCCAGCAATGGCTTCAAGATTCTTGAGACATGACAGTAATTTTCCCCCAGTTATAGCTGTGAAAAGTGGATGTCAAACATTACCACTTGCACTGAGAGATCACTTAAAAGGACTCAAAGAGTCCTAAGGCAGGGAAGGTTGTATTAAATCTGATGTGGGAAACTTCATTTATAAAGGTGTGATTCTGTGCCCTGAGATGCACTGTCATCGTCTCTGCATATGTTTCTACATGAATGGGATATCCACTTTCCTTAGGTGTATTTAGTCTCCCTTTCAACAAGCTTCACCTCTCTACATGCATTTGTTCCCCAACTTCCTCTGGGCTCCATGAGGTACACAGAGCTATCAAACACTCAGCCATAATCTATCTAATAAATGTACATATTTTTGAGTTCAGTGTTTGAAGTGAAGTGTCAGGCATTAGCAGCCCAACAAATAAGTGTTTTTATAGCTTGCAGTAGAGGGCCTGTGTTGCATGTTGTCAGGAATAGTGTGAAACATGAGGATGTTGAAACATGCAAACTGAAGCAGAGGTTGAGAATAGTGCAGAATAAAGGAAGCTGAGTTTGGATGCAGAATTCTCCGTGCTGCCTTTTAGGAATGATATCTGGATTGGACTGTCACCAAAACCATGCTCTGATATTACAATGGTTACTGTCAAGTGTTTTTGAAATAGCAAGGCTTCTCCAGAGTGCGGAACATGATTGAAAACTTACGAATAAATGAATGTAAAATGATAATGATTTAATTGAAGCCATTCAACAATACTGAAATAATTGAATAGCACAATAGATTGCTAGCATTTTACACTGATCTTCCTGTGTAAGTATTTTGTAATGGGAAATACAATGGAAAAGTAAGTCTAGTGTTCATTTTCTGTGTGCTTTTTTTGATTTACAGCAGTCTTTTTAAGTTTTTTTTTGGGTACAGAAATATCGCGCAGGAATTAAGTTAGTATTTATTTACCTACACAATGTGTATATATGTTTCCAGCATATTCTAATCCAGGTACTAGGCTTTTGGAGTCTTTCAAAAGTAGCCTCTTGAAAGTGCACAGGAAAGACTACTTCTCCTCCAAGAGTTCTTACTTAGGATGTTTGTAAATTCTGACAATAAACAAAAAATAACCTCTTAGCTTTCCTTTCTTGTAGGGTGATAGCTCCTACGTAAAAGATCGTTGGTGTGTGTTTGATGGATTCATGGTCTTTTGTCTTTGGGTGTCACTGGTTTTGCAGGTAATCGTTTCACTTTCTTTTACAATGAATAGTTCCTTGATTGTGAAAAATACATGGCAAAATCAAATAAATGTGAGTTGTGGAAGTAGACTTGACCATGCATAAAATTGTTTTAAGAAACCATGCTGAATTCAACAAATTTATAATTGCACATTGCCCCATATCTACATTAGTAGTAGAATTTATCTTGATTATTTTTTCTTATTTAATCTAAAGTTTGTTAACATAAACTGTGTGCTGTCAGGAGAAAGAGGATCTTCAGAGAGACATTTCTTTCTTACTCCACATGATAATTGTGCTCATTTCCTTCCAGTGAGTCTAGTAGGGTGCCACAGTGACTAGCTCAGGCACCTAAAGGGAGAATTATTCCAATGGTAGATGTTTGCCATTCTGTAGTTGTAATGATATAGTGAGTGGAGTGGTTTCATGCAGTATCACTCATACCTAACAAAACATTTTCTAAAACTCAAAGCACAATGAAAAAAAAAAACCCAAAACATTTGGAAACAGTTTGATATTTTTTTTTTATAAAGAAGAGAACTTAGGCATATTGCAAAAAATTCAATGTTAAGGTATAGGTGAAATTTTGTCCTGCAAATCAATCAGTCCTTAACTGTAGGAGATTTTATGGATAAGCACAGGTTGAAAATTCTGACATTGAGTTTACAATCTCGTAAGGATTATAAAAGTTATGTAGTGATTGCTGCTAGGCACTTATAAAATTTCTGACAAATTTAAGATGCACTGTCATTTTCTGCTTTTTACACGGGGGAGACTTTGGTACAGTACACCTTGTACACATGCAGCATGAAGGTTGATTGTTACAGATAGGAGCTGTACATTACCTAGTTTATGCATTGCCACATTCCCTCTCCAGTTTCATAGTACTTTGAGCAAGAATTAAATCAAGCAGTTACTCTCTAAGAGTGAGAGACAAGGATTAAAACAAGATATTTGCATCCAGTCTTTCAGCTAAATACTCTTTATTGACTGCATAACCTGTCAGTGTATTGAGGAAATGGTTCCCTGTTCTGTGCCTTGGCTGAAACTTATATTGTAAATGGAGTCTAGGAGTAGATGTACAAGTTTTCATGCACTTGGAATTAAATGGACAATTTATAATCATAGGCAGTCTGTGTACATGTACATCTATATCATAGTAAAAACCTCAGTGCTGTGCAATGTTAACAGATACTGATTTTCATATTGGAAATATATCAATACTTCCAACAATGTGGGAAACGTGGGGTAGGACTGGCACAGAAACAGGCAGCTGGCACAAGCTTGCACTGTCTTCTTGAGTTGTTTGAGACTCAAACATTATGAACATGGGCAGAGTATATTTTGTGATTTTCATTAGGATAACTTAGAACTGAATTGAAGTATTTACAAATACGTTTCTTTTTTAAAAATGGGGTAGAAATAAACTGTAAAGTAAGCCAAGATGAAAAATTAAAATAAAAAATGTGTATAGTATTAATACTTTTAAAAGCTCTGGAAGTGAACACAGGTGCAGGGCAGGGTCTTCAAGACAAACTACTGATTTTTTTCGTTTTAGGTATTTGAAATAGCTGAAATAGTTGACCAAATGTCACCTTGGGGCATGTTACGGATTCCACGACCACTCATTATGATTCGAGCATTCCGAATATATTTTCGTTTTGAGCTGCCAAGAACTAGGATAACAAATATCTTAAAGTAAGTAAGTCTCTTGTCTGAAAAATAACAGAGCTTATTTAAGTTTTGACTTAGAAGACTGACTGTGTGGTCAATCAATGACCCTTCATGTTTAATGGGCATTTTTCTCCTGAGTTTTAGTTCTGGCCAAAAAATTCTTGCTATTTCCTATATTTAAGGAATCATCAAGTTTTATAGAACAATCAGAACTTTGAAATGTTTAAATAAATTTTAAAGTATTTTGGTAATAAATGTAGCCAGCAATTTTCAACCAGTGGAAGTAAATTCTTTTCCATTAATATGGCCATTTAATAATCAAAGTGTTATTACCTTAGTAGGGTAATATTTATAAATAACATTACATAAGCATATGTCCTGACTATTCCAGTTACTAATATGCTTATATTGGTGCATATACAGAGATGCAAAGAAACACATGTGATTGTGCTTGGTGCACGATAAAATGGCAAAATACATGTCATGGTAATGTGTAAGAGTTTTTGGTCTTTATTCAGTATCAAATTTATTTCATTACTGTATCTTGTCTGTATGAGCCATTAAATACTATTTTACAAAAGCCATATGTCACACATTTAATTTGGGTATTTTTTTCCACCCCTTGCAGTTTTCAGCTGGTTTAATTACCCTGGTTTAGAAATAAATCACAGCCCCGTTTTCTATTTGTGCACAGAGTGAGAGAACAGTTTTAAGGACAAATGTTCTGCAGGATGAAATACTGCTCTCTTTGAATGAGCATATTTTCTATTCCATAGATTCTATTCTTTTCAGAGGAAGTTTCGCATTGCCTGTGCTTTCAGTGACCTGTTTATCTTTTTGTCAGGCGTTCTGGAGAGCAAATATGGAGCGTTTCAATTTTCCTTCTGTTTTTTCTTCTCCTGTATGGGATCCTGGGAGTGCAGATGTTTGGAACTTTTACATATCATTGTGTGACTGATGACACGCAGCCAGGGTGAGTTCGCCTGTGCAGGTGTGACATGGGCCTGTTCTTTCATTGTATATGTTTTATTTTAGTTGGCATCAGTAGATGTAAAATGGACTTCATAGATTAAAAGCAGTCCAGCAAAATACACTAAGGCAAACTGAGGAAACAAAAATAGTAACAATTATGAGAAATGCAAATTTTAACTGTGACAGAGATGTTACAATTTGTGGCGTTTGGCTACAGTCTGATTTAGGGGGCTGCATGACTCGTATGTTGGGTAGGGCATGGAGGTGACAGAGCAGGAAAGCAGAGGGGACTTCTAAGAAGAGCATTGCCACTTGTGGCTGACCTGGGTAACTGATGATTAGTCAGCTTTTGCACTCCGCTGTCTTTTCCTAGAATGTCTTTTTATGGGGCCAGACCTAAAGACGCCCTAGAATCACAGAGTCACAGAATAGTTCAGGCTGGAAGGGACCTTTAACAGTCATCTAGTTCAACCTCCCTGCAGTGAGCAGGGACTTCTTCAACTAGATCAGCTTGCTCAGAGCTCCTGTCCAACCTGACCTTGCATGTTTCCAGGGATGGGGCATCCACCACCTCTCTGGGCAACCTCTTCCAGTGTCTCAGGCCCTTTCTGAATTAATAACTCTCTGCGACCTGATGCTCAGATTCAAAGACCCTTTTATTTCCCAGCCTTTGCAAAAATACTGATGATAAATATTTTACCCTGGTAATTGAGTATGCATCATGTTCTTGATTCAAAATGTACTTAACTACAAGATTACCTCAAAGTACAGTGTAGCCTCTTGAGTCACTGATATGGCTCATAAATCAGATAATATGTTTGCCTATTGTGTTGAATTGAGGGCTTGACAGTGTCCTTGAGTACCATTACATTGTGATACTCTATTCGGTTTCTTTGGCCCCTGTTCCTTTGGGGACCAAAGCATCTCCCCTTTTGATGGGGAGATGTGGGCTCTGGAGTTGTGGCCTTTATTTTAGTAAAAATTGGATCCTTTTATTCCTATTTTGAATTTGTCAGAACATAAAATTAATAGAGTAAGCATTGTAAGAAAGCAAAGCACCATTTAATCTGCTAGTGAGCTGAATAAAACTTCTGATGATTGCAAAACTCTGTGTTAAAGCTTTATCTAAAATAGAATGTAAAAACTATTAAATATAAAATTAGAAGTGGCAGATACAAAAAAAAGTTATAAAATTATTTGAGAATATGCTAAACCAAATATCAAAATATGGTATTTTGTTAAATTAAAAAGAAAAATACTTTGGGAAATTTTCCTAATTATATAATCAATAATACAGTAAAATATGGAGCTGATCTTCTTATACTTCATGCACATATATTCTAACAGTCTAACTGTTCCACTCTTTTTAAGGGAAAATCTTTATAGCACAGATATTTTGACAGTTTCCTGTAGACATGGGAAAAAATTCTGAGTAAAAAATTTGCTTGTGGTAATGAGAAGGTTTGCAATTCTGTGAGTTACAGAATGTTGCTTAAAAAAACAACTGAAATACACAATGCATGAAAGACTGGGCATCATATAATTGCTTGTGTCATGGTATAACTTTACCTTGAAATCAGCAGAAAAAGATGAAATTTTGTCACATTGTTTGCCATATGGAAATTTTAGTTTGTAACTTTGGGGCTGCCCATAAAAATTCTGTTAATTTTTTCTACATGTGTTGAGCTGCTCTCTGAATAAGGCATTAGTTTTTTTGGTTTTTGTTTTTTTTTTTTTTAATGGTATACAGAAACCCCTTCAATTTTCAGTTTTTGAAAGGCTGGATTACAGAAAAACCTTAAAAGGGGCAAATAGCCAGTGTATAAAATAAAATTTAAAACCTGCCTAAATAGGGTTAAAGTTGGAAAAGTCAAGTATGCAGAACTAAGGGAATTTCAAACTTGAGGTTGAATACCTAGCCTTAACCCCTTTTTCTTTCAATATCATCAAGTGTATGTTTTTAGCTGTATAAGTATTAGAAATCTAATTTAAGTTACTTTTAAGGTACCTGGGATAGGCACCTTCAGTAAGCAGTTAACCACTTTTACCATCTCCAGACCAGACTTACAATTTTAAATTACTCCCAAGATTGTGTATGATGACTACAGTTACACTGGAACCACTTTTTTTCCCTGAAAGTGTTCTTCCAATTATTGTGATGAATGGTGCTCCTCCAAAGAACAACATACCTTTTTCTTTGTTATTGACATGTGGATGTATGCATCAGTTTTGGCATACTGCTCATTCCTACTCTGAAAATACTGATTTCCTCTTCTTGTCTATAATACTCATCATTATATGTTGTAAAGACTTATACCTATTTGTTCATGTTTTAAATTTTGAGGAATGCAGTGTAGAAAGTCAGGTTGGAGTTAGGGTGTGCCTTCCTGATGTAGATCAGGACTGACTTTCCTGGAGTTAGCTCCAGAATTTATAATTCCCACCATGGGCTAGAAAAATAAATATAGAGAAAGAAATAACAGTTCTGGTGCAAAAAGAGGACAATTACATCTGCCCAATATGGACAATTATTTGTCCAAAATATAGTCAGAAAGAAGGGGACATGTCACTTCTGAATCCAGGAAAGTTTATTGGCTGGGATGTAATAGAGCACAGAAGTATGAAAGTTGTCTTGCCAAATTTTAGTTTCGTTTTTGATGTTCAGTTTCTCAATTTTATAATGAGGGTTAAACATTCCTCTCAGAGGTTGAGTCTGTCTGTCTGTCTCTCTGTTTCAGGTGGCTTTGTTCCAGGCAATGGAGAGTGGCCAAAGTTGGCTGTACTTGTCCTTAAATAACTTCTGTCTTTAATGAGCCACAGATGTAAATTTTCAGTATTCTTTCAAACCAGATCCCTAGCTCCCAAATCAAGATTAGAAAAATGAAATGCACCCAATTAGTGACCACCTGTGAGAACTTTAATTTTAGGTGATTTGCCTCTTATTATGCAGAACTCCATGTCAAGCAGGAAGAGTAAAATCTTACTTTTGTGGTCAAGACTTCATCTATTTCTGACATTTTAGAAATCACTCTTAAATCTACTGCCTTTTGAATTCTTATTATGATGAAGTCAAGTTTCTTTTGAAAATGGTGTCTTAAAATCTTCCTATTCTTTTTAATTTGAAAGGACATGGTATCCTCATCAGAAACTTCTTGCCTCTTTGCAGCAAGTTCTTTTATCTTCCCATCCTTCTCAATGCCCACATTTACCTGACCTGTCTCTCCACCTCCTGAGTAATTTTCTAATGTTAACTATGACAAACAAAAATACCAAACTGAGCTAACCACAATCTGAGTTTTCATTCTCAGAAATTGTTAGAATCTAACTTGCTTACAAAGGTTGAAAAGTTTGTTGTTGCTTGATAAGTCCTTTTTTCTTGTATTCTTACAATCATCTTCCCTATAAGGAACATTGTCTTCTTCTTAGACAATTTTATTACTCTATTTCCATGTGATTATGACTTATCTTTTTTCAACAATGCTGTAAAAACTTTTTCCTGATGAAATCTCCAACCAATTTATCTTTTCCTGTCAAGAGTTGGTGTATTATGTGAATTTCCATAGTATAGATCTTCACTTGCTTTAAGATGGTGTGTTTGAAATGTATACAATATATAATCCAATTATCTTGATAAATCTATATACTGTAAACAGTTTGACAGGGTTGGTTTCTTTTTCTTATAGCTGAGATTAATTTAAGAGATATACAATATAAGGGGAAAATAGTTGTGTTCCCAGATTTACTGTCATTTACTCTAGGTATCCTCCAGCATACAAAAGGTACTTTTACACAGAACAGGAGAGAGAATTTTTTTCTAAATCATTTTTGTAGCTACTTAGTGCTTTCTTTATTTTTACTCTCAAGATATGTTTGACTACACAAGAATAATTCCAAAGCACATGATCAGTTTATATGTATTCCACAACAGTAAATTTTCCTTTTGTAAATGTCAGTTTGCAATGGAGCTAAGGAAAAGGAAGCATCATCAAAAGAGAAAAAGCTAATATGGCTAACTGCCATAAATTGTAGTAATTACCTATTTAATTTCCCAAAGTCATTCTTTAAGATGCCTTTTTTTTTAACACTTTTGATATGGTACAGGCTAAATATTTCTGTAGGCCTGTCTGCCTCTCACCATGGAAGTCAATTTAAAATCCTTCTTTGCAAAGTTTCTTGTTTAAAGCAAGAGATGCCCAGGAAAACAGATAAGAAAAATAATTACTGAGTAATGGAAAGATCTAAGAGGCTTCTGGTCATCTTTCCATCTATCTATGAATAGGCCATGAAAATGTCAGAAAACAGCTTCAAAGACTCTGAAGCTGAACATTCACCACAATATCTAATAGAGGAAATAAATACAATTTAAAAGAACAAAAGGAATTTGAGATTCTGTCTTACATCAGCAGTGGGAAAGTAAGAATGAGTAATTAGATTTCTGAGAAAGGGAAGAAATCAAAGCTCAAGCTCAAAAAATTAATGTAATAGGACTTCTTTAACAGAGCATATTAATTTATTGATCTTAGTGAACAAGCAGATCTGCTTTAATATTGTCTTTGGGACTTTCCATCTCTCTTACTGGTAGCATGGCTCTAGTATAAACTCCTCAGGGATAAGAGAAATGGAAAAAATTTAGTTCTCCAGGCCAGATGTTTTTTAAACCCCAACTAAAATCAATTAAAATACAACATCTGTCAAAAAGGGAAGTAATTCAGTTTAAATGGACTCATCTCAGAAGAACGGGTGAGAGTGCTGATGTGGTGAGCAGTATTGGTGCCCAGAAGAAAGAGCCTTCAGGAGTTGGGCTTTTGTCACTTTCAGGGGGCATGTGATTTCTGAGCAGAAATCCTATTTTTTATTGGAATTGTTATACAGATAGTTACCCAATGTAATTACACTGTTGATTCATTTAACACAGATATTACACTGATTTTGTTTTTCCAGCTCAATTTTAAACAAAAAGGTGACCTTTTAGTGATGGTCTAGGATAGAATGATGAGAACCCAATTGCTTCAGGTCCCAGTGGCTCAGTAATGACATGTACTTGTCTGTATTAAGATTTGGAGCAATTTAAGTTTACAGAATTCTCTGTCTCAGTGCAGACATGAAAGTTGATTGAATTTCTTCTCAGTCTGTCAATTTTTGTGAGTTTTTTTTTAAGAATAAATATTTTTGAGTAAACTGAAGTGGATTTTATACATTACTGGGAAATTGGCTTACTAAAAATACAAGAATTTGAATAACATAATCTCCTCTTTGCTGTAGGGAAAGTTTTATATTGGACCATAAGATTTTTACTTTATAATCGTGGTACAGAAATAAGGCCTGGTGAGTATACTGAGCTTTCCACACAAACCTGCAGGAGACCAGGATTCCAGAAGTCAGAATATCTTCCAATGTATCACAAAATTGAGGGAAAGACTGGACATGCCCAGGCAAATGGAATCCCAAGAGTGATCTCCACTGAATCTGCCTGATAGGTGATCAGGTAGTGTTTGATTTCTTAAACATAAAGGAAGCTAGGAAAGTTCTGTTCTTTATATTGCAAGAGGAATCCTGGCAACTGATAGAGAAGGCTGTGGATGTCCTGACATTCACAGGTTAAATAGCAGTTATCACTGAGCACTACATCTAATTTAATCTTGAAATGCTGTGCAAAAGAATCACTTCTAGATATGCAAGCATTTATAAGGAATACTGAGAAAGAATTTGTAAGGAATACTGCGAAAGAATCTTTAAAGAAAATTTGTTTCCATGTTGTTTCAGATTTTGTTCCATGAGTGATCTATTTTATACACTGTTTTGAAAACCAGGGGATTGCTTTCATTTTTGTATTGTTTTCTGGAAGCTGAATGTGATGCCTAAATTCTATTCCTCTCCCAATCCCTTGGATTAATGCAATTCAATAAGGTCTGGGAAATGCTGGAATATTCATCCATCCTGAGATGTTTGTGAGCACACTGAAGCCATAATTTCAGCTATTTTATTAGTTCTGAGAACTTGTGGAGGGTGGTTGAGAAGCAGGAAAACAGTAGAAGTCTAGAAAAGGAGGAAGGAGACAGGACAAGAAAAGACAGGGAATTATATCTGGAATACTTTAGGCTTAACTTCTTTCCCTGAAAGAATTCTGTAGTGAATGAACAAAACTTGTGTAAGCAGTTGGAAGAAAACAAGGCAGTGAGTAGGAGGTAATATGGATTTCTAAAGGATAAACCATGTCAGACAAATCTAATTGCCTATGGCAGCATAAGAGCTATGTGAATTGAATGTCATATTTCTTTAGTTTAGAAAGGCTTCGTAAAAGTCTCACAGGACATTTTTGTAAACTGGCAGTAGAAACATGGTTAAGGTGAAGGTAATCATAGAATAGGTCCAAAACTGCTTAAAAAACATGCTCAGTGAGATCGTATTAATGTCAGAACAGAAAGAACAGGGATCCACATAAGTCTGCCATGTGCTTTTTGTCATTAACATCCTGCATGGCAGCAGTAGAACACACTTACTGCACTGAGGACGATGTGAGGTTGGGAAGGACTGCACATGTTTCAGAAAGCAAGATTAAAATAAAAATGGTCTTAAAAAGTTGAAGACATGCTCTGAAAAGTTGGATGAAGGGCAGCAGTATATATACTGCACATAGAAAAAACCAGCTGTACAAATATAGCATTATGAGTCGTGTGGAAAAGGTAGCTCTTCATAAAGTGATTTAGAAGCATAATGGAAGAACAGAGATCAACAGTACTGTGCTCTTGTAAAAACGTAACATTGTAGTATCTTAAAACATACAGGCATGGTCTGGAGAGAGTCTAAAGTAGACAAATGTATATAGAGAGAGAGCAGAGCTGATAAAGAGTGTTCAGCAGTTTTTTAAATTTAAAAAAGTAGTGGACATGTCACAGGTTTTGCGTGGATAAGCACTTTTGCACAGAGTAAGGGAATCTGGTCGCCCATTCTGTGATACACTAGAATAAGAAGTACATGTACGAAATTTCAGGATTAAAATTTCATGTTAGACAGGATATTAGGAAAAAAGTTTGCAGTGGTAAGTATAAAGTTGCACCTATTTCTTAGACAGACTCCCAGTTTAATTCCTGAGGATCTTTAAAACAACCTGTGGTAACTTCTCTTGGGAAAAGTAGCAATAGACTGGGCAGAGAACTATATTTAATGTCCTGTTGAGTGTTTGTATCCAACCTTATTTTTCAGTGATTTTATGTGGTCCTTCTTGACATAACAAAAGGTCAGTTACTGTCATCCTGGGCATCTGAAGAGGTATTTGCCTTTGCTACATCTCTTTTAAAGGGAGATACATTGGAAGTGAGAAGGATTGGATGCAGAGCCATTGTTCATTAGGACAGAAGTGAGAGTGGCTTCCTACAGTTTTTATTGTTTTCTCTTCCTTTGTGTACCAACTTAGGTGCAAGCCTATTAATTAATATTCCAACTTAATTATTCATCCTACCCCACATGGAATGTTCAAACCTTCCACCAAAACATGCTTTTTTCTATCAGAGGTGCTATTGTCAATTTTAGCATTCCAGTTACATAAAATATGTTTGTATTCAGTCTTTACATTGTCTCCTATCACTGCTTTTTTAGCCCCTTATGTAGTTGGTCCCTCACTCCCCTGCTTCCTCTTTCATATAAGATAGAAGAGTTTTTAATAAATTTCAAGAAAAGCCCCCAAATGCAACATCACTCCTTACTGTAGAAGACCTACCTTTATGCTTCGTGAGCTACACTGTTTATACTTGACACAAAGTTATAGTACATTTGCTCTTTTCCAGTGCCTAAAATACTTGCCACCCTTTTGTCCCTGTTGTAGCAGGCTGTGCTGGGTTCACTGATGTGTGATTTGACCAGTTTTCTTCACAAATTCGTACATCTCTGCCACCTTCTTCCTTTCAGTTCCTTGTCTTCATCTCTGGTTTGCCTCAAATAAAGGCTTAGCATGTCTTCTCCTTCTTAGGGGCATCTGCCAAGGCAGCAGGAACAAGAGTACAGAAACCTGGTACAGTTTAGTTTTTTGTGCTGTCTGCCTCTTTTCTTGATTGTCGTTGCCATTGCCCAGTGGCAGTATTAAAGTTACACTCCAAACCAACTTATTGTATGATTTTACCTGGCTGGTTAATTTGCAGCTCCTATTTGAGGACAAAGCTTTGGTTACAGACTGTCAATGCCTCATTTAATTTTTCTTTAGAGCTGGAGGTAGCCTGTAGGCTTGATGGTTAGACCAATTTGAGATTTTACATTTGGGTACCTTGGAAACCCAGCAATATTTTAGATTCCTGAAAAAGTTATTTGAGCTTACTGTAGGTCTGCAGCTGTGTATTTTAATGATACTTGTTCCTGTAATGCCCTGACAGAGAAGCCCTTTCACCAGATAAAACAGCAGTCCCGTTTTGGCAGTAATTCTTCCTGCCTACTTTGAGTACCAGTCATGCTATCAAATGGAGATTTCAAGGTGCTTTCTCCCAGGTAAAGTGAGAGCTTTGGCAGATGGGCCTCCTCAGATGGGCAGTCACCAAATGCTAAATAGTTCCCTTTTTGAGCTGACTGGATGATGTTGAAATTTTTTTCTTATGTGCTCAGTGGTAGCAGCCCCTTCTGCTGGGCTAGGTCACATCTCTTGCCATTTCAGATGTTTGTGACTGGTGTGTGTAAATGCATTTGATGAAGGCATCCTGTATATGGTCTTTACACTTTGCAACACAACCATTAGGAAGGAATTAGTTTTGCATGTAGTTCAGATTTGTATTCAGGGCAATATTTTTTTATCATGCTGAAGATAACCCTGTCTAGTGCCTAAGGAAAAAGTGTAGTGAGATAAAACTGCATGTTGCAGTGGTCTAAAGAAAGAGTCAGGAAAACCTTCCCCACTCATTGGCTGTAGCTAACTCTGCTTTGTGGGTGAGGTATCCAAAAATTCTTGTAAGATTTGATGGAACTTCAGATGAACAGATGAACTTCAATCTTGGTATTTTCAAATCCTACAGTGCAGATTATTGGCCTTGTGTTTTCCCCATAGTGGTTAGACAGCAACTTGGAAGATACTTATCTTTATTTCATCCAGAGAACTCCAGTATATAACCTTAGGATTTTTTGAAGTGGTCCTGAACATACTTTAAAATCAACTTGGATACAGTCTTCAGTTTGGATTGTTATGCAAATTTCAGTTCATGACTTTGCAATTTAAAAGACAGGAGAAGTGTTTTTTTACTCTTTCTTTTAAATTCTATAAATAAATGCTGTTTTGGATTATAATAGTACTATATGTATGAGATCACTTCAACTTGAAAATAAGTCTAATTTAATATATCTCAGTGAGATGCAGATTGATGCGAGCTAGCTGGATTTGGTTTTAACTCTTCCTGTTTGTCCTGCGTATTAGAGTGACAGCCTCCTTCATTGTGTAAATGCCATTAATTCATATTGTTTTGGTTCTTCTGAAAGAAGTTTTGCATTAGCATACATATCATGCAATTGCCATTTGAATTCAGCTCTGTCAGGATTGACTGTTGCAGTCACAAAAATGGAGTGTCATAGAGTTTTTATGTCATGTGGAATTTGATGAAATCTCAAAATAGCACTGTTTGTGCATGCTACTTTATAGACAAATGCATACTGGAACTTCTGACATTTTCTTGTTTGAGCTTTTTTTCTAGTGCTTGTGTGTACATTTCAGCACTTTCCATAGGATGTATTTCTTCTTTTACTCATTTTTCTGTGGTGAAATTCAGTGAGTTAGTTACTTTGAAGGGTAATGGCTAAGTTGAATTTAATTTTCTCTAATGCCAGTAACAAGTGATCAAACCTATAGCTTGTCAAATTTGTTGAGTATCTGCAACCATCATGCTTTCATTTGGACATTCTCATTTACTTAATTTCATGACACTATTGCCTTTGTGTAACATAAGTGATCTGCCATGAAGACAATCATCTGACTTTGATGTTAGCACCTGTGCTAGGAATCTAAATATACTGAATTTCCTCTCTTAGCTGTCAGAGAGAGAAGGATGCCTCAGGAGTTACACAGAACCTTAATTCCTAGTATTTCCTCTGTGTGAATCCACTTAGAAAAATTGAAGCACCTTTTAATATGTTTTGCAATAAACTAACATTATTTAGCTCTTTAGATCTTTTACTACAAACCATCTTCTTCAGTATTATAATTTTCATTTTTTTTCCTATGACTTCCTCAGTTTTTAAAATATTAAACTGTGATCAAAAATATGTACGCAATACAAATCAAAATTTGTATGAGTTTCATACACAAAGAAATTTAATTCATTATTGGAAAATTAATTCATTATTGCTTTTGTGTGTACAGTCTGAGGAAGCAGGTTTTCTCTTGCCATGATGTTATTGGGACCAATATGAGAGGATGCCTTGTTACATCCCCTCACCTCAAACTTTTATGTGGCACATATATTCTATTACACAGTATTTCCATCCTCTTATCCCTTTTAATAGGCCATAGGCCATAAAATTTACTTTTAGTGATCCTGCCATTATAACCTTGCATTTGGCTGTATTAAAGCACGTTTTGGGTTGTTTGATGAAGCTAACCAAGTAATTCAGATAACTTGTCGTAATACCTTGTTCTTATTGTTATTTATGTTTCTATCCTTATTCTTAATTTTTTATGTTTCTCCCTCACTGATTCTGGTAGATCAATGTGGTCATTTCACTGGGAGGTATTTTTTGGCATGTCAGTTAATCAGTTTTCAGCCCATTTAGCTGGTACTTTATTGATAATATATAGTCCCAACTTTTTAATCAGTCATGTCTTACCAAATGAATTGCTTTACAAAGTCCAAGATAGGCAACTTTATTTGATAAGTCTGTAATCTTACAAAAATCATGTTACTATGATGAGAAATATTTTCTCTAAATCCATTCTGGCTGCCATTTATTACATTAATGTTCTTTACTCTTTGGCAATTGAACTTTTTATCAGCTTGCTCTTTCTTTTGTCTTGTTTGATGTTAGGCTAAGCACTTGGGCTGCTTGTTCTCTAAAAATTAATGGCACACTAGCATTCTTCCGGAATTTCCCTGCTATTTCAAGATTTATCAAAAATTAATGGAAGAGATGCCCTCGGTTATTTGGGCTTGTTGATTTGAATGTAATTATCCCTAGCAGATGCTGTCTGGTATTCTCTTCAGTTACTAATTTTTGATTAGTAGAATCTGTGTTTGCCAAGCTAAAATGTAAAATATGGAACATTGCCAAAGCTTAATCTTTGTGTTTATGTTGTTTGTAAAGTCACAAGTTCTTAAGCACGCCCTGTCTTATCTTTCAATATGATAAAAGTAATGAATAGATATAAGAGAAAATCTGTTACCAGAAACAGTTGAAAACTTTATAGCTATAATTACAGATACAATTATGAGAAACATTAAATATGGATGAAGATTTCACACTTACAGTTTAAAAGATAACACAGATCTTGTTGTTGGATTAAAAACAGGAAACTGGCTCTGAAAGTATGGTACATGAAATTTGAGATTTAAATTTGACCAAAAGTAAAACATGACATTTAAAAATGACCCTCAGGAATACTAAGTTTAAAAAACATCAGAGGAAGGATTGTGCCCAAACAAATCTGCAGTCCTTAAACCAGAGAGGTAGTCTGTGACATTTCTTTCACTTTCACCAGTGATTTTGGATGACAGTTACTGGATTCTCTAGAACCTCTAATGGCTCCAGCAGCAGCATGGTTTTAAGTTGCCAGCTCTTTCTGCACATATTCGAAGGTGTATCAGTAGAACTCAATTGCAATATGATACCATTTCACTGAAGTTAACAATTATATATGTGTCTCACTACAGTGACAGGAAAGTTTGCTCACACTGAGTGCACATTTTAAAAATTATGCTCAATCATAATGATTTACTACTGCAAATTTTAGAAATATCAAGATCAGTGATTTATTTATTAATATTGTCCTTGTTAGGCTGAGGTCATAATGAGGTAATAATTATGAAAATAGTAAATAGAAGATTTTGTGATAGAAACAAAGCTGTTACAATTATTATAGTACATTATTATTATCATTATTATTATTCTAACAATCGTGCAGGACCAGCTGTTATTATTGTTAGGCCTGTAAAAACAGCACTAGTGTAAGGAAGTAGTATAGGTGCCATCTCTTAACAGCAGTTGTATGTACAGAGTTTCCCACTTAGAGAAGGAAAAGAAGAAGGAGAAAAGTAATTGGATGAGCACACAAAGAATTAAGACATAGCTTTGGGAATAAGAGACACACATAAAAGGGAAAAGCACAGGAAATTTGCCTAGGTTCTTAGATTGTTTTCATGGTCACTATGCAACAAATAAACTTTAACCTTTCTCAGTTTTACTTTTTGCAAGGAATCAGGTAAAAAGCAAGAAATTTTTCCATCTAGGCTTGCTGTCTTTAAAGTTCCCAGAGTTTCTGAAAACAAATATAACTTGGAAAATTAAATAAAAATTTAAATATTTTTTACTACCTAATGATATAATCAAGTATATAGCAATTGCTATGAATTATCTGAGCCTTTAAGAGGATAAGTTCTAATTGGAAAGGTAATTTAAAACTTCTTTTCTGCACAATGTTTCTGTATAATATTGTCATAAGAATCTTAATCACAGATTTTCTCATTTTTATTGGTATAATATTACAGCCATTAATTATAGTTATGTCATGAGTATTTTTTTTTAATCTCTGTAAATTCTCTTCCTTAAGGAACATATTTTGGTTGGTGAACAAGGTTATATGCTCTATAACTGGCTGAAGGTACAGGGGGAAAACAACCTAAGGCTGATGGCTTGGCTGATCATAGGAAGTTTCATTTTTTTTTAACTTGAAGGGGTTTTACCATGGGCAGGAATTTGGTGTCACTGAGGTATCCAAGATGCCCAAGTAGGACACAGGGCTCTCAGAGACCTGAGACCTCCTAGATCACCATCTAAATGTTGAGGGCTACCCAAGGCATCCCCAAGGCAGGAGTAATCAGTGTGAGGAAACTAAAATTGAGTTACAAGTTTTGGCTATTTTCATGGGATTTACTGTGGAAGGGAGCTTTACATCTAGAGTGTGAAGTGTTGGTGACTAAATAACTTATTCTGCATTTGGTGTGACCATCTGTTCTTTTGCATGATTTAATGAATTATAAATATATTCGTAATAAAGAAGTTTTTATTTGCTACTGTAGAAATTAGCATTTGCTATACCAAATTTGTGACCTGAGAGGTTCCACTACCATTAATATACATCTATGCATATTTTGCTTTTATATTTTGTTGTTTCAAAAAAAAGCACCAAAACATTGTTAAAAACAGAATGCTTATGACAGCTGACCTTACTTTCCCAGTATGAATTCAACTTGTAAATTACATCTCATTTCATGAAATACTGATAAAAGATAAAATTTAAAGTTTTAAAAAAAAATAGGTTCATGGACTATAATAGTTGTATTGAATGGTGCGAGAAAGTTGTTTTATGGTAGTAATCACCCTGATTTTCAGAATAAAGACCAATTAATCAGATATCATTGACCTATACATGTAAGAGAACAGTGTATTCATATTCATCAGATAACTTGTGTAAAGCCAATGTAGAAACACAGTATTACTTCATCAGAAAGCATTTATTGAGAGATTCTAGCCCAGCATCCATTTAATTTCAGCTTCAGGAACAAGGTCTGTGTAGCATGGACTTCTCTGGATTTATTTAAAGTTTATTTCTAGAGTCTCACTAGCTTGGTGCTTTTGCCCTGTGTTCTGGCAATATGGCAAAGCAGAAGCATCTCTTCCAAAACTTATAGGATTGGATTTTTTTTTTCAGAATTGCATGTCCAGGATTCAACGTCTAGCAGAATAAAAAACTATAATTCTTATCTAAAAGAAAATCTTTTATCAGTCACCTGATCTAAGCTTGTTTCTGTATTAATACTTTCTATACAGCAGTGTCCATTTTTCGTTTAGGTTCCATCACTTCCTGAATTTGTTGGTTCACATTAAATTGCAGTTATTGAGAGTAACCTTTAAAGTCTTCAGAACTGCATAATCTTTCTCTGTTCTCAGAAGTTTTTGTTATCCTTCATCATATGCTTGGTGTGATTTTGATGAAGCTGGGTGCATAAGGTCTCCCAGGTCACTAATGAAAATGGATAGCACAGAACACAGTGCCAATTCCTCTGAGCCCCAGTTAATGTATTGCTCCCTCTTTGGAAGCTGCACTGCTGCTATTTATTTGTGTCATGATCTACCAGCCATTTTTTAGGTCTGCTGTGGTATTTTTAACATGCAGTAGCTCTTCAGTCAGCAGCTGGGCAGTGCCTGGTTTTGTACAGGGACAGACATAAGGTTCCTTTTAACAAATATAGAAAATCCTTCAGCTCCAGTTAAGTCATTTTTACTTATTAACTTCTTTACCTAATCAACCATTTGAAATTATTTTTATTACCTTATCAATAAGTATAATACTGAGGTTTTGGTTTGGGTTTTTTTTTTTTTTTTTTTTTAGATTTTCTAGATCTGGAAATTGCACAAAAAGCTTTCTATTTTGGAATGGTGTTTTGGTGATATCTTAGAAAATTAATAGAATACCAGATTTTTAAAAAAAATCCCCTTTTTTCCCCATCTTTATTTTCAGCAGAGAAAGTCAGGCTAGCAGAAAACAGGAAGCTAGAAGCTACCATGGTAATTTGTGTCTTAAGGTATGAAAACCCCTCTTTGAAGAACTGCCCTAATAAGGAGAAGGTGCTAAAAGAAGGTTTGTTCTCACATGACTATATGGTGGTTGAAAGTCCAGTTTTGTAACAGATGCCATGGAAAACAGGCACTGTACTCCCAAGAGACATCAATTCATGTCCTTCCTGTGGTATACATATGTATGTAATCATAACATTCTTCAGGAACTTAAAAACATGTCAGAGTAACAGTTCTATACCTTTTGCAACAATCTTGTTATTGAAGCATGCCTATCAAGTGAAGTGGAGTCAATTACGTCCTTTCCCATCCTTGGCATTCCTGTGGAGAAGTAATTTCTCAGCTCATCTGTTGGGTTGATGCTGCACTCCACAGACATTTAATACTTTGCACAGAAATATTGTTGGACTATAGGGGTAAATTATTTCTTGTTCATAAATTTATCCAGGCAATTTATCCTGTTCAGCAAGACATTTAAGCACACTGCCTAATTGAACTTTTGAGATGCTTTAAACTAATTATGGGCTGAATCAGTATCTCAGTACTTAATTGATACTGAGTATGGCCAATGAAGGAATAAAATTTAAATCCTCTTATATTGAAAACATCTGGTGATATTCTAGCCACTTCTAGATATCTGATATTCTCTAGTCCATGTGTACTAGTCTGTGCTTATTTACTGTCTTGAGGCAGAAAACAATTTGCCAAGTGACAGTGATCCATAAAGGCCTGTGTCTGTAGAGGTGTACTAGAAGCAGAGACTTCATTTTTAGCCTAAATCATACTAAGCGCTTGCAGACAACTTTTTTTTTCCCCTTCAAGAGGAGGTTAAATCCAAAAAATGAACTTAAGTTTAAATGAAGCACTTAAATGAAAGCTTTGCATTGCAGTGATTGAGAGCTAGCAATGCTTTTAATAATATGCCCTCACTCTGCTGCCCTCTTGGGATTTGAGGGATTTTCTAATGCAAACCATAATGTGTAATTCATTAGCTACCATTAGCTGGGCTTCTGAATCTGCCTGAGCCAATGAATTAATTTTAGTTTCTAAAAATATACGTAAAATATTGTTTTATGTTAACCCTATATATGTTAATGGCTTTTGGGTGGCAGTATCATAAATCTGACATAAAGCCTGCAACTGAGTATGAATTAGCATCTTGTTTAAAGGAATTAGGGTGAATAGATCAATTTTGAAATATTTGAGTGACATGTGCTGAGCATGTTTACAAACATGAAACAAATACACATATGCTTATGTATCTGTCTGTCTTTTTAGTTATGTATATTGCTAAATTTCAGTTCTTTAAAACTCCCATCTGGAATTGTACATATCTGTGTGCACATCTATGCAGATATATATGTCTCTCTGGTATCATAAAGAAATGACTACAGGATGGATGCCACAATTATTATTTATCTGCATTTATAATTGCCTAGGAAAAAATTTGTAAGGTGTTTTGGTTTCACACTGACAGATTTCAAATAATGTAATGCTATTCCATGCAGTGCATAAAAGCAATAAAAATAAAGTAATTAAAGCTTCTGTTCATCCAGTTTAGTTGCCAAAATGCATCTGTGAGTTAAAGGAAAAGGACTTCCAGAAGAACAATAAGATACTGATTATATTGAAGGGCAGGCTGAAAAGTTTCACCTTTTCTGTAGACAAGCAAGATGATTTTAAATTATGTATTTTAAGACACTAGTTGATTCCTCAGGATAACAGAGTGATTACTACAACATTTTTTTCTTAACTTTCAGCAATTCATTTGGAGTGTTTTTATATCAAAAGTCTGTGCTGTAACCAGGAAGTCAAAATCAACCTGAACATGAATGGAAAATGCCATTGACTATTTTTTTTCTCAGACCAGAACTCACTGTGATTAGCTTTTCATGTCTGATTTGAAATTGCCCTAGAACTGAACCAAAAATCAGGATTTTTCATTTGCTGGATGAGAGAATACGAGCAGGGAGAAAAACAGTTGTTGCTTAGCTGTGTGTTCATTCAACAGAGTTGGAGCCTTATTTGGACATTTCTTCTCTTTGGTTTACCCAGTGGCCCCGTAGCTCAAGTAACGTGAATCCCCACTTCTGTGCTGTGTTGCTTTGCAGACCCTGGCAGGGACCTGCTCAGGGTGGAGCGGGTGGTTTCCTAAGGTTACCAATTAACCACTTCTGGGAGAATGGAGTGATCAACCTGTGGCAAAGGACTGTGTATTGTGATTATTAACTAGGCACTGTAAGTGATTAGGGGAAATCAACTGCCTGGGCTTCTCCTTCCCACAGTTTGGGAGTACTTAGATAACCCATAATTATGTGTCCATGCCAGAGGTATATATTTAATAGAGCAGAGAGCAACAAACTTGTCCTCCCTCTTCTTTTAGCTTCTATGGCCCTTAGCGCTGCAACTACCTAAATTCCCACTGTGGTCCAGTGTGACAAAGCCTCAAGTAGCTGAACCACAGCTGCCAGAGAAACTGGGAAAACAAGTGATGTGTTGCCTCTGACAATAAAAAATGTCCAACACTGTGACATTGTGTTATGGCACTGGCCCTTGTCTCATGATCTTTCTATTTTAAAATGTTACAGTCACTTACATAAATCAGCTTGAACCAATTCAAACCAGTTCAAATTTTTTCACCTTTGATATCTATTCATTACTGGAATGACCTAAAAGTCAGAGATCTGTTTCAGTCACAGCAGTGCCTAGATACTAATTGCACCACACATGTAGTGATTTGACTTCTTTCCTGTGACCCTTCATCTGTGGTGGAAACCTGTTCTGACCAAGTTACAAGAAGCTGTATACATATTCTGGTGACTGACAAGTCATCCACAAGAATCCTTCTAAGGAGTGTCAAAGCAAGCACAGGTAATTCCATTGTAAGTCAAAGTCATAGTACCGACTACAGTTGAACACACTCCCAGGATCTGCAAAGCAGCCTGAAATGTGGTCTTCAACTTGCATTAAAGAGCAGCTGAAGCTGCTGAATATTAACTCTTCCATTTCTTGGAGAGTCTCCATTTTTATGGGGTCTCTAGGCATTAGTATGAAATTTCTGCTGGTAGTATTTGTACTGTCATTACATAAGGATGAAGTTTCAGTAGTGCGTTAGCTTGCCCTTTACAATAACTGCTTAATTAATGAAAACAGTTTATACCAAAGAACATCAGATAGTAAAAATAACAGCTGATGAACTTTTCCCTTTAGTCCTCTCACTTTCAAATATTTAGTTTTTCTATGGACTGAGTTTATGTAACAACTTAATTTTGTATTTTTCACAGAAATGTAACCTGGAATAATTTAGCTATCCCAGACACCCACTGTTCCAGAGAGCTAGAAGAAGGTTACCAGTGCCCACCTGGATTTAAATGCATGGACCTTGAAGATCTGGGACTAAGCAGGCAAGAGCTGGGCTACAGTGGCTTTAATGAGATAGGTCTGTCCTACTGGTAAAATCCATTTCAGTATCCATTTAAAACTGTTTTTGAAATTAATGGAACAGATAGTTCATGTCTGTGCTGAAAAGACATCAAGTGCAATCAGTATTCTACTCTAGTAGAGCACATGTAAGAAAGAGAAGCTGTACTATTTGCTTTGCAGTTATAATATATTTTTTACATTTCTTGGGATGCCAGCATTTAAATACCTTTAAAACATGTCTTTAAAAGGAGTCAACAGTTGATTATCACCAGTATGCAAATGCGATGACTAATTTCTGTTTTATTTTTGATTCATTTTAGAGCATGAAATCCCTTCTGTTTGTCTAATTTTAGTAGTAATTCCCACAAAAAAAAAAAGTCTTCTTTTTCATCCAGAATTACCTTGATAATCATCTTGTTACTAAGCAGAAGAGATGAGAAAAAATGATATCATGTATCTGTGGCAATCTTGATCCAAACTGTGTAAGTCAGAACATCAGCCAGAAAAATGATTGAGAGTCAGGCAGATTTTGCAATACAGGTGTTCTGTGCAAAACTCTGCAGTTACCAGGAGAATGTGTTGCCTGACAGCTGCAATGTGTTGTGCCATCCCCATGAGGAAATAAGTGTAGAACACAAAAGCAAGAATGGTGGCAAGAGCATGGGCAGCTGTGGTAAGATCCACATTCAAATGGAAAATGGGCAGCAACTATGTCAAAACATTGTGGTTATTTCACATTTATTGAGCAGCCAAAGGTCCAACAGAAGCCTGCAGCTGTAAATTTTCATTCCAGGACAGATAGGGAAGTACCTTCAAATGACAGAGCATACCCACAGGTTGAATTCTTTCTGATGTATGGCTTTGACTCTGATAAGGCTTTTTTTATTTTTATTTTTCTGGCTTGAGCTCCAGACTGTTATGCCAGCCTCAGCTAAATTTGAAGGTAATGAAAAGGTTTAATGACTGAAACCCAAAAATTTTTTTTGACTATTGAAAGCCTTTGTAGCTGAAATTGCTTCAGTTGGTTCCTGAATAGTCAGGTTTCTGGATATGCACAATGAGCTACAGAGTTTCAAGGAAGTCTCAGAATCTTGCTACAAGTACTCTGGGATACTTAATAATGAACAAAAACTGCCAAATATGTCCTTTGTTTTTGCTTGTGAAAAGGGGAGAAAAACCTGATTTCAACCAAGCTACATTCTGTTCCCTCTGCAAGTCAGAAGTATACCATTTGTTCCAGTACTGTTAGATGGATAACACCATAGATATACCAAATCTCTATAATTTTTTTCTTCTGTATCTCAAATGACAATCCTGTCTTATCTCTCACTCAGCCTTCAGATTTATTGTCATTCCTGGATGAACAAGGGCTGAATTAACACTAGAACCTAAAACCATCCACATTCAAGTTCTGTACATCCAGGTAGTTTGGGAGGACAGAATGACATAGGGGTATTGCCAGAATAATTAGGCTTCAGATTGAAATCATCCTTCTTATCTTGCTATGAAAAAAGTATTTTTTGGCATTGAAGGGTATTCTTACAGCTGCCCACCTGGTCACCAGGGAAAACTACTTGCAATGCCTTAGATAAGTTTCAATGGGTAGAATGGTTGAATGAGACCCAGAGTGCCTAAAAAAGGACATCAGATTGGTTTTTTTTTTAATGACAGGGGCAAGTTGGCAAAGACAGGTGAAATAGTTTGTCCATGGATGCCTTCAAAACAAGCTAAAAAAAAAACAAGATTGAAACTCTGGTCTCCTGAGTCACATTGCTATGCCTTATCAATATTTATTTCTGAGTGTTGCATTTTAAAGGTCAGAGATTGCTAATAGACCTAGGAGACTTATAATTGATACGGTGTTTTTGTCTAGAAATAGGAAACCAGGATATAACACCCCTCAAACAGTAGCCAGAAGTTAAATTGAGTATCAATTGAAGGCTGATAACTAAATTTTAAAATACTGGGTAAGACACAGAAACTTTGCCAAAAATGTTAAATAAGCTTCTTCAAATTAGGATTGTTACAAACAGTATTACAACCAGCAAGTTCATCAATAGTTTATAAATATCCACTTTGTTATGCACCTTTGTGTGTAGTTAACAGGTAAGTAATGAAATAAGTATTTTCTGTGTAATTATATTATTTTTTTGGTACATTCATTGATATTCCATTTGCAGATATTATGATGCAGCCTGTTGGATTCTCAAATCTATCATTACAAAAATCACAAGAGCATAGCAGTTTGGCAGCTACTGTATAATTAGTAACTCTTAGTTTGTGGCATATAAGTACAAGCTATGAATATTTGAATTTGATAATTTCTGTTATTTTTCTTCTCTTGAAAGAAAAAAAGAGGGATTTTTAAAATTTTATTACTGGGTGAACACCAAGCTGTCCTAATCAGATAAAAGTTATTAGAGTTTTTAATATTGTGAATATGCCAATTAGATAGCTTCATATTTAGAAAATACCTTGATTTTGGCCATGCCCTGGTCCCATTTAACAATTGGCTTTGACATTAAAGGACATTGGAAAGATGATAGTGTAAGTTTTGGTATTTATTTAAATAAAATATATTTATTTCCCAAGTTTTCTATTTTTAATTTTGAAGTTTTGATTTTTCTATTTTAATTTTAATATTTATCTGTTTTATGTATGTTTCCATGCAAATATATATGTTTATATGTATATATATTTAAAGAAGAACATAGTTATAGACTACTGATAAATGTGAAGTCATCTGGTCAAGTTAATTTAGGCCATCTCCTTCTGATGAGAAGCAGACTTCATAATCTTTCCAGGCAACTTGTTGTGTTGCTTCATTGTCTGTCCTCTTAGGAATATTTTAATAAAGTATAACCTGAATCTTTCTTCTTTATGGAATTTAAGATCATAATTTCTTACCTAATTCACTACTGGCATAGACAGAACCTTAAAAAAAAGCTTGTCTGCATTTTTCATTATGCCTTCCATACGGCTCTAAATGTTCCAGTCTTTTACTAGAAGACTTGTATTTTATACCTTAAATTGTTCTTACTCTCCTTCTCTAGACCTTCTCTGGCTGGTCCAGCACATAGCTGAAATGCACTACTGTTAGAATACCCCAGCAGAGGCATTATTTTATGTGCTTTTAAGCTCTGTTACAATTTCTACATCCCAGTGAGATGTTTTCTGTTTTCACAATAGCATGTTGTGAGTGATTCATGTTTTTCTACTTTATTACAGCCCTTGTGTCCTTCTGAAAGAGCTGCCATCACTGTTGCCTATCCTTTACTTGTTTATTTATATATTTATTTTTTAATGTAAACCCTTACATTTGTCTCTGTTGAATAGGATACTTACTTTTGTTTTTCCAGACTATTTCTTCAATTTGCAAGATCTTCAGGTGTTTTAATTCTCTCTTCCTGACTACTTGCACCACCTTTTAATTTACTTTTATCTGAAATTACAGGAGTATAATTAATTTTCTATCAACCTGATCAAGAGTAAAAAATTAAATAGAACCAGACCAAGATTAGACTCTGGAACTTTGTTTGACAGTCTTCTTTTCTGGCAGTGTTTCATTAATAGCTGCTTGTAAGGAGCACCTAACAAATGGATTTGCACCCATCACAGAGCAATATTACCTAGCCATATTCCTGTGTGTTGTCATGGTAAAACAATGTTAAAAGCCTTTAAATGCCTTTTAAAATATGTAGTATTTCCTTTCTCTTTACAAAACTTGCCTCCATTCCACATTTGTACAACAATGATACAGGCAGATTTGTGCCATAGGTTCTCAAGTGCCTGTACCCTTTAATTGCATGATACATACACAGGATGCTTGTGAAGATAATTTTTCCAATGTGGGCCACATCAGCTTATATCTACAGCTAATGCCGCTGTCCTTTAATGTATGTATTTCTTGATTGCATTAAATAAACACCAATTAGTATTGCCAACTTTGCAAGTGTAATCTCTAAGAGTGAGTGACTAAAATCCAGGGAAGTTCTGTCTGGCAGTACCTCTGAAAAAGTTACAAGCAAAAGTCAGAGAGATCTATCTCATAACTGTTTGTGAAACTGAAGAATTAATGAAATATGAATCTATTAGCTAAGGTCACAGAACCTCATAGCTTTTGTTTAGGAAGTTCTGAAATGGGAGGAAGGAATAACAAGGAAAGAAAAGTTCATCCCTCTAGGTGAGCTGACTTCAGATGTTTCAGGTTCCCCCTCATGAGAGGCTACAGGAATTTCCTGCTTATGAACTTAGTAGAAACCCAAGTACTCTTTCCAATAGTTAGACACAGAACTTGACTTCTTAAGTAGGCATTGTTCTTACACAGTGTGAGCCTTAATATAAAATTGAATCTTTTATTCTTCAAGATGCCTGAAAGATTTTTTTGAATGCTACCTGTGGGGCTGAGTGGAAGTAGGAGAAAGGATATGAATGAAAGGCTTGGCTGGCTATGTGGATGTGGGTAGCAAAATTCCTTACTATTATCTATAACTGTATGGTACTGTCAAGCTCTTCTCTTTCTCAGACTTCTTAGCTGGTTTTGATTTGGGCTTCTATAAAAAGGTTGATGTTTTCTTCATCTTAGAACAGCCTTCAGCGTTGTCTCCCACTGAGAGCATCAGGTACATTCACAGCTAGCCTGTTTCTTATTTCTGATTTTATTCTCTTCTTCTCTGTATTTTTCCTAGCTATGTTTAATTGCAAAGGGTATAGCTGAGAGTGTGACAGTATTATGAAGTGTGTAAAAAAAGGTAAGCTAAATATTGAGAAAAATTACATTTTTTTGTGAACAGGCCGTACTAATTGTAAAACTTTTTAGTCATGTAATTGTTTTTGTTTAAGCATTTGCATCTGATATGCCTAAAAAAGCATAAATATATTTGTTGAATTAAATTAGAGCATACAAATCTTGGGACTTGGAGGGCTATGACAAGTACTTCTACCTTACATCTCATGTTTATCTGAGTGTGCATCTACCTTTAGTCAATATTTAGCATGGCAGCAACTGCTATCAGGGCCACACTTAGGATGCTGGCAGAGCTGTCTATGTGGGTGCCATTGAAAAAGGTGCCTTCTAGATCCAGAATCCCCCTGTAGTTGGATCCTATACAGATTTCCTCCTTTACCTGCACGTTCCACACAGTACAGAGTCTTTTGCATTCAGGTTTTTGTTACATCAACTAGTAATCATTCCATGTGCCTCAAGGGTGCAAACATCTGCAATCATCTACAGATGTTCACTTGCAGTACATCACTGATTTAAGTCTTCACGTAATTCATGAGGTTTATTCATGATTTAAAGTGTTACATATTGCTTCAAATAGTCTCAAAAGGAAAAGGAAGTCCCAAATAAAGATATCTAAAGGTTTAAATATATTCTACAAAGTAAGCAAGGGAAGTTTTAGTCCATGAGAGGACTTCTCCTTTCTGAAAGGAGAAGATCTAATTCTATCCTTGTCATCAACCCATCTACCAATTGCTAGGGCCAGTATCATTAACTGACACTAATTACTTCTTGCACCTGCAAAGAGTGTTCGACAGAGAGTACCATATTAATGGCCATTTTTCATAGACGACATAAACACATATTCTATCACAAAGAAAACAAATTTTGGTGGTGAGGAGTGCTTCAAAGCCCATATACAAAGACTACATCTGTGTTAAATCTTACTCACCTTTCAGTAGATCTACTGTTCGTTGCCACAGTGAGACAGCAAAATCATCCAATTTTTTGATCATCTGAGGTTTTACAGGCCATAGCCTGTAAAACAGCAACAGAGCTTTGGGTCTCACATATTTCCTGCTTTTATTAAAAGGGCTTCTTCCTTATAATGTGGGACCCAGAAATTATATATAAGGGCCTTTTTAAATTTAATAACTATATGAAAAAAGTTTATCTATCGCTGTGAAAAATGTCTGCCATGGCTAGATTAAAAGTGAATTAATAACTATATGAAAAAAGTTTTATCTATCAGTGTGAAAAATGTCTGTCATGGCTAGATTAAAAGTGAACCTAATTTAATGTTTGTGAAAGGAAACCACAGTGGGGTCAAATTTCCTCAATTCACTTATAGGTATTGTTTTAATAAAATACTCATTAAATGATCAAAATAACCCCTTTGTTTATGCACAAATTTAAATTTTATCATCCAGCTTGGGAGTTACTTTGGATTTCTTACAAGTTCGCATAGCATGGGGAAGATACCTGTGCATGTGCAACCCTTTGGCATTGCAAAGGCATTACTCTTAGGCTGGAAGATTGGGTGGCATTAGGTCCATTGTTCATAAGGAAGGAATTAAGTTAGTGTGCTGTGAATCTGGATCTGCCACAATCCATTAAGTACATTTGCCATGAGAGATTTTAATATTTCCAAGAGATTGAGTTCCTAGCTCTTGGATTGGAATTCAGAATGGCCACAGAGTTTGCTGAGTGGCGTGATGTCATAAACATTTTAAAAAATCTGGAGAAGGAAGGAGAATGCTAACTCCAGCCTAAAATAAAAGCTGAAAAGTGAGTCTAAATCAGATGCCAAATTAGGTACTCCTAGAAACTTCAATCATTCAGAGCTACAAGTCCACTTGTTTATGTGGACATCTATATTATTAATTTGATACAAATTATTAAAGCTAAAGTAGAAGTGACCCAAGTTCTTACTTAGTAGTGCAGTGGTCAAAACAAGAGACCTCCATCCTGGAAGGATGCCCTACTAACCTCTATGCATGGGTTGAGCAGAGCCTGGTTCCTTCCTTTTTCCTCTGAGTCTGCGGCAGCAGGAATTCCCACTGCAGGCACCTTAGGAAAGCAAGCAACTGGAAGCAGTTTATATAGGGAGTTCAGTAAAGATTTGCTCCTCATCATTCTTCTGTGAAATTATTTCCAGTTTTTCTCCATGGACCACCTCACCCCAAGATGGATAAAGCCACCTCTAACATTTAGGAGGCTGAATGTTAACAGGACATACCAAGATGAAAGAAAATGCTTGAAAATCTGACTTGACATTCCAGCTGCCTCTGGATGCGAAAAGTGTTCTTCACTGGTGGCAGAAGCTGACCTTTTAGTTACTCTGTCACTGCCCACCCACCTGACCCAGGCAGCCTGGGTCTTGGTGGCAGTATTAGCAGCTACTTGGTCTCTCCAGGTTCCTGGCATAGGCAAGAGGGGCAGGTGGATTATAATTGATTAATTGTCCTAAGAAACCAATTTCTTTACCAGTTCTGAGGCTTCAACATCCATGAAAAGCAGTTAATTATGGGTTGATGAACAGAATAAAATTTACATTAGCAGGTTATTTGCTCAAAGTAGGAGATACAGCTGATAGTGAAAGGGATTGCAGCATTTTTTGTCAGACTCCCAACACAAGTCCTTCTTCCCTACACTGCACTTTCACACAATCATGTCTCCTGAATGAAGCTGGTGTCACCTTGCACAGACATAGCGGGCTAGAAATGCAGATCAGCATCACCACCACAGCCTGAGCCCCTGGGCTCTAAGGCATTTTGCATCTGGGATAATAGAAAGCAGTGAGGAGATGTGATTGTTTAGTCAGAGCCTCCATTTAATTGTACTCATTAAAGGCTGAAAGGTTGAGCTCTTACAAAATAAGCATTGCTTCAATAATGATTCCACCAAAACTTTCAGTCAGACTCTTTTAATCTATGGATTATATGTATGCTTGATACATGTGTTGTTTTTGTTCTGTTTATCCTAGCAAGTATATCATAGTATTAAATACGTTGATAAACAGGTCTAATACATTCCACTAATGCAGCTTTTGGATTCAGGCACTTTCATGCACAGTGTCTAGTAGGAAGCCCTTCATCCATGGCTTCAACCTGCGGAGTTATCATGTGGTAACATGAGAAGTGATAGTGATGTTAATATGTGAAGGTGTCAGAATGTAGTTAGGAAGCCATTTAGACTGTCTAGTAATAAAACACATATTTTCTAAATGTGAGCCAAAATGACTTAAAACATGCCCCATTAGTTCACTGATTGAGAAACCATTAGAAATCATTATTTCAAAAATGGTGATAGATGATTTTTTTTCCCCACTAGAATTCCTTCCTAGGCCTTGCAGACAGAGAGCAATAGAGCCCTGACACCAACTGAGCCACTGCTGTGGATAAATCTCCACTCAGTGAATTTCACTTATTTGTTTTATTGCCAATTAACATAGTATAATTACTCATTTGGGTATTAAGAGATAAGGAAGGCAAACAGTTACAAGACGCTTAGGGAAAATACCATTCCTCCTTCGCCTGTCTCATCTTCAGTCATCTCCCACAATGTCCTAGACCCCACTCCTCTGCTCTTGCAGCATCTAAGGTGGGGGGTGATGCAGGAATCAGGAGTAGATACATAATACTTAAATTTTTTTGCAACCCCTTCTTTCTTTCTTTTCCTTCCTTTTTCCTTCTTCCTTCTTTTCTTTCTTTCTTTCTTTCTTTTCTTCCTTAATAAACATTTCCTCTGCTTCAGAGTGGACTTACCCATGGGCTGCAGTTCCTTAACAGCTGTCCCTGCTCTGGAGTTTCCCCTACTACCAAAGCCTACCACTTATGCCCACTGAAGGCGCCTAAATAAATTTACACAAAACAACCACATTTACATAGGCACCTTCAGAAGGTTATACAGGGTGAGCACTGAGAAGCAAAGAATACAGTCTCTATGCTCTGTGCAGGTGAGAAAAGTTTGCAGTCCTCATTGTGCTGTTCATTTTGGGAAATAATTCTAGTTACAAGGGATGCAAATGCTGTGAGGAGTGACATGGCTATGTAAATAAGGTAAATAAGTTCACTTTGTTTCTTGGAGATAGTGAACAAATTGAAAGTGAGTCAACTAACAAATCCCTGTTTGGGCTTAAAGTACTATACTGTTTTCACTGATTTCTGCTCCTTAAGGACCAGGTTACAAGGCCATGTTTAGTTTCTCATCAGAAAAATTGTAGTAACAGAAAGCTGTGTGAGTTGTTTTTTTCTTTGGGAATTTATTTTATTTGGCAGGAAAGGTACTAATGAAATTCAATGGTTGGCAGTTGAATGTGGACAGATATATTTAGGATAAGATGAACATTCAAGGAAAGTCCTGCTTGACCGACTTGAGCTCCTTGTATGACAAGATGACAGTGGAAAAGGACCAGGGGGTGTTTAAGCCTGGTTTGATATGTTCCTGTTCCCCAGACATTTAAAAATTCAGAACCTGTTCTTCCTCCCTGTAGTGAAAAATGCAGATCTACAATATATACAGTTTTCACAGAATACAAAAAAGCTGCATTTTGGACATAATTTTCTCTTATCTTGATGCTCACCTTTGACTCCACTCACTGTTTAGGCATTCTTTCCTCTGGGGTTCCAAATGTCAGTTTCTTTAGAAGCTTAGCTTCAGAAAGCTAAGCTTCTAAACAAACTTCAGACCATCTTTCTATAAGGATTTTACCTACAAAGCTCCTTTTCTATTATGCTGTTCTGTACAGTGTGTAATTTTTGCCATCAGGTTAATCAGAAAGCATTGGAAGCTCTGTCTGACATTATGCTTGATTGTGTTTTTGTTAGCATTAAATCTTGTACAGGTTACAGGATAATATGTTTCAGATCAAATTTTTCTCACACTGAAATTTTCTTGATTCATCAAGTAGAAACATTTAGGGTACACTTGTCAAGAACCAAAGCAATAAACATATAATATCCTTGATTATTTTTTTCTTAGAAATTCGAGATTTTTATTTTGTTTGCCAAGTCATGACATTTTTGATGCCTTGTTAGTATGCTGTCTCTCATGATTTTATGTCATCTTAGGTGACTGAGTTACCACTTTTTCCTTTCCTCTAGAAGGCCTCTTAAAAGAGAAGCCTTTTTATCCTCCATGTGCATTTAATACCCTTAACTTACTAACTGAATAATTAGAACAGTTTCAGGCATCCTTTCCCCAGTGCTGACATGCCCAGTAGTTTAGTTGATCACTTGACCTTGAAATAAAAAAATAAAACTGATATAATCTTGAACTGACAAAACAAAGATTTTGCAATGTGTGTGTAGAAAATTCATTTTGCTACTACAGAATACACAGACTTGTCTTAGAAGAAAAATAATATTATTTCATTCTCAAATTGGTTCACCAAGGAAGGACTATTGCTGATGAGTAGAAACAAAAATGAAGACTAGGCAAACTTAATTTTATCAAAGTGCTTAGAGGACACAAATATTCTCAGCCTTGGCAGTGTCCATGGCATGTGCCTATCTTGTAATAGGGTCCAGTAAACCAATACCTTACAGACAACAGACAGCAATATTTTTTTTCCCCACATTCTGCAAAGCAGACATTATGTTTTGATCCTATTTCTGTACCTTTTGGGTCAGAAATATTAGAAGGAGCTTTAAAATTAGCCACATAATTTTCCAAGTGGCTCATCATTTCTGCAGTTTCCACAGCTGTGCTGTTGTGGGATGGTGGTGATCCACTGTTTCTATGGCAAGGATGTCCCACCTTCTGATTGTCCCTTGACCCGCTTAAATGAATGCTTATGGTTCATTTCTTTATGAACTTTAGCTCAGCTCCAAAGAGAGGTGTCTATGTTTTATTCAGATACAGTGCTGTGAGAACATTTGTGCCGCTACATTGGCAAGGCCCAAAGACATTCATAATGGGTTGTTGACTCCACAAACGTTTTTCTTCATTTGGTGATGACTCTGTCCTCATTATACCTGTATTCTCCATTTAGATGTGTGTTTATTTGAGGCTTCATAAACCTTATAATCACACTAATGTGTCTTAAGGCATTTCCCAGGATGACTGGCTAACAGCAGCCTGGTTTTAGAAATGGTGATATCCTCAGTATGGAGGTTTCTGCTAAGCAGACACTGAGGGATTGATTGGCCCTTATTTACTGACTTCCACTGGTCATAAATATATATATATTGTTTATCTTTTGTAAATCACTTGCTCATGTATCCTGACAGGACAGGGATCACAAGCCTCCATTAACTATATATGTAAGTGACTATCCCTATAGATACTTGAAAAATGCAGTTTTTCTTACTCAATTGTTATGGAAAAGGTTTATATAAAGCAGGCCAATGCATGTGATTCATTATTTCTTCCTGCTAAAGATGCAATATGGTAGTTACCAAACAATGTGGCACTGATAGAAATTTTAAGGTGAATGGCAATTAACTCTGCTTAGCAAAAATTCTATAGCACATGGCAAGATTATTACTGCTATGGGACTGAACAGGCATTTCAACCCTGAATATTAAGTGGAAAAGCAGTGGGCTTTTAGTAAAGGTTATATCTCAGCTGCTGAGCTTGCATGTCTGAGGTCTTGGTTCTGTATTCTCTGTCTGTTGCCACCTACTGTTGTGACCCTAAACCAGTACTCCTGCTTGATTTTTGTGGGACAAAGAGCCATGATATGTGGACAAGAAGGCAGCTGCTGTCCCACTTCCGTGCAGCCGAGGCACCATTGTCCTGTCATTCCACATCACACACTGACTTCTTAAACTGCTTGTACTGTGTGGGTCCACAGACATGACTGATATGTAAATACTGGCTTTTGCTCCTGGTCACAGTGAGCACTATGTATTTCTGTTAGGGATACCTAAACCCACAGAGGATATTAAGACAATACTTCTGATTTTGGACAGTGGAAGAAGTGGCCTGAGTTAAAAAACAAACAAGCAAACAAACAAAACCAAGCAAAAAACCAAAACAAACAAAAACCCACACCCAAACAAATAAAAAAAAAACCTACCAAAACAACAATAAAAGCCCCCTTCCTTAATATTTGATGTTCCTGTAGGCTTCAGTTTTCTCGGTTAAGCCATTATTGTTTCCTAGTTAATTAAGACTTTTTAAGCAATGGATTCGGAAAAAAATTGTACAAATAATGTCTGTAGAGTTAGCTCTTACACTAACAAATGGTATATAGGAAGTTGTAGAGTTTTGGAAACTTAGAGGAATTTGAGCAGCCCTCCAGAATTTCAATTTATTGCTGTGTTAATCCCAAAGTAATTGAGTCTTGCACTAAACCAGGCAATCAGATGAAACTAATGTGAATAGATTAGTACAGTTGTACTGACAATCACAGAAAACTTTACTGCTGCTGAGAATCTTCAGTGAAACATTCTTTCCCCTGTTGTTTCAGGGTGTTCTGTGTTAATGTTGGTAGCTAAATGGAATCTATATGGAAAGGAAGCTAAATGGGATCTATAATGGAATAAAACAAATTTCCAGAAAAAATTACTTTTTCTTTTGTTCTCTATTTTATTTGTAATTGTGGACCTTTCCTGGTGGGCGTCTTTTGCTACTATATCTCTTTTGATACATCACCTGTGTTGTTATGGTATGCTGCACAGAATTTAATCAGCTGTCCAATGTCTGTCCTGTGCACTTCCTTCTATCTCTCTTTCATTCCCATCTGCTCCTGAGAATGCAGAAAGAGTTTTTTTGCCCACTGAACCAGTATATTTTGGTCAGATTTCATTTTCAAATTATTTTTGAAGTTTCCTTTATAATATGCTATCTAATAAATACTTGTGTTAAAGTGATACCAAAGATGACAATGTTAAAAAAAAATAATAATTCATACTTGCTGATGTTAGGTAAAAGGCCCATAAACTGTTATTCATCATAAGCTGAAAAAGGTGAAAGAGCACAATGTGGCAGAATGGCAGACTTATTATAAGAGTTTTGCATCATGTTAGGTTTTTTTTTTTTTTTAACTATAAGCTATATCACCTCAGATGAATTGATGCCTTGTTGGGAAATGTGGAGCTGAAGACATTCCAGCTGGCTCTGCAGGATCCAAGCTCTCAGAGGGCACCCCTAGCTGGGGACAGCCTTTGTACTGCATCCCCTGGAAACCCTTCAGCCTGCCAGTGCCCACTGCTGCCGTGTGAGTTACAGGCAGTGTAAATACTATTTCCACAGTGGCCTTCTCATGCTTACTTTCTACTGCCCCTTCTCTAGCACAGCAAGGCCTCTCAGCATGATTTTATGATGCATGAACTGTGCAGGCAGAGGAGGAAATTTGCTTTTGTACTGCTGCTACAGTTTATTTACAATTCCTATGGAAAGCATAAGATAAACCACTCAAGTCTATTATCTATAGTGACATTTCTTTTTCCCTTAGTGCATAATGGTAACCAAGGGTCAGACAACTTTGAGAAGCTAAGTAAAGCAACCAGGAATACCATATGCTAGGAATACCGTGGTCAAAGGGGAATAAATGCAAATATAATTTCCTTAATGGGGATTTTCTAAGACAACAAATAGAAAGAGCTGCTTCAATCAAAATCAACCTCCCAGCCCACCAGTTTTCACTCTGCATGAGAGTTGAAGAAAGGCTTATGTCAAAGACAATAACTATTTGTGTGGATAGCTACTCAACAACTCACAATCTGACAAGGAATGAAGAACAATGTGAAAAATAGAAAGAGGAGTTAAAGGTGTGACAGGTGTGTGAACAGCCTAGAAACACGAGGTGTGACTAATTTCAGCCATGCTAAGGAGCAGAAAACTCTTTGCCAACAGACAGAGAATGAAGTCAAGCAATTAGAAACCTGTCATTCCATACCAAGAAAATTAGATCCTATTGGCTTAATTGTCAGTCAGTGCCATTAAGACAATATAGTGCTGCATAATGAAAGCGGCAGTTACCAGGTAGTAGAGGTAATTGTTTTCACAGTGAAAGATTTTCACTTTCAGACAAGAGGTGCAGGATGTGACTGCTTTACAGGCTTTGATCTTCAGCATTTGTGTAATGTATGGGACTCGTGGTTTTTACCTTGTCTCCTGAGATTAGATGATTTTATCCTAGACATCATTTTCATGAAGCTGGTGAAAATGAGCAAAACCACCTACTAGAAATACAATGTGCACTACTCATGCAACATACTCTCTGTTACTCTAATTAGAGCAGTTTACCAAATAATTTTTGATTTAATACCTTTGATTTGATAACACGGCCAGCTTCCAGCTTGACTTTCCCAATTCTACTGGGGAATAAGAGGAAATAATGCTATTCCAGAAAATCTAATTCACAGATGGCTGCTCTAGAGGGGGGAGCACACACAGAGCAGCAGCTTAGGTGTGACTCTCCGGCACATCAGCTTGTCTGTGGTAACTGGCTTCATACATGCTGCTACCCTGCAGCAAATGTGTAATGCCATGCTCCTTCTTCACTAAATAGTGCACAGTCTCACCTTATTACTCTATTACTCAAATATTTAAATATTGAATGGTTGTTTTCCAAAGTGCTTTTTCGCTATTGTTCTTAGAGACTTTCAGTAGCTACTGTATTCTACTCCATTGTCAATGTCATGACATTGCCCCATGAAGAAACTCTTACACAATATCTAGTATGCATTGAGTGGTATTGGAAAAGATCTAGGGTACAAGTTAAAAGAATAGTATATTATTTTGGATCTGCTGTGAAATATTGAAATACTTCTTCAAAAATTGCAAGACCATTTACTTACAGTTACTGCCTTTGTCATACCAACTCGGAAAAAATAAGAAGGACTTGAAAGACCAAAATCTTATCTAAAAACATTAAATACCTTGTATATTCTTCACTCTGATCATAAGTTTTGGTTGTAAACAGAGAGCTAGATTTTGCAGTATCTAGCAGGTGATCTGACTAAATCTTTTGAATAAATCTTAAATACATCTTACAAATAGTTACCACTTCTCTATTACTCTATACTTAGGGCAATGTTGAGAAATACATCTTGATCTCTTTGCCATAGGGACATTTTTTTTCTATGAATTGTTTCACTATGCAATAATTGCTTTTTTTCTTAAAATACCTACACATATTTTCAGTCAACAGACTGCTTAATTGTTCTAGCTGCTTTGTAGGTACTCCTTAATATTGAGCAGATTTTAGGACTTTTTGAAAATAGGCAATTCTGTCTCCAGGGAAGGTCTGACTGGCCATCTTGAGAAATGTCAACATACATCTCCCATACTACAGTCAGCCTTTTCCACTCACATCCAAAAAGTTTTTTAGAAGGTTATTCTCTACTTTTCCAACAAATCTGTGCTGTTGCCATCTTGCTGTGGAGAGTATCATAATGATCACTACTTTGTCTCATTTCATTGTTGTGTCAACCCTCGAGTTAAGTATCTCAGTTCATATCTGAAAATGAGTTAGCCATACAACAGTATGACCTTTTTTTCCAATATGAAGAATATTGCAGTAACTAAGCTTCAAATTTTGGCACTTAACTTAAACAGCTACAGTGAACTTGAATGACTTTGAGCTCATTTCGAGCTAAGCTGCACACATTTTAAATTAATGATACTGAAAGAATTAAAATTATTTCTTGCATAAAATTCAAAAAAGTGAAGACAGTTAGCGAATCTACAGTCAGAAGACTTTGCCAGTCCTGACCGAAACAGGGAGCATCTAACTGTTAATGGAGCATAGATACTCTGTGGTAATATTTACAAGATAAAAACTTCAGAAATCTGTTCTGTATCTGGAGGAGCTGACTCTACACATAGCTGGTTCATCTTGACAGAAGTTACCCAGAGGCTGACAAATTTAAATAAGATAGATTAGTCACAACAGGACTTCTGTATGTCTCTTCTGATAAACTGTGGTATTATTTTCTTCCAATTACCTGCCTGTGGCAGGTTTTGCATAGTTTTTTATTCTGGTATGTGTACTACTTACATATCCTTCTGTATTAGCTATTGCTATACTGTACATGTTAACATTTTTTTACATTTACTTTTAACATTCTTACATTTGTTTTACATCTGATTTACATCTGTTTTTAGGCATTTTAATTAGAATTCTGAAGTGATGACAATTAATTAAATGTCTACCTGCCTCTCTCTTTGAAGCAAAAGGCTTTAGTTGAATTACTGTTTAATCTAGAGCAAAGTCCATATGCATTTTCTTTCTCCTATTTTCTTGTTTTTTTAAATGTAGAATCATAATTCTGTAATTACCTGGATATTTTCTTTTTGTCCTTGTTATCAAATACAAAACTATGGAGCAATAATGAAGATTCATGGAAGGGTAGTAGCCATGAATGGAAATTGCATACTTTGAAAAACATTTAAAAGTTCAGCACTCTACCATTATTATACCATAGCCATGAATATGTATTTTACTGACATTCACAAAGTAAGATGGTAAATGCTCTGGAAATAGCTGAGGATATTGACTGCAGTCATTTGAGCATTAAGAGAAATTCTGAAGAGATTTTGGAGTGTCACAGGGGAATATTGGTTTTGAATAGTTGCTCTGGGAAGGTTGTAGGATTAATTTAATAAATGTCTGTATGTTTATTTCTAAATCAGATTAGTCTTTACAGGCTGTTACCTGGTCATTTTATCCACTGAAGAACGCTTCTGTTGTGTCCTTATCCAAACTGTGGTTAACCTATTTTCTACAACAGTTTCACAGGTGTCTTAAACCTAAGTGAAATAAACTCTTTTAGTTACTTTATACCTGTCTGTTTCTATTCTCTGCTCAAATATTTTACCAAATTTTTCAGATATGATGCTTTATGTTATACCAGACAAACAAGTCTCTATCTGCATGTCATGCTCCAGATGTTTTCTTATTTCATTAATTCCTTAGAAATGCAATGAAATCCATAACACACATGCTTTCATGGACCTGTGGACTCTTAATATCTTCAAGAGCTGTGACCTCTTTTTCTTTTTCTTTTTTTTTCCTCCCTTCTAAATACATGCTTGGTTCCTTCAGTCCTTAAGTAGTCTTTCATTCCAGTTAAATATTAGAATTATAGATAGGTTTAACCTGCTATGCTGACAGCAGCTTTTAGAGTGTTCAAATTGTTAGAGCTTCTGCAGTGAACATTTTTGACCAAACTATAGAGATATTGTTAGTTTTATATGCAATTCCTTTTCCACAGACAGATGCACAACTGCACCTACGTCCACAGTGTCCTCAGGCACAAGGGGGAAGGTGCAACTCAGGAACTGAGTTTTCACTGGAGAATTTCAGTGTTCAGTTTCAGTTTAGAGTAAACATGTATTTTGTAACAAAACCAGACACTGTACTAAAGAATTACTTTCCCCAGCTGTTGTGCAGTACTTTATTAAATCAGCCCCATTGCTGAGTTCTTCCTGCACAGACCACAGTGTTAATCCTTCCTGCATAACTTCATTAGAAGCATTCTTAGAAATCTTCTGTCAGGAAGCCAATAAAAATGAAATTTTATTTTTGTACTATTTTCTACTTGAGGATTCAGCCTGTGTTATTTAAAACAACTGGGCTCTCTTGAACTTAGGGTTTGGTTTGGCCTTGTTTTGAACTTAAGGTTTGGTTTGGCCTTGTTTTTCATCTGGTGAGAACCTTGATGGTGCTTTTGTCTACTTCGTCTTGTGACCATAGGGAACTGTGTCATATTAATTCTTCTTGGAAGTGTGAAGTCCTGACTTAGAAAAAGAGACAAAACAAGATTAAAAGCTCTTTCAGGACTTCATTTCTCTGATGATTGGAAAATACCTGAATTCATCCTATCTCAATTTCATGTCTACTTGTTTCAATGCCAGTATTATCCTTTGCTTTTCTTTATGGCCAGAGACAAGTACTTAGTGCTATTTTGCCCTCTCTGTGTTCTACTTCTTGGGAGGCTGAACTTGGCAACTTCATACTGCCATTGTTTGTATTCACATTTGGATATTTGGCCATGTATCTTTCAGATGCATAATTCTGCTGAGCCATATACTGTGAAAACATGAACTGTGCAACTGTGTCAAGGGCAGGATTTCCGTTAATAAAATCATCTACTTGGTATTGGCCTTTGGTCTGTAAATAATATGATGTGAACTGACAGGTGTTTACAATACTGTAGTCTGGTCCATTCTAGAGCTGAATGGTTGATATCCATATGTACAGGAGTTGGTTGTGATCTCCACTGACCCTGTGAGTCACCCCTGTGACCCTAAAGCGTAAATCAAAAGTATGAGGCTTTTCAGTCCAAGGTTTCCATGAGCATTGTGTCACATCCCAGGGATGTGATTTCATAACCCAGTATAGAAGGAATGTATGGCATGTGGGAATGTCAGCCAGTGGAAGATGCTAAGGATGTGAGCCTGTTTGGAATAGTGCTGAAGGTGTGTGCTGGGGTTGGAGGGAGCCAGGCTTGGTGCAGGCACATCCATCCAAAGATAAGGTCAGGGAGCTGCAGCTGCAGTGTTTCACTCCATAAGTGCCCACAGGAGAGCTACTTTGGAGTAGCTTCAGGCTGTGGTTTGACGTGTGATGAGACCCAAGCAGCAATTGTTCAGGATGAGGCAGGGCACATAAATGTGTTACTGTCAGTGTCATGAGGGTGGTACAGAATGCTGAAACTATACCAGTTTAATGCCTGTGGGACAACTTTATGCTGGAAATAAAAGAGCTGTGGTGCAAGCTGGGGTGCAGACAGGCAATGCCAGATAAGGTGTTCAACGTTTCATTACAAAATTAAGCCCTCAAAAAAAGGGTGATTTTAAGAGGCAGACTCAGCTTACAACAAATCAGTACTTGTGTTGTATGGCTGTGGTGCTTTTAACACAGTAGTCAGAGCCTTACAGAGTTAATTTATCATTAAATCATGTCCTGCATGACATTTTATTTATTCCCAGTGTTTTTTACATCTCTTACTTTACAGAAGTTAGAACCACAACCCATGAGTCATGAATGCTTCCTTTATGGAAGAAAAATAAAAATGTTTTATTTGCTGAAAAATATGCTTTAACCAGTTTAGAAGCAATGGAACTTGGATTGGCACCACCATTCCTACAACACTTTCCAGGCAAAACCCTAATGCAAGGGGCTTTTTGAATTTTGATCTTAATTTCTTTGTAGTGTCTATGTGCAGCCTAAGCAAATACAGATTACTTTATCAATGTTAATATCTTTTTTTATTTTAATAACTATTAAAGATGCTGCACTGGCTTTAGAGAATTCTTTATTGCTGTAAAATTGGAGAAAATTAGTATGAACCTAAAAAAGATATCTATTTGAAGGTCAAGCTCATTGCCAGGCCACTCCAGGATTGAGTCACCTGTTCCTATTCCTTATAGATGCTTAGCTGATGTGTTCTTAAAGAACTCCAAGGAGACAAACTCAGTTATTCCAGTGCTTGTTATTGTCTGCTTCTCTATTATAATTATCTCTGACTCGAGCGCATGAATCCTACTAACAGTGTTTAGTTGGTACTTTTGCAAGCTTCTTAGGAAAATAACTTACAAGGGTTTTAGTGCCAGGGTACCAGAGATCTGCCTGACAGTCAGTTTTGGAAGCAGATATTTCTTTGAGGTTCTTGTGTTGCATTTGTCTTCATTTAGGAATCCCATTTCCGAGAGATTGTAGAATTAATGGGTCTGGAAACATTTGTGCTTTTTTTCTCATGACTGCATCTCATACTATTAATCTGTGGGGTTTTTTATGTGGCAGGCAATTTAGTAAGTGCTTTACAAACACCATGTTGATAAAATATACCGTTTTCCCAGCATCTTTTAGGTTTTGTGGGGACTTAAATGGCCGAATCTCAGAACCATAAATTTAACCTTCTTTCTACCAAAGGAATTATAAATTCCTCTTTTGCTTCAAGTAGCATTTAGACCAGGGTTGAGAATTTTTAATTTGTGTCCTTCTGTGTCCCAAAGACTCTGACTATATCCAGCTGTCTGAACATCAGCTCACATGTCTGACTTTAGGCAATGTGATTGAAAAATTCGGAATATAATTTTCTTCTCCAAAATATTACAGAAATGTACTGGCCAAACTTACAAACAAGGATCAGGATTTATTTCTTGTTATGAAAAATATGGGGCCATAATGTAACAACACAAAATTTCTACCCAAGCCATGGTAGGATTTGCAGACACATTGTGGAGGATAACATGTTTATAGCATCCAGCAGCAAATATCTTTATGTATGCTTTTAGAGGTGCCTTTGACTTTGGTGAAGGGAGTGGGCAGACTTCCAAAGTTTGTTTTGTTTTTTTTTTTAATTTAAGAGTAGAAAAAGAGGTAGTCACTGTGAAGTAAACGACATGAAGAAAATCAGCCCGGAATTTATGCATAGTACTTGTTTGCACCCTCAGATCTAAAAGCTGTGATTTTATTTCACCCACTGAAAATTATTTTCACATGGAAAATGAGATCTCTTTACCTCATCCTTTGATTAAAAAATTGCTCAGAGTAGGTCTGATGTGTATTTCTTGTGAAACTGCTTCAATGAGCAATGCCAAAACTTATTTTTTCATACACAGCCTTTTTTCTTAAACCACGTTGTTCATGTGTCTCAGTACAAAATGCCGCATTTTCCGCTTTAGCAAAAATCGTTGACGAAAAAATATGTTAAATATCATTGGTCTGTCGAAAATCAATGCAGCTTTGAGTCAAAGCACAGAGTTGACGCACACCTACTCAGAGAATAAACATCTTTGCAAGTAAACTTGATGTTGAGAAAAAAAAGAAAAAGGCCTATATGAGAAAAAAAAACCACACTGATTTGACAGTGAGAAATCCCAGAAATTTCTGTTATGGGTGTGTGGGATTATTTTCAGTAGTGCATAAAGATCAGAAAGAAATTCTGCAAAAGCACATAATACTGAAAACAAGGTTTAAACAGAGTGTATTTAAACTTTGGAAATTCTCTCTCCCAAGAAATACCTGGCAGTTTATACAGCTTTTCTTGCCAAAAGTTTTGATTTTCATCTCCTAATAAACCTACCAGCTGCTTTATTCCATTAGTGCTAGTCTTCCAAGAATTCTTTTGATAATCAGTAGATCTCTGGTCATGCAAATACTTTAAGACAGTTCAGAATAAAAAAAAAAGTCAGATGTTATAAGAATTGGTTTTCTTTCCAATTTAGTATTTTGTTTTCTGAAGGAAAGGAAAGTAAGTTGATGGCTTTTTGCTGACATCCATGTACTTTTTTATTAAAAAAAAACCAAACTGGTTCTTTGTCTTTTGACACCCATCTGTTTTAAAATCAGAAATCTTTAAGATAGTTTCATCTTAGACATTGATTGTGTCACTGCTTGAGGAGAGTCTCAGAGTCCCTAACTTAATAGAGCCATCTCTGAACCAGGACAATATGCTTATCTCATAAAGTTGCTGTGGGATTCAGTGTTCTATCAGCTCACTAAACCACTTGTCTGTGTCTCCACACTCTCTCTTACTGCATGTATTAGGATAGTGGGCAAACCAGTCCCTCACATCAACAAAGTAGATGAATTATTTTCCTTCTAGTGGCATGTAAAAGGCACCAGGGAGTATTTAGTAATAGATAAACAAGTCATTGAATGAATTTCATTTGGGTTTTCTTGAAACAGTCAATCATAGAGCTTGTTCCTTCCATTTAGGAGGGGAAGTTATTGTCTCTTCAGTTGCATTAGTCTGTTAAGATGCATTTGACACTGCATATTTGCTGCTGTTATTCAGATGCATGGAGGCTAATGAGATTTCTAACATGTATCGGTTTTTAAAATGTCTACTTAACCAGCTTTACTGTCTGTTACTTTTTCTTAGAGAAATGCATTGATCTAAGTGCTGTTACTGTCTTATGTTCATTGAATGCTCAGCAGGTCTTGTTAGTTGGGATTTTCTACTGTTGCCCTTTGGTAAAACTTTTATACAAGAATAAAATCTTGTTCAGCTGTGCATTATAGCTAAGGCAAATCAGATTTGGATTATTTGGCGGGGGGGATTTTTAAAAGCATATTATTTAAGATGACAGCAGTTTTACCACTGATTGTGGTAAAATCTCATGCACCTGCTTTTGAAAATGTTATCCATTCAAAAGAAAGGCGCTGACCTCTTCATTTTCAGAGAGCAAGTACATCCTCAGAGAAGAACCTACAATTCACAGGTGATGCCCAGAGGAATCAAACTGAACTAAAATAGAGCTTTAGAACAAAGCAGCTTTGCTGTTTCATGATTGTATTTAAAATGAATTAGATTGTCTGTCACTATTGGGAAAGCTAATGTAACAAGTGAATAGTTTTGATTAACAGTCTATAAAATTAAGTGCTGAATTTGCATGCTTTATGTCAAAAAAGATTTGCATACTTTGTTTTCTCTCTAACAAAGTAATCCATCACTACCTTGTTTTTAATAGTAATTCCCAGCATTTGGCTGAATGGCAATCCAAATACATCATATCTGTACTTAGAATTCTTCCTTAAACTCTTCTCTTTAATATGATAACCCTTAAAGTGTTCCTTAAATTTGAAATGTAACAATTTTGGGGAATTTCTATATTTTGATTTCCAGGCTACCAGTTTTACTCTATAAATGGGTCTACATATGTAATGCATTTTAAAGGAAGAAGTAATAGTCCTATAAAAAAGGGGTTCATTTTCAAATGAATAAGTTATTAAATTATAGAGATTCCTCCATTGAACTTTTTTATGTTATACAGTTTTGTCTTAACATTTACTGTAACAGGCATTGACTCCACTATGACTGTACTTCAAATCAGAGGCTTTTGGAAAGACTGATGTGGTGGCTGGCCCATCTTCACAGCATTCATCACTCAAAGCCAAGGCCTAGGTTTTTCTGTATTCTTGGTTTCTAGATATGGAGAGTATTTTTACAGTTTGATAAGGAAAAGCACAGCTAGACTTCAGCCTGAAGCTCTGCCCATTCTGTTGAAGATGAGACCCCAGAGATCTGAGAAAAGTTGTGTCCTTAAGAATACTCTTCAGAGCAAAGGAGGGGTGGGAGGCTTGACTGTGCTGCAGAGCTTCCAGCTAGCTATGTGTGCTGCAGCTCAACATTTACTTGATTCTCATCAGTTGCCACTAAATTTGTAAAGTTGCCTCCCCACACTCACAAAAGTGATAGTAAGACAGACAGTATATTAGTCCTACAGCTGTCTAATTGCCAAAAGGAAAAAGCAGACAGTATTTATGCACATAAAGACAGATTATGAGCTCTGTTGACATTTTGGATCCCTATTTTTAAAGTTATTCACGAATCTATAGCTATTTTAATAAAAAATTATTAAAGAAAAGCAGATATAAATGCTGTTCTGGCCAAATGTCCATAAACAAAGTACACATAAAGTCATTCTGAAGAATGTTCATCTTTCTGTACACCTTGAACTTGTTCAAAAATGTAAAGCAGATTTCTCTTTTCAAAGCATAAAATATTATCAGAGAACTTAAGTACTATCACATGTAAGACAGTAATGGTGCAACTAAGAGTGGACGTCTTTACCCAAAACATGCTCCTATTTAACCCTGTGCAGTCAATGCATGTGGCCAGCATTGCTACATTCATATTGGTACGCTGACTTCTGAATATTGAACACATTTCTAATATACCTGCAAGCAGTTGCAGACAAGTTCATTTTTTTTTTCCCAGAAGTTGACTGGTTTATTTGAGGTGTTAGGGCATGGGTTGGACTCAATGATCGTGAAGGTCTCTTCCAACCTAGTGATTGTGTGAATTCTGTGATTTTCTGTCTTTTCATTACTATGTATATAGATCAGATTGCATTGTTCCTAGAACTTATATTTCCATATTGCTACTTTTATCTGTACAGTCTCTGTTTATAGTCTTTTCTCATACATAAAAGCTTCATCTTCTTATAAGCAAATAGATTTTCAAACTGAAGAATCAGTGGCACATCACTGTATATTTTAAGTCACTATGCTTAGCAAGGATTAAAAGACTGTGTTCAGACTGGCAGTGTGGGTTTTTTCTGCTGTTATAAATCAGTTTTTCAGCAGCTTAGTAACAGGAAAATGGCCCTGGGGCTTGAGTTTTCAACAGAGTAGAGCATTGGCATGTTTTGAGGTTTTTTTCTTTTCCTCCTAATTCCTGCTGGCTGGCAGACTGGCTGGTGAGAGTTCGTTTGCGAAAGTAAAATAGGTTGCTCACTCAGGGGCAAGCAACCCCATGAAGCCATTCAGGATTAGTTGATTTTTTTAGCTGATTTCAGTCCTGCCTGCCAGCTGCTTCCCAGAGGTGGTAACAATTTTGTCCTTGCATTTCTGGACAATTTTTAGTCCTTTCTAGTTTCACTGAAGCAGTAGTGTAAAACACTTGGAAAACCCTGACCGCATGCACTGTTTTACAAATACCTTAATAATGAAAGATAAATTAAAAGCCGACTGGTCAATTGAAATACCCATGCCCTGAAGAAACATGCAGCTTTGTGATTTTATGAGTGAAGGCAAGCAGGGCAGAAACAGGCATGATAACATTTCCCTAGCTGAGGCAGAGGTCATTGCTTTATGGGCAGTCACTCACAGAGCCGTGTTACGGAAGGCTGCTTTTCAGCGTGCAGCACAACTGAGTGAAAGCACCTGCCAGAAGGCGCCTTCGTTTTGCGGGCAAATAGGAGAATCAATCCTTTTGCCGGCGCAGCGAGAGGTTGACACAGAGGTTGACACAGTCTGTGCTCTCCGGGGTGGGCGCTCCGCCGGCTGATGTTCCAGATGTGCCCGAGGTGCACGACTCCCATCTAGCGGCTGCTCTAAAGTAAGGGAAAGGAGCGCAGCACTGCCTGGCATCTGGTGCGTTTCATGCGTGGCCGTGGGTAGTGGCTTAAGCTTTTAATAACAACGCGTGGATTTTTACTTGCCTGAATAATTCCTGATTAAAGAAAAACAAGAAATTACAAAGTAAAATTTTGGTTTGTTTTGGTTTTTTTGTGGTTTTTGGTTTTTTTTTTTGTTTTTTTTTTTTTTTTTTTACATAAAGTGACCCTCCTGTAGATTTTTTTTCTCAGCAGCTTCACAGCAGTCACAAGAAATCTGAGAAAATCCTAACATGGTAAGCCGTAAACATAAATTACAAATGCAGAAATTGCGGGTGTTAATGCATAGCTAAACTTAGTTTTCAGTTTTTGCATCTCACTTGAAATAGCTACACATAGCACAAAGATATTAATTAATGAAAGACAACTCAGCACCATACATTCTCTTCCTCAGATAGTATGGGATTTTGAATCAAGAAGCAAGAATGCTTCATTGAGTTAGGAGGAAAGGGTTCTGTTTCCCGACTCAGTGAATTTTTCTTGTGATCTTTTAGCTCTGCTCCTTTAATTCTGCTATTATAAAACTAGACCGTTATTCAGTGCACTCCCTTTCTCATGATGTTCATTTGCAGAATGAACTGGTTATAGGAGATGGTGTTATAGAGCATGGTGGTGTTTGAGTCACAGAAACAAGCAGAAAATCCTGTGTATTTATAAAATGTGCATAAATATAAAATACAGTACATTAAAGACCATCCCTGCATAGTAATACTATTTTTCTGTTAACTTTGAGTGCCTTTGTTTTTTAAAAAATACACTCTATATTCCTTAGTCATTTAAAAGATAGGATTTAGGCAGGATAGGCGATATAAGTCCCCTAAGAAAAAATCATCACTTTTTTTCCCCTGGCTCTTCTAATTCTTTTTGTCTCCCTGGTAATCTATTCATCAGTAGAGCATGGAAGACCCAGGTTACTTTGATTCCTGATTAGGCATGGATACCATTAGAACTTTCTTTTATTACAATTATTTAGGTGTTAAAGCAATTATTTTCTCCACATCCCTTCAGACTAATGTTCCCATCTTCTAGATATGAAAGGCAGACATATTGAAGAAGAAATAAGCCCCCTGCACTCTGGTCCTGATTCCCCATACACTAAATGTACCCTATCAGTAAGGATACAGTCTGTCTCTGCTGTCTTGTCTTCTATACAGTATGGAGCTAGTGAAAATGTCGCATAAATTGAGCAAGATTCAATCTCTTTCCCAGTATTTCACAAAATATTTCATTTTCTAAACTTTTTTTATTTTCTTTTTGATATTAACCATGTACATTTCCAAGGGTAGAGGTGTTTCTTGCTTAGATAAAAGTAGTCATTTGAGATTGATATAGTTTATGATGTTGATTTATTGAGTTTTAATCTCTACTGAGAAATGTTTTCCTTTTTATTTTCTTTAACTATCATTGTGTTTAAAGGAATTGTCTTATCATTACATCAAAATTGAATTTATTAGACAAGTTCAAGCAAAACACAAAAACTTCAAAGCATGTTGCTTTATTTTACCGTTTTTGGCATCAGGAAGTTCCTCCCAAATTAATATTGAATGCCTTCAGTGTTTAACTATTTACTGAAATAAATAGGAAAATTATCATAAACATTTGCTAGATATTTTTATATCTCAAATTCAGCAAGCTGCCCATGCCAACATGCTTAAGCTGATGTGCAGTGTCATAACAACCATGTGTTTAACTCTCTTCATTATTCAAGGCTTTTTCATGGCTGAAAAGTCTTGCTGATGCCTGCAGTTACATTGCATAAATGATGGTCCTAATGTTCAGGACTTTGACAAGAGGTGACTGCATTCTGAAATAATGGAGCCTTTTGTGTATTGAATACCAGGCCCTGCAGGTTTCAAGTCCTCATTCCCTGTGGCACCCATATTCCTGCTGCAGAGGGATCTGTATTCTCATATGCCCTAACCATGAGACTCTTAGCACTATGCTGTCATTACTTAAGCCCTTTGAACTAGTAGGAAAAGCCACTTTGTCACTGATAGAATACAGACATCTGTGGAAAACAACAAATTTGCCATTTGATCTGAGGGGCATATGTTAGGTTTCATTTATGGCAGCATTCCCATGTCTGGTTTTTTTGGGATGTATCCTACCATCACGTAAAATTTTGATACTCTCTCACCTTCCATATGGCTTTGAACATGGTGAGAAAAACAGAGTATGTTGCTGAGAGAGGACAGTCTTTTAATAACTTAATCATTTGCTTTAGTAAGATGTAGTCCAAAATGAAAGAAATAATCAGAAAAAAAACTGAAGAGCAAAAACATGCAGTAAGGTAGATGTTCAATAAGATTAACTCTTCTTTTTGAAGGCAAAACATTTTATGGTGTTGCATCCCTTATTCTCTATGAAAGAGGATTTCCAAGAGACAGTGAACAGCATGGTCCCTGGCATCAGTTATGAAAGTTTTATTACTTTCTAGTCACATATGTTAAGCAAGAATGTATATTCTTAAGAGGGATTGCTTTCTAACAGTCTTAAGAGTACCTCTACCAGTTATACACTATAGAGATATTTTTACTTTAATGTCATAGGCAAACTCATTTTAATTTGGTTTATTGTGTATTTTTGCCCATTCACAGTATTGCTTTACTGTGGCAGATGGCCCAGTGATGTGTTATAAATACTTTGCATGACAGCCCCTCTATTTTATTAATCTTCACTGTGACTTTCCCATTGGTAATGACTAATGACAGCTTCCTAGCCAGCAACTTTTAATAGATTCTCTTTTTTTCCCTTAATCTCTGCCTGTCCTCAACAGCACTGTTTTGTTCAATAATTTAATCAGTTCAGCAACAGTATATTATTAGACAATTGAACCATTACTTTTTGAATTTCTGAAATGTAAAATACCCATGAAGTAATCTCTGATGAATATTTCAGCACTGATAGAGACCACTTTTCTTCTAAAGAAATATAAAGGGTTTTGCTTTCTCTGCTTGAATGCTTTTCCTTTCCTTTTATTTTCATTTCTTTCCCTTGGTCCTGAGAACCATATGCAGTAAAAAGCAAGGAATCCAATAACTAAAAAACCTAACAGTTTTTACTACCCACCATGCCCATCTTAACCGTTTGACACCTATCTGTCAGAAGTAGGTGTTATACAGAAAAAAATCAATTTTTCCCTCTCTCCTCTCATCAGTGAAGATTTATCTGCAGAAGGGACACCCTGAGACAAAACTGTTTCCAAGTTCATCCCATCTCTGTTAGCAGACAAAAGGATGCTGCAAATTCAGCAGGAAAACAGTAGTACTGAGCTTCTTATAGGCTTCTGTGATTTTTTTGGAAGCTCCTGGATTCTGGAATTTCTGCCCAGAATCACTTCTTTCTTTGTGAAAAGGATCAGATAGTCAGCTTTCTATCTTTATGTTGCTGGCAGCTGCTGTGTTTTGCTAAGAGCAGTGCTCCTCATACTCCCTCTCTTTTATCGAAGACTTTCCGTGAAACGAAGCAGTAGTGGAGCAGAGCTGGCGGGTGGCTATAGGACAATTCTGTGATTTCACAGCAGTTTGTGAAATTTCACAGTTTAATTTCACAGTTTAATTGTGTTTCTTCTTGGAAAAAAAAAATTGCTTTAAACAAGAATGACTTACAAGCCATAACTGGTCTATATTTTAAAGCTTTCATTGCAGAGATAAGGAAGAAGGCCAAGCTGGCTAAAGCATATTATCACTCAGACAGTAGGTTGAGTTTCAACTTTATGTTTAAAATTAGTAGCTTTATAGCTGTTATTCAAAAGTTGTTTCTGCATAAAAAGACCTCTCATAATTTTCCTTTCATCTTCTCTCTACCCCCCTCAGAGTGATAGCAAGTTCAACTGTAAAAAGCTTTTTTAAGGCAACTTATGTATGCTAACACAGCTACTACCTGAATTTCAAAACAGTTCAGTAGTTTGCTGTAGATGCTTATCTGTACTTGCTAGTGTTGGGCACCTTCTTGATGTATTGCTGCTTGCTCAGTGTTGCTGATATTAAAAGTGATTTCTTTAACATACTGAATGTTGATCCTTGTTACATCTGCCTTTTCTCAGGGATGCTGCTGAATGCAAATTCTGCCTTTGGAGGCATTTGCATATTGCCAGTGAACTCTTTTAAGGGATTATACATGTCTGTCCAGGGAGGGAATGGAGTCAGTGTGATCTGATACAAAAACAATTAATATTCAATTGCAAAAGGAAGAAATGTAGAAATGCACCTGAAAAACTTTGAAGGAGGAGAGGAGAGCTGACACCCTTTAGAAAAAAACAAAAATAGGATAGATAAAAGTTTGTTTGCTGATACTGAATACTTTCAGGGAGGTTTAATGCCAAACATTTTCATTTTTTCCTCTGACAGGCACAAGTATATTTACTGTTTACGAAGCTGCTTCCCAGGAAGGCTGGGTGTTCCTTATGTACCGAGCAATTGACAGTTTTCCCCGATGGCGTTCGTATTTCTATTTCATCACCTTAATTTTCTTTCTGGCCTGGCTTGTTAAGGTACTGAAAAATATGTCTTTTTAAATTGGTCTGAAACATAAATCATATTAGAATTAATTTCTTCTCTTTTCTGCTTGCTGAGCTTTGTGTCAGCCATTCTTTCTTTTTCTTTTTCCAGAATGTTTTTATTGCAGTCATCATTGAAACATTTGCAGAAATCAGAGTGCAGTTCCAGCAGATGTGGGGATCCAGGAGCAGTACTACTTCAACTGCCACCACCCAGGTGAAGCACTTGAGATTCTAAGATTCTTTGGGGATTTGCTTTTGTTTATTTTATGAATTAATAATAAGCAAAAAAATCTTGTCATATATGATATATTTGACTTTGCATGATGCTAACTATATTCTAAACGTGATATATGCATTTTCATAAAAAATTAAATTCTTGGTTGCATTCTGTAGCTAGTCTTTCTTAGAAAGGAATAATAGAGAAGATCATAATACAGTTCTCTATATGGCTAGGTATGCTATTGCTTTGTTTGTATTATTTTTAATAAAGTATGATAATGCTTTTTTATCATGTAATTGAACCACTATGTGGTTTGAAGTCAGAGTTGCTATTGGATATCACTTTCTGTGCTAAGAAATAAGAGCTGAAATCTCAAAGTTGTAGCTGGAAGAAGAGGGGTCAGAGGGTAGCTGAAGTGTGTCGCCCTGATTCTTAAGATTTTCTAAAGCCTTCTGAGTTTACATTCTGTTAGAGAACTTTCCCACACAATTTCTGTAAACAACATATTATTTTGCATTCCTTCATGGGGGTGGAGAAATTTAATATACTAGTAGTTTGTCCAATGTCTTTAGAGAGGTAGCCCATTCAGTCCCAATCTACTGCTGCCTTTAGAAAAATATAAAGGTTAAAGTCAAAGAATAAACTTTCTTCTTCTTTACCTTACAATAGCAGTAGCTCGCGTTGTGCTTTCACTTGTCCTATAGCGACAGAAGTGTTTAGGATCCTGGAACTGAGAAGGGTGTGTTGAGACCAAAGGAAGAATAGGTTGTAGGGCAAGGAAAGAGCCATGCTCACAGCTGGGGCAGTCACAGAAAGTGAGACCCCTGAATAGAAATTACAAGTAAGAAGAAGCCATGATAGGAAGTGTGGGCTGTGTGGTGGGAAAGAACCCAGTGTGAAAAAGAAGAGCTGCTGGGTTGAGATTTAAATTCTGTCACTCATTATTTTGCCCATTTTCCCAAATGGGCAAAAGACCAGGCTTTTCCAGGGTAGTGCAGTTTGCCATCTCTGAGAAGAACCAGCACCAATTGCCTGCAAAAAGCTCTTAGAAAGACAGATATGAAAAACATACCCACGAGGGAATTTTTTCTAACCATGGAGCTGGAGATTATTTATTTTCCTAAGCCAAAGAATTTAAGTTTTCAAAAATAACTGTTGAATATGTTTTATATTCTTTTTTATATTCCTGTAGTCCATATGTAAATCTAGTCTTTTTCTGCCGGCTGCTACATTTTTTGCCTCAGATAGACTTTGTGGCAATAATTTCTACTCTATATATGTCTTTGTCAAAGCAGACTTTATGATATCAATTTAGAGTCTAAAAAAAAGGACTTTCCTACATGACATATGCTTAGCCTGAGGAACTTAATGTTCATAGGAGAAATCCTGAGCCATTTAGGCTTATCCAACATACTCTGAACTAGTGGATGGAACGGATAGTTCAATGTAGGGAAACACAAAAAGCAGCCAACATTAAAAAAAATTAAAATATCCAAAATAATGTCATGATGCCAAAGGACATGAACATGTTTTATATAATCTACATCATGCAAATGAAAAATAACTTCCTGGATGCAGACAAGCAAATTGTTTGAATGACTGCTTCATTCCTTGAGTCAGTGACAAAATGGGATATCAAGAGAGTCCAAGTTACCAACTGCAAAAATTATTTATCATTTTCTGTATTAAGAAGGACAGAAAATATCTTTCATGATTTCTTGTTCAAAGCACCAGATGAAAGTTAAAACCCATGCTTGTTTTGTGCATGAAGTAGTCTTGAGAGCTATGCCTTAATTTTACTGCTTCATACGTTACTAAGCTGTTCCCCAAACTTAGTCCTATAGAAAAGAAAAAAAGTGTCCAGGAGTTGAAGTCTAGGAAGGAGTCTCTAGCAAAGGATAAAAGGAGGTTCTTCTAAAGCACTTTAGCACTTTAAAGCATCGTAAAAAGAGGAGTAACTGTGCTGATCTTAGTTGGCAACTCTTCCCAGTGCAGAGATGCTAAATAAAGTCTTGAATGAATTGCAACCACATTTGGGTGACACTGTCCCCAGACTAATGAGCACTTCTCTCAGGATGACTTTTTAACTTCAACCACCCTCCTGTGGCTGTGTTCTTGAGGTGACTTCTTTGAGTACTGGGTGTCAAGGAAAAGGTGGGAGTGAGGTGGGAACTTGGCCACACTTCATTACATGGTAGATGCAGGTGGCAAGTAGAAATGCTAGAACCATTCATTTTCTTTCAAGGACATTTTCAAGGACAATGTTAATCACTTTCAGATGTGGTGTCTCACTATTCCTTATGTCCAGCAGTTTGCATCATTTTGTGTCCTAATTTCTAAGGAAAAATCCCAACAAAACAGAATGCCTATGTTTACTCTTCCAGAGGCTATTGATAAAATGTGAATACCACTGTGGTCAAGAGATCCTTTTCCACTGCCATTATTAGGGCTTGGAAACATTCAGCTGCTTCAGGAATTTTAGTCTCTGAAACAATACATAAGGACTCTCCAGCTACTCTTGATATGCATCAGTGCAACAAAAACAAAGTTCTCCTTGCCATAAAATTTGCCAGTAAAAATGATGATATCTGCTATTGCCAAATACACCATGAAGCTTATTTATGTTTGTCACAATGTATTTTTTTTTCCTTAGGATAAGCTTACCTTAGTAAGGAAATTATTCTGAAAAGGTACAACCATCTAATGATGCTGGTCGGAACTGAATTGTTTCCTATATTAGGACTAATAGAGAGACATTGTGTTTGATGTTATCTGAGTAAATTTCAGACAGTTGTTTGAAAAACCATGTTACTTTTTTTCCTGTAGCAGAAAGAATCATTCCTCTGTTATTTTAAACTAGATATCATGAAAATGCATGCTGGTCCTTAAGGGGAATGTATTAGATCTCACTTGTATTTATTGCCACATAAAACATTTCTGACAACAGTCTTCCCTTTCAAGATGTTTCATGAAGATGCTGCTGGAGGTTGGCAGCTTGTGGCTGTTGATGTGAATAAACCCCAAGGCAGAGCTCCTGCATGTCTACAGGTATGACATTGCTTTTTAATAAATCTCTGTGTGTGACCAGCATGACTCAAATGTTGATATAAGAAAATTATGATGAAAAATAGCTACCATAGTTTTAGTAATATATTTTTTAATCTATTGCTTTCTGCAGTGTAGAATTTTTTTCTTGAAAATTACAGATCAACAAAGGGAGAAGATTGGAAAAATCATTCCTGATAAGGTTCTGTTTTGTGTGCTAATGAGAGAAAGTTTTAAGATTTTAAAATATAAAATAAAATAGTTAATTGTGTTCTATCGCTCAGAGTTTGTATACAAAAAATATTCCATTCCTAGGATACTTGCATCACAAATGCTTGTTTGTTAAATGCAAAATACAATAACATATGCCAAGAAGCATGACTAATCATAATAATCACAGAAATACCTAATTTCTCTTGTTCCCTTGTGAAAACAGGCTCACAAAAAAAGGGAGAAGAAGCACATAGAGAGCAAGCCATATAGTGTTTGAAACTTCCAGATTGGATATTTCTAGGTGCATATAAGTTAATTTGTAAAACTCTATTCTCATTGTTTAAATAAATCCAGACTAAGTTAAATAATATTTTTATAAACCCATTTTTAGAACAGACCACTGTCCAGCAGCTCAGATTTTTATTTGCAAGTTAAATAATGTAGTTTCTGGATAAAACAACCTTCAGAATAGAAAGCCAAATCTACTATAGCATTTTCTGGCAATTTTGGTTATATTTGGTTGACTGTGCAAGCTAAATACACGTTCTTGTTGGCAGCATGTGCATTGCTGAATCCTAAGTTGGCAAGCACCTTCAATCCCCTCCACAAGCTGTTCATTCTCAAATATCTCTTTTTTTCCAAACCACTGCCATATATTTCATTATAGCATATGTCTTAACAGATAATTTATATTCCCAAATTTAGTTCCTGATTTTGACAGCAACAGGAGCATCATTTGTGATGTTCTCAAGTAACAGTGTCACATATGTGGATAAAATGTAGCTGAACTCACAGTGAAAACTTCAGATGAAAATTAAGATACCATCTGAGTTAGCTAGTCTACCTCTGTGGCATTGCATTTTTTCCCCTTTTTAGGAATCATGTGAATGCAGTAAATTGTGTTCCAGTGGACATAAATCTCATGCATTCAACTTTTTATGTTTGCATATTTATATACACCAGCAGTTTTCTTCTTGTTCTTCATCTTTTCATGAAATAGGAGAAGCCCTGAAACAAAGCTTTAGCACCCATTTTAAGACATTAAACTGAATGAACTCCATTAGCTCTTCATTAGTCCAATAGTCCATTAACTATATGAAGTCCATGTCCAATTTCCATTAGGAAGTTTATCCTTCATGGCATTACTGTCTCTTGACAAATAAGCTGTATTGAGTTGGTGTTGTTATCATGGAGGCAGCAAACAGGATTGCTGTTCTATGTGTTATGTGTCTTATGCACCCTCTAACTTTTAGATATCAGAAATAAGAGTTGAGCTGTAAGACTTGCTTTGTATAATTTGAATTTTCCACACATTAGACACCTCTGCATTCATTAATATAAGTATTCTGTGTGATGTAATACTTTTTGTGTTTTTTTTTTAATGGCTGGTCTACGTGTTAGGGTGTTCTAATGATTTTTAAATGTTCTGAGAAATTGATTTTTTGTTCTGCATCAGATCACAATGTGAGAATTGCAAAAAGAAGATAGTCTTACTCTTCTTCATTGCTATACTTCCCCGTCACTACATGCCTGAGCTCGCACTGTATTTATGCACTTGGTTGGGGAATGGAGTTAAAGTTGGCAGGAGGAGAAGAGTGAATTTGTTATTGATCAGATTCCCTGCAGCTGCATAAATGTTTTTTCTGACACAAGAAAGGCCCCAGAACATTCGTAGGAGCAGTCTCGGAATGTGAGAACTGCTTCCTACAGCAGCAGTGAGCTATAAAGTATGACTACAATAAATTTCAATCTAGGGTTTTTTTAAAGACATATGGAAATTACTCTAAAAATCAGTTATATCAATTTTTTTGCTTCTTGTTTTGTACTGAGCCAATATCAGAGAGGTGGCTGGTCTGCTAGCCTATGCAGCCAGCTCCTAGGAACCCCTAAAATACTCTGCACTGGTGGCTTCCAACCACTCAAGTTCCTCTGTGCAGTTCTCATATTTATTCTTAGGTGCACTTTATTTATGTATATTTTTATATGTCTGCATGTCCCATACATGTATACACACACATTTAATGGTTAAATTCTAACTATTTATAGGACAATGATGGGGTGCAGAGGTGTGGAATATAGAGGTGGTGTAGAGATGTGTTTCTCAATGGCCATGGATAGGTTCCAGCTACCTCTAGGAACATAATGGAGTTCAGAGGTGTCATCTGGTAGTAGTGGTATAGTAATAGCAGCTGATAATATTGAGGAAAGAAACTAAATAGATGTAGCAACAATTTAAACAACAGCTCAGCAAAGTTTTAAATAGAAGCAGCAGGCCCTATCTACTGCCCAATTTTAAAGGCTTGTGCTTCTGAGATTGTGGGTTTGCAGGCTAAATTCTGGTAGAAAAATACTTGTCAAGTTTACTGGAGAAAATATTTCACACATTTGAGATTAAAGACCTACCTAGTGCCAAGCACTGCAATCATGAGTTGCTGATGGTACTGGGGACATCTCTGCAATTCCTACAGTTCATACTCATATTTTCCCTGACATGAACCAGAGATTTTGCAGGGGCTGCCCTGTGCTACCTGTTTAGTTAGGCACTGAAATGTAATATATAAACTAACTTCCATTGCCTTGGTGCCCTGCAAAAGCATTAACATCCTCTTTCACGGACAGGACCAGAAGCAATGGGCACAGCAATAAACAGTGGGAGGTTCTCTCTGAACACCAAGAAACAATTTTTTACTCTGAGGGTGACTAAGTGCTGGCAAGGTTGCCCAGGGAAGTGGTGGAGTCTCCATCTTTGGGAATATTTAATAGCTGTCCTGGGAAACTGGCTCTCAGTGTCCCTACTTGGGTGATTTTGTTAGCATGAAGACCTGAGCCCGATGTACATGGGTTGTATGATTCATGGGGAAGATTTAGGGCTGTTGGAGGCAGTATTGGAGGATTGGCTTTGGTGCATGGAATAAAACTGTTCCACACTTCACCTCACATAGGCAGAATAGATGTCACCTAGTATGTTCTTTCAACCCATCTTCCTCCATTCTTGTGGGCTACCCACCAGAAGATGCTGAGTTAGGGATATGTTATGGCACACTCAGGAATTGTGATTTGGGAAGAAAACAGGACAAGACAAACAGTGTAAATATATCCCCAGTGGGATGACAAAGGACATTATGTAGGGAGCCTTCTACCTCTTAAGTACAGTACCTTATAGCCATATGTAAAGACTACCATCACCTTTCCCTCCTCCACTGCATTACTAGGATGAGTAACTGCTTGCTTTACACATAAAAATGTTGGTGAGACTGCTAATTATAAAACAAGCATTTCTTGATTAACAAAAGAAAATAAGAACAATTTCTAAGAGAAATTGTAAATGAGAATTGCAAATGCCACATCTGATCTTAACTTGTGTGTTGAAGGTGATCAGCTATGCCATGAACATTGTTTCATTTCTCTCTGTTAGGAGGTCCTACAAGTAGATACTTCCATGTGTTTGGAGCTTAGGGAATGGCCCTGCTTGTAATTGGGAAAAAAAACCCCAAACAATTTCTGATTAAAAACTAAAGGCTGGCTGACAAAGCTTGATGCACTTGATTTTTGGCTTTTCTGTGTTATAAGCAAATTTGAGATTTCTTCTTACCTTCTTCCAGGCAGCATATGTAAAGAGTATCTGCAAAACAAAAGAGATAGCTATGAGAGTTGTAAGATGACACTTATTTTGGCAGGATATGAGCTTTGAAACCTAACTCTGGCAGAAATTACGTATTATTAATAAGTTTGGGAGTGAAAGAATTCAGCTAAACCTTGTGTCCTTTAGTTCCTCAGTTGTTTCAGGGTATATATCCTGACAAGCTACAAAAAAAGTGCATTATTGTCGCAGTAAGCAACTGTACAGGTTAAGATAAAGAAAGATAACACTGAATTTAGCAGAGAAGGTGGTTTTTGTTTAATAAAACCTTAAGCCTTTCTTAAACTTGTTGATGTTGCAGAGTCTTAATGGCCACATTGGACTGCTGTGGGATATGGCCCCTGAGTTATGCCCTACATCTGATTCTGACAGTAAATTTTTTGTTTAAAGTCTATGTTAGATCCCCAGGAGACTTATCCTCTTTTCTCTTAAAAGACATTAAAACCAATTCAAAATTTAAGTCCACAGGACCACTAATATAAGTTATGTAACGTTCCAGACTGAGAACCAAAGTCACAGATAAATCAGGTAACTTGCAAAGCACATTTTTCACAGGCTGCCAGGGAGGTCATGGAGACTCCATCTCTGGTGACATTAGAAACCCAAGGGACACGTTCCCGTGTCGCTGTTCTAGGTGACCCTGACTTGGCAGGGGGTTGGACTGGACAATCTCCTTCTAACCCTAACTATTCTGTGATTCATTGATTTTATGAGAACGTATTAGTACCTTTCTAGAGATGGTATCTGTGAATATTAGGTAATAATTTTATGGGAAAAATAATGCATAATTGTTTTTTCTGGTGCTCATGTAAGTGCAGGACTGTGCTCAGACTCTTCCCCATGCACCAACCTATCTCTATCCCAAATGTTTCCTGTAGACATTTTTTTTGTGACAGGGAATCTGAAGTACTGAAGGGCAGGTTCTGGTAGTCTCGTTCTCTCTCCTCCCACCTTGGAGTAATGCATAACCTCACTCTCTGTAAGAATGAGCCTTCAGTTGGGATAGAAAAACACTGCCTGACCTTTGGTTGCTCTTTACTTCACATGCATCAAATGACAAGCTTCAAATCTATTTAAAATGTAAGAATCCTTCACAAATTTACATCTTTAAATGGTAGATTAATGTCTTTGAGGGCACATGCAGCATGTTTGTCCATTCTACAAGATTGGGAAGGAAACAGTTAAGGGCAGAGCTGCTATTCAGTGGAAAGTAAGCAGACCTAGGGAAAGGACCAGCAGGGACATTAGCTTAAATTCACTAAGAACAGGCTGCACTTCAGGAGGAACCAGCTGTGGCAAAAGCTGAGGCTGGGCTTTACTGAAAAGCCTTGGGAGGCTCAGCAGGCAGCATGCTGAACAGGAGCCAGCAGCCTTCCCTGGCAACAGATGAGGTCGACAGGATCCTGGGTCATTGTGTGCAAGGAGTTATCTCCTGTTGCTCAGCACCAATAAGCCTGAATCCAGATACTGTGTCTGTTTTGGGACCCTGGTACAATATGAAAACTGACAAACCAGCTCAAGTTGAACTCAAGTTCAACAGAGGGGCTGCAAGGTGTTTGAGAAGTTTACTGTTTTTCTGGTGTCTTTCAATAAAAAATGGTGAATTACAGTATGCAAAAAAAAAAAAAGTATATGGACAAAATATGTTTGGTATTCTAGTGTTATGAGATTATCTTTTTAATTCATAACAGAAAAGGATAGTAGTTCTTACCACTTTTATTTGCATTGTATTTGTCCTGTCCCCTCCTTCCTCAAGTTGAATGAACTGCAATCATTTCAGCCATCTGAATTCATAAGTTCTTTTATAACATAAACTGAAGTGGATGCCAGTTTATATTATCAGACAAGACTGGGAACTGAGGTGTCCCAGGGGTAAATTTACTGTCCTGTTGGAGATCAGACAGCTACAGAAGCTGAACTGGTAGCACTGGAGACCTTTTGGCCCTGGTACAGTGAAAACCAAAGGAGAGATAAACTCAAGGCAAGAACAGAAGTGAAGACATCATGCTTGGTCACTCTGACACTCTTAACACTGACCACTTTAATGAAAAAAAGATGTAACAAAGACTTTATTAGCAAAAGAGATAACAAAGGACATTATTAGCGTAAGAAGAAGAATCAGAAGATTGTGTTTCTAAAGGAGACCAGGACAAAAGGGTCAGTAGAAAATTTTGTACAAATGTATTGACCTATAAATACTGGTAAACTGTGTAATAAACTAGCCTTGCTTTGGTGGCATAAGCAAAGTCCTTGTCAGTCAATCCCCACACTATCCCTCTGAAAAAACGAGGCAAGCAAACAGCAGAGGATGGTAACAGCTTTACCTTCCTCGTATGAAGTAGCATAAAGCAAAAACTGAGCACACATTAAACAGCTCATTTTGAATCCCCAGCCAGTTTCTGAGAGTTAGCCAGACATTGGAGTATCCATCCCTTTACACTATTCACCACACTTTCATCATTTCTTCACATACTCTATGTACAAGTAGAAAAAAAAATGGAAGTCTCTTTGGGTTTTTTTTTTCAATAATGCCTAGTATTTATTATCCCCTCGTATACAACTGAGGATACCAAGATGGGATGAGGCTGGACTATATTGTGTATGTTCTTCTGTTGCCTACATGTTTAGTTTCTCTGCAGAGCCTTCCATTCCTCCTCATTTTCTGTTTTTACCTCACCAAAACTACCAGTTTGCTGTCACATTACACTTGGCATACTCTGCTCCCAAGTCTCCTCAGTAAAACTAATATGGTTGGTTTTCAGTACTGTTTCAGTGCTAAGTGCATCACTGAAGTGTCCATGCTTCTGTCAACTGATGCCATTTCTAGGCTTTCTAAATGGGAACAGGGCATACAATAAAGATGAGGTATTTTTTAATTGCGGCCTCAGAAATTTAGGATTTGGAATCGGTTAATCTTCTTCTAAATAAACTCATGTACTCAAATAATAAACTCATTCAAATCCAAACTTAATTTTAGCAAATTGAAAGAGAAGATTTTTCTTCCACTCTAAGAGAGGATCCCAGTTAATTGGAAGAAATACATGTATATAATTTAATGAAAGCCACTGTAGGTAAGAAGGGAATAGGACAGAGTAGGCACACCTTCTGCTGTCAATTCCTAAGTTATAATAAAGATCAAATTAGTATATAAATAGACTTCCAACTTTTCTTGTTCACCAATAATTACTTTCCATGAAAGAGAAGAAGAGAAAACCCACTGGTATATTCTCTTCTGTTATTCCTGCAGTGAAAATCCCTAAGTATTACTTTGCTTCATGTCTCTCTCTCTCTCTCTCTCATATTCAATATATCCATCATGAAACTGCTAAAACACTCAATTCCTTCTTCTCTGGCCATGACTCCTCCACCATGGTTTTTTTATGCCTTCAGACATTGCTTTTCATCTTTTAGTCTCCTTCAAGTTTCTCTAGAGTTCTGTGATTTTACAGAATTCTTTAACAAATTGAGATAATACATAGCATGAAGGACTGGCCTTTTTTGATGCAAAAATGTATGCTTAAGTTTTTGACACTAATCATATGTTCAGAAGTGCTGCAATAATAACAATGCAACTTACTTGCTCAGATCATAGCTTTGTGAACTTCTATTTCTTTCCTAGGTGAAGCACATATGAATAAAAGTGAATATAGTATCTTTTATCTGTTGAAGATTTTACTGTCAGAGTTAAGAGTGCACACAGAGTTTGTAAGTGACCACTTCCATTCATGCTGACACATCAGACACAGTTTTCTCAAGCTTTTTCTAAATATCATTCTGTTCTCAGCTGTGCATTTCATTTTTGCCCAAACTATTAACGTGAACAGGGAATTGCTGTCTGGCTCGTTGTTTCCCACAGGAGCCACAGTGGGAAACTGTTCATAATTTTTCTGTGCATTACAAAACTGTGTATTGTGAAAGCTGAAAATGTCATGATTTGGTGTTAGTAATACCAACCACAGTTTCATGGAGGATATGAGTTGAATCTTTCCAGGTCAGCTTTACAAGCTTTACAAATTTTTGCAGACAGAAAGACAAAAAAAAAAAAAAAGTACTGACAAAGTTATTAGCAACTTCTAAAATTAATAGGAAAAGAAAAATAAGATATACAATGTGCCTTTAAAGGGTAAATACATGCTCAAAGAATTTTTCAGGGCTTTTTTCCTAAAAATTAGTCTTCAGTTTTTCTTTATTTGTGAACTAAGAGCTTCCTACTGAGCTTGTAGGAGTAACTCATGGTAGGCAGGAAGTTCTAACACACTACAATATGTTAAAGTAATATCAACAACAGCAAAATAATGTGGCAACATGGAGCCTCAGCATGCATTCGTGCTAAATGATTCCTGTTGAAATGGAAAACACAAAGATTATTTTTCAGTAAGAAAAGAAAATCAATATTTTAAATCAATGCCAGTCATAGGGAACAGTGAGAACAAGTAACAAAAGACCACAAAGCACCTTTGGGTACACTCAAAAGAAAAATACAATAAATATAAAACCATTATACCAAATAAAAGCTTCCACAGCCTGCATTAGGATGTGTCATAATCAGAAACCATACTAATTTTTCATCTTGCCACTTCCAGCCACTTCTGTAAAATTAAGGAAAACTTAGATGACTGAGTTAAAGTTCTTCAAAAGCACTATAATAGTGCCCATTTTTCTTGCCCTCTTGTCACGGTTTAGTCTGATTGACTGTTAGCTAGCATGCTGCTGAATGCCAGAGTCCCTTGCAGGTCCCGTATCTGTCCATGCATGTTAGTTCTGCTCTGCCCCTGTGCAGTGCGCCCTGAGGACAGGCAGGTGGGCTCCTGGGAGAGACAAGAGGGGTATCTTGGCAATCCCAGTGTCACTCACCTACCCAACAAGTTAGACATACTACTCACATGCTACTCACCAGGTGGGATTCTGGAACTCCTTTGTAAAACCTCTTTGTAGATCAGCTGCCACAGAAGTAAAGACATGGTTAACTTCCCCATTTGTTTTACCTAATTGAGCAGTTTGGTGCAAGCACCACACGTTTGTGTGAGACAAAGCAAGTTACACAGGCTCTGCACAGAGCCCCTGTAGGGTATCTCTGTCTGAATTATTGTTTGCTCAGACATAGCACCAGACCTGCATTGCTCCACACACCGTTGCAATGTTCTGCCTTGGCTAGCGAGGTCTGACAGGTGAAACCCTGCCCTGGTCTGTGGCAGTAAGCATCATTGTACAAACACCAAACTAGTGAAACCCAACAGATCTAGCTGGCCCATGGAAAGTGGTTGTTGCTGGAAGTAGTTGGACTTGATTATACCTATGGGTCCCTCCAACTCGAGGTATTCTGTGATTCTAAGTGTCTTCTAAAGCATGTATTAGGGAGGGTTTTTTGTAAACACACCACACATAAATCAAGTTATTCTTTCCTCCATCACTCCCTACTTTAGAGAGCTGGATATATCTATTTCCCAACTCAACACAGTCCTATTTTATTGAAATGCCTCTCAAGTAGTTAGTATGTTTAAATACCACAGTAGCCAAATCTCACAGTGATAATTTTTTCCACAATACGGAATGTGAAGAGCAAGAAACCTATAAAGTAGTTTTCTCAAGGTCTACAAGAAATTTGTGCTTAGATAATAAATTGAACCCAGATCTCCAGAGTCCCTCTCCATTTCCTTAGCCATTAGGATATTTCCTCTCCCAGTGCACAATATAGTGTGTTGAGGAACTAAGTTCTAAATAACTCAGTACACTGAATAAGTAGAGTTTCACCAAAGAACAGGTCCAGACTCATGCAACTGTTGAAACAGAACTTTTAATAATATTCCCTTTCATTTTTGGAGCAGTAATGTTTGCAAAGCACAGAGAAGAATGAATAAAACCAAACTTACTGTAAATTTTAATTAAAATTATACAGGGCAGTAGAGAGTCTTGACTATCTTTTATTAAGAACTCCATCCTTCACAGGATATTGAGTGACAATATACTTAGCTAAGAAAGGTCAGAAGAATGCATATTAATTCAGTGTGTCCTAATGGCAGGATATATATTTTCCAATCTGATTAACTCTTCGTAGATTCAAATTTACGCACCATGTTCCTGAGCAAAAAAAACCTCACCCAAACCCTTTGAAAATAGCTAACACATCTCTCACTAGAGTAAATAAATAAAGAATTCCTTCAATATATTGCAAAACCTTTAAATGCATGATTTTTTTAGGAAGGCTACTTTCATTTTAGTTTGGTTTGATAGAACTGAAACAATAATGCACAGTGAGATTAGTAAGATATTTGAGTTTATCCAGATTTTAAGATTTTGCTTTCTTTTCACAGTATTTTGGTCAATAATTCATATTTAATAAGATTAAAGCCTATTTGGGGTGCTATCCCAAAAAATAATGCTTTAACACATTGCTTTCCTTTTGATTCCGTTTTTGGATGGATATCCAGGAATGTCAAAGATTACTGGAAACCGTGCATGTGCATTGCTCGTAAAACTAGTACATAAGCAATGCATTTGCCATGTCTTAAAAATTGTCCAGTCCCAGAAACAGGCATATATAGCTCATCCTTCTCTGAACTTCTGGATGCACATTTATGCCCTCATTCCCTGTCTTGCACTCCAGCAGTAAGTCATTTAGGGACTTTCTGAGGTGGATGTTAAATTAAGGCCATTATTTTTAGTGTCTATTGATGAATTTATCACCTATCTACTTGTCTAGCCTTTTTTTTTTTTAATCCATTTATCATTTTGGCCTCCAGAACTTGTTTGTAGGAGGAAGTTACATAAAGTTACAATGCAGCATTTTAATTGATTACAGTTCCAGATTAATGAGATAATTTTCCTGAAATTATGCAGAAAGCTTTCTTAATATCCAGTCTGAATTTCCCCTGGTGAAACTGGAGGCTATTTCTTCTTATCTTGTCACTTGTCACTTTGGAGAAGAGACTGGTCTCCACCTCACAACAACCTTGTTTCAGGTAGACTAAACAACCCTAGGTCTCTCAGCCTTTGATCATAAGGTCCTTCCCCAGATCTGTTTCCCTTCTCTGGACATGTTCCAGCAGTTCAGTGTCTTTTTGGTAGTGAGCAGCCCAAAACTGAACACAGGGCTTGAGTTGCAGCCTCTCCAGTGCTGAGTACAGGGGGACAATCATTGTCCTGGTCCTGCTGGCCACACTACTGGTGATGCAGGTCAGGATGACAATGGCCTTCTTGGCCACCTGGGCTCACTGCTGGCTCATGTTTGATGTCTCTGAACCAGCACCCCAGGTCCTTTTCTGCCGTGCAGTTTTTCAGCAACTCTTGCCCCAGCCTGTAGTGCTACATGGGGCTGTTGTCGCCCAGGTGCAGGATCCAGCAGTTGGCCTTGTTGAACCTCATGCCATTGGCCTTGGAACACTGATCCATCCAGTTCAGATCCCTCTGCAGAGCCTTCCTGCCCTTCAGCAGTTCTACACTTCCATACTTGGTGTCCTCTGTGAGCTGAGTGTGGGTTTGCTCAATGCCCTTATCTAGTTAATTGATAAAAATATTACACAGGATTGGTCCCGGCACTGAGCCCTGGGGAACCCCACTGGTGACCAGCTTCCAGCTGGATGTAACTCCATTCACCACCACTTTCTGGGCTTGGCCATCCAGCCACAAGGATTGGCTGTCACAGTTAGTAAAAGTCTCTGAACTTCTTTGTTTTTGACAAGTTTGAAGTAGAACCTTTTGTGTAGCCCCTGATTTTCAAATGGGCCCTCAGAAAACCTGCTCCAGACAAAATAAATTTTATATAAGGAATTTTTATAAGTCTTGACCTTCTTTTGTATAGGTCTGTACAGACATGTTGGATCTGGCTGAGATGGAGGTAATTTTCCCCACAGAAGCTCTCATAGTGCTGTGCTTTGTTAGAAAGGTGTTTTGGCTGCTGCTGGGCAGTGCTTGCACAGTATAAAGGCTCTCTCCAACATTCTCTCTCTCACCAGTAGTCTGGGGCTGGGCAAGATCTGGAGAGGGTACACAGCCAGGACATCTGACCCCAGAGGACCAAAGGGATGTTCTACATCATAAGATGTCTGCTCAGTTTTAAAATCGAAGAGAAAGGAGAGGACACACACACATTTGTTATTACAAAATGTGTCTTTTAGAGAAACTGCTAGGCATGCTGAAGCCCTGCTTCCCAGGAAGTGTCTGGACTTCACTTGCTGATAAGAAGTAGAGAATAAATCTTTTGTTTTCCTCTGCCTTCACATGCAGCTTTTGCTTGTACTTCATTAAGTTGCCTTTATCTTGACCAGCAAGCTTTTTCTCTCCCCAGTCTTCCCAGCTGAGGAGGGGAGTGATAGAGTGGGTCACTAGGACCCTGGTATTCAGGCGGGGTCAATCCACCACAGCAGTTCACCCATTAGGCAGTGACATTCAGTTCTTACAACATCGTAGTCAAACTAATAAGCCAAAAATCTTCTACCATAAAAATATACAAATTGTTTTAATACTTTTAAACACTGCTTCAGTTAAGTGTTTTCTTGTTGTTTTTTTTAACTTTAGTCTTTTTGCTTTGACCTAAACAGGCAGAGTATGCCATTTTTCTAGCATTCTTTTTAGCAACGTACTTCAGTACAGATTGTACTCATAATTTTCATTTAGAAATTTTGGGGCACACGAACATCAGTAGATTATAGAAGCTGTTCAGTAATGCCACTAAAATTGAAGTTCATCTGAGTTTTCTTTAGAAAATTTTACTTACTTCTGGGGTCAGTGTTTCAAATCCTATAAAGTTGAAAACAGGTATTTAAACTGTCATGTGGCTTTTCTGTGTTTAGCACAATTAGAGCAATCAAAGTGTTAGGAGCAGCATGACTTCTTTTGGAGCTGTAGCTTGGACAACAAATTTGAGCAAAGTGGGAGACTGCAGAGTCTTAGAACAAAACTAGCAGGGTTTTGGTTTGTATGCTTAATGCAGGTTGTTTTACCCCACAGTATTTTCCATATTTCTAATATTTCACAAAGAAAGGTCTCTTTTCACTAGGACTGCAAAGAATATGCTGTACTGCAACTCTGTAGCTTATTAGTTTGCTCTTTTTAGAGTAATTATTAGATTTTTGAAACCATTTAAAGCAAATCACTTTGTAATATCTTTTTGTACTCTTGGGGTCTCTTAGGTGACTCTTGAAAATCAGTGTGGTCTGGACTTACCTCATGTGTCCTTAAGCCCCAAGCAGATACCAGTGGTAGGACCATAGTGATAGTGAGCCAATAGAAAGCAATGAGCTCTGCCAGAGGGCAGTGGAGGATCTAAATCTAGTGGTGCCCATCACTCTACAGATTGCATTGTACTGCAGGTGTTTACCTTCCTGTTTCAGGTATGCCAGTGGTTTTTGTGTGAATCACTAAAGCCAAAGTCTACCTCCTTTGCCTTCAATAGGCCTTAACATATATTTCTGATGTGAAGATTTAAAGAAAAAGTAAGTCCATTTGCTTACTGGATGCATCCAGTAAGCAAACATGTATACTGGATTTTCACAAGTATTTTACAATTATTAAAATCTACTGAAATCAGTAGAAAGTACCTAGAGTTTTCAGAATCATATTTTCTTACAAGTGATTTCATTCACATAAATTCAGCTGTTTTACAGAGTATTTGCACAATCATGTGAAAGTCTATATCCTTTATCCTTTGTGAATTTTTAAAGTAATAGCTGAAGAGCAGCATCTTTACCTGCCCTATGCGTTTTAAAAAGCTGAAGGCTGCAGTGCAATACAGTGGATTCAGATCTTCAAGCTGTTTGAGATAAGAGAAAGGTGGTACTACTGTTCAAGTGCAATATCAGACCTTGGAGGATGTAAACAAATCTGGGGGAGAAGAATGCATCTCTGATAATGGACATAAAAATGCAGCCACAAGGAAAGCCAACTCAGCAACTGTGCTGAAATCAGCTCTGACTGGGTAAAGAGTAATTATGGAAGGGGAGATCATGATAACCAACTCATGGCTCATCTGCCCCATAAACTCACCAACTCAAAAGATGAGAAACACTGAGAATGCAGACTGACTACCACTAGAGGCAAGGGAACAATTGTGACAAATTCTTCCATTTTTATAGGCCTAGATCCACAACATATTTAAATTGTGGTGTTTGAGGAACTTTCATAATAAATTTCCATAATCAGTTATTTTCATTGAATCTTCACCTCATCCTTTGAATAGTAGCCTGAAACGTCATACTTTAAGTGCTACATATTATTTTGCCATTAATGCCACCTGGTGCATATATTATATGTGGTGACATTTTATTAATTGCCCATTACCAAGAATGTATATAAATAATTTCCTTTTCTCTGTCAAACTTTTCAGAAGATTTGGCCGAGGAAAGAAGATATTTGCACTAGGGAGCTTGATTTCAGGTGTTTTACTATAGACTGCTAATATAGTGGAGTTGGCAGTACATGTTCTTTGCTTCTTTATTTCTGGCCTCCGCTTCCCTAATCCTACATAACTGAGAGGAAGAACTGAAACACTAATTAGTGAAATCAGACTGTGCATTCAATTCCCTCCCTCATCCTCTCTTTAGCTGCATAAACCTTTGCTCTCCAGTCTGTTATTCTGTTGGCTCAGAACTATCATCATGAATATCTGTTTTCTTCAGTATCCTTTAAGCCATTTCTCTTTTACTGAAAAACTCCCTGCCACTGACTGTTCATGGTTCTTTGCAAGAGAAATCGTATTATTTTTACACTCAGTAGGTCCATTTCACCCTCTGCCCAAAGTAAAATTTCCCAATGCTTCATAGTACAGAAGCCACTACCAATAGATCTATTCACAGACCCTTAAATTCTTATTGCTTTCCTCTTTAGACAGGGTTCAGCAACTCTGTGATGTCTATGATATATGTCTTTAGGCAAGGCTGATAACCTCTACTGCTTGGAACTACTCTCCTTCATCCCTTTAAATTGCTGCCACTTAATCAGAACTTAACATGCTCCTCCACTCACATATATACACATTTGTACAACTTTATGTATATCATAAAGTGACAGGACTGATAGAAGCAGGACAGCAACAATGCAAACTACTGGAAGAGCTCTCTGAGCAAGTTTGTCATGGGTGTGCAATCTCATATTCTGTCTCTGGAAGATAATCTGAACCGTTTCTTCTGGTGGGGGTCTTGCTTTTCTGCTGAATTCATGCCTGTTGTATGCTTTGTGGAACCACCATGGCTCCTCTGCTGCTACCAGTTCAGAAGGATCTCCATGGGAAGAGGTAGCACTGTTTCTTTTTCGGGGATACTGCTGAACATGCTTCACATGAAGATTGTAAATGATGTGGAAATTGAGGGGGGTTTCCCAGTGTACTGCAGAGCTAAGTTGAGTCAAACACTAATACTTGATCTTCTACCTACCTGTTCCTCAGAGAAGAGGTGAGGAGGGAAGTGCATGAGATGAGACTAGCACAGGGCTTTCTCCACTCTTCCTCCATATATTTTTCCCTTTCTGTTTAGGGGAAGCGCAGAAAAGAAGAAATAGAACCCTTGCACCATCAAACTCAGTGAGAGTTTTTCCACTGACTGCTCTGCAGAAAGATTTAATGTCTGTTGTTTTAGATATAGAATAATGGGTTTGTAGTAATTTAAAAATGGCAGACTGAAACAGAGCTACATATCAAACAGTCCTGAAACAAAAAAAAAAAAAAAAAAAAAAGCAAGCCAAAAAAACATGACGTGAAAGAGTCATGCTCTTGCTAAATATTCCTCCTTAAAAACATTAAGAATTAGGGATGTATGGGAGAAACTATCTGTTTATTTATTCCAGCTAAAAATATAATGAAAAAAGGGAGTTCCTTAAATTTACTTTACCTATTTCTAACATGGAACACATTTCTAGAATATGGCCTAGTTTTCAGAATTAATGATGTACTATGCTTCAGCAATTCCAAGAATTGCTTTTTGATTATTTCATTACTTAAGTGGAACTTACATGTCTAAATCCACTTGACTGCTTTGAAACTCTTGACCTCTAAGAAAACTCTTCAGCATGTGAGTGTGCTGTATTTTCATAAACCAGTAAGGAGTTTATATATAGAGACAGATAAGTGTATGTACAACTCATGTTGTATGCCACAAAAATATTTATTTTTTCAAATTGTGATTATGCAAGCATATTCAACAAAAAACATTATGAACTTGCATCATCATTGAAATGACAGGATGGTAAACTGGTGTAGTTACTTTTGCAGATTGCTTGGGAAACTACACGAAGTTTCTTTTTGACATAAAGCTTCTCCCCACACTGTAAATTAATGTACAGTTTAACCTTTACACACTGTTTCAGTTCAGCATTAATCATTGCATATACAACCAGTAAGGTTTATCCTGCTGGTTGTTTAAGAGAATAGAAAGATTCAGTGTGCAAAGGGTGAATAATGGAATGAAACTGCATCTTAGAAGGGGATGTAGCTGCAGTGATAGATACCATTTTAATTTTAATGATTTTATTTGCACTCGTGGCATAGCAATATTAACTAGAAATTAATTTTAAAATACTTAAAAGCCTTAGGAGTGGGAATGAGGGCAAGAGTAGATAGCTATGCATAGGTATGGTTGTACAGACATAGACATAGAAGAAATGGCATTTATTTGGCAGTCTTATGACTCCTGCAATTAAATGTACTGATGGGAGTTGATCACCTTAGGCACTTAATAATTAAAAGAAAAAGGCATCAACAAGAGGTAATTCATGCAATTTTAAGACAGTCATTGATGATAACTCAAAACCTTGGTCACTTAAATGTTAAGATTCCATCTGAATTCACAGTGGAAATACTGAATACCATATTGTGGTAATGAATTTTCAGTAAGCCTTCCTGTAGGTCTAAACTGCCATCATGGTCATAATCAGCATTTAGTTTTGGAGGTATTTCAGTTCCATAATTAAAGAGATGGTTTTCAAAAAGGACAGATCTCTTCATACTTGATATAGTCAAAATTATATCAATCTGTCACCGTAAAAAAATCTGGAATTTCTGTATTTCCCATTTTTCAGGAATGACTATAGATGAAAATGTTACTCAGTGATATATATTAATGTGACAATTTTTAAAAGTGTTATAGATCTTCTTTGGAAAAAATAAAATAACCTGAATTATTTTCAAATAAGAGAACATCTAAATTTGCAGAACTTGCACCAGTATTGTCAGGCATGTTATTAGTTTGTTTTATCATTTAATTACAGTATACTTCTACTTTCCTAAAGTATTATGAGATACCTTAGAATTCCATTGAGAATTAGCAAATAAGAATTATATGTTACAAATATAGGACAACAGCATTTTTTCTTTCAAAGGATATTCCTTTGTTGTTCAAAAAAATGTTTGATGCTCATATTTTTAAAGAAATCCTTTGAAGTTCACTTCAATAGAAACTCTTGCCATACAGACCAGATGAGATTTAGTTTACTAATTAGCTGCTTCATTTTGATTTAGCACATAACAAAATCAAATAACAACTATAGAATTTTTATTAATTAAACTTTTAAAAACAGCTGTATATGTGCTGATGGCAAACTTTTAACCTGCCTTCTTCTTTTATTTAATTTTCTTTCTTATTAATACCTGATGTGATTTAATGCTCTATGTTTTCAGGCAGACAATGCACTCACTAGCTGAAGAACAGGAGCTAGAAGTGAGGCTCATAAAAATCCTTTTTGTAGAATGAGTTTCAAAGCCCATGAACATCAATTTCCCTACAAGATCCCCCCCACATTTCTGTCAAACACTCTTACAAAGTTCACCATGGTACTAAACCCATTTTTCCTCCTTTACTCTTACTCTGCTTTTCTGTCCTTCCCTGGTGTGAGCTTTTATTAAATCCCTCCCTATTGCTTTCACATCAAGAAAGTATTTCTGAAGGCAAAATTAATTAAAGGACATATAGGAATAATTTTTGAAAGGACAGATTATAGAGAGAAGAAGTTTCGGGGATTTTAAGAGTTCAGGAATTTTTAGGAAAGGAAAATTATGTATTTTCTTTATTCCCCCTTACTTAATCAACTTCTTTCTATCCATGTCTCTTGTCATTGAGTATGTCTCTACTGTCTTTACTGATTGATCAATCCTATTTATTTTGTGTAATCCCACCCATCTCTAGTAGCATTTAGTGAGGCAGTTCTTTTTTAGGAAGCATTTAAGCTTTCATTGTTACAAATCAGCTCTACATGCAACTGAACTGCTCTTTTAGTTTGCTGAGTATTGATGAGCAGAAGTTAATACAGCTCTATGAAGCTGAAATGGTGAAAGGAGTCCAAAAATTGCCTTGTACCCCTCTACACACCATCTCCCAGCCTTTGAAGGAAGACCTGCATTTGGTGCATCTGTTGGTTTGACTTTTGTAGGACCTGCTTGGTTTTATGCTCTAAGTATGACCAGAGTTATGAACACTACACATTATGCTTATTTCTTCTTATATGCCAGCTAAATTTTGGAGTCTTCTTAACCTTATTTAGGAAAAAAAAAATACTGGAAGTTTTGTGGATGTTTCTAAACTATAACAAGAAGGTTGCAGTCTCCTTTGTCCTATGACTACAGCATCTCCAGGAGATTTATGAGACACAGTTCCTATGTGGTCCAGTCCAAATCCAACCTTACCATCATGACTTTTTTAGCAAGTAGTTATATAGTTCCTTCCACTACTACCTGTGAGATGGAAGCAATTAAAAACAATCAGTGTATTTTCATTCTGGGATGCTACTGTGTTTCATCCAAGCCACATTAAATTGAGTAGACTTTCATATCCTTTTTGTTAGCTTGGTCTATCCACTGGTTTTAGCTTACTGAAGGAAGAAGGGATATCACAGCTTGGCTGCAGTAAAGGTAGTCTGGCAGATGGAGCTGGAGACCAAATGCTTTGCAAGAAAAAGGGAAGAATAGAACCAATCACTGCCCCCTGCCCTCTGAATTAATGGCAATCAAAATCTCTGATTAGCTCTGCTATCCCCCTGCCCAAGGCAATAGAGCCTAAATTGTGCACAGTTACCAATGCTATTTCAGGTAGGGAGAAATACTTCTGTGGTTCTTCTCTGTGTATTAAATTTGTTTGATTGGAAGCCACTTTACTAGAAAGTAGGTTTTGAGCCTAAGTGCAAAAAATTGGTTTTTTGCTTCTAATTATTCATCTGATCACTTCTTTAATGGCGCATTTGATTTATTTCAAAGAAATCTCTGCTTTTTATATGCAAATCACGAGTTTGAGAGTGTGCTAATTAAATTATTCAAGGAAAATGCAAGGAAAAACTGTTCTAATCAAAAGGTGGAAATTCTATTAGAATGTTTGATATTTATTTATATAGGCTTCCAAAGGAGGTAGCAATTGGCAGTCTGAACTACACTGTACACCATGTTCCCAAGACAAATGCAGTACATACAGTAACCAAGAAGATTAATGTACTCTGTGAGGCAAGGCATTGCAATCAGAAGCCAATAATAAATACAAATGACCATTATGACCCAGGAAAATATTTTCATTAATTCCAGGTTAATTGAAGTTGTCTTAATTGCTTAATTGCTGAAACCAATAGTACATACAAATGGCCAGTCTGACCCAAGAAAATATTTTCATTAATTCTGGGTAGAGTTGTCTTAATTGCCTAAAGCACAAATCTGGCAGTTTCTAGTTCAGGAAGGAAGTTATCAAAGAACTGAAGTATTCTAATTTTTCTAATGCTGATCAAGTACTTCTCAAAGTTTTAAACAGCTCAACAATACCAAAGCTGTGAAAAAGCACTGAAATTTAGCTCAGCCATCTAAAGAATTTCAAAGCACACATGTTATAATAGTCATTGTACTAAGATAGAAAGCTGGAATAAGTACCAAGAAAATATAAGGAGCTCTAGCTATATATAAAACTTTTCCACTAAGGAGGGTTTTATCTTAGAGTGTTTTTCATTAAATACAATGATAGCAAGAAGAAAACCCTCTAAAAAAAGTGTTTCCTTCCATGAATAATTGCATTTTTAGAATTGCATTTTCCAGGTTCTCATGATGTTTGGAATCACTGACAGCAGGTTGCCCGATGACAGAACTAGATGCTTCCACATGTATATTTTGAAGTTGGAGAAGAAATTTAGATGGACATAGTTTTGCTGTTTCCATGTCAGAAAAGCAAAAGCTTCCTTGGATTTAATTTCATTTCACCATCACTTCTTCAATATAAAGAAAATTGTTCCCTATTTCTCTTTTTTTCTTTTCTTGTTCTTCTTTTCTGTTAAATTATTGGATTGTTAGTGCTTTCTCAGTAGTTGGGAATTTAAAATAGTGATTCATCATTGTACAAGAGGTTGCAGGCAAATAGGAATTCAATCTCTGCTTATCATGAATTGCTCCCTATGTTGTTTTTTCATGAGCTCAAAAGAAAAGATATGCCCTAAAGTCTTCCTAACAGCAGGTTTTACATTTTCAGTCCTCCAACACATTCTGAGTTCTGTAAGCTCTCTCCTGCCTCCTGTCACTTTATACTATCAACAGAGCACCCACGTAAGTGATCCACGGGACATGAGCACTGTTGTGTGGAGAGCTGGGTTACAGCACATGTGGCCAGCACTGAGCCTTGTCCCCTGCAGAGTCAGGAGATGCCAACTTTGATATGAGCAACTCGCTCATTGGAGCTGACACAGCCACGAGGCCACGCTGGAACAGATCCTGAATTCTTGAGCCTGTGGTTTAAACTGTGAGGGGGGCAAAAAAGGGAGGAGCAGGCAGTGTATTTCATCACTCTCTAGCATGGTTGCACCTGTCTTGGTACATGGGTAATTTCCTAAAAATAATATAAAGAATTCTGAAGGATTTTATGATGATCCTAAGTACTAATTGCAGAATGAGGTGCAATGCTTACATGATGGTCTACTGCTCTTTCAGCTCATGAGTTAATCATTGTAATAACAGCATCCTTTTCCTTTACATTTATAAAACAGCTAGTAAATCTGCAGTACTGCAATAACATAAAAATAAAAGTTATTCTAATTAACTGGGAAATAAAAGGCCAAGGAAAACAGAGGCAGTGAAAATGGTTGATTCACACCTGGTTAAAAAATAACATTTTAGAGACATGATTCTTGAATTGAAATGTAAGTAAAAGAAGTCTATTGAAGCAATTTCAGGTGGGATCTCTAAAGACATATAATTCAAGGAACAAATGTTAATTGAAACTTGTTGGAAGTGAAGATCCTAGAGTTCTAAAATGTAAAACTTACAGAAATTTTGAAGGCATTGAAAAAAATTACAGCACAGGTAGGGTCCACATTCTTTCCATTGCCACTCACCTTCCCTGAAATCTGGGGGAAAATTGAAGCCCCTGTAATAATCAATTACATGTCAAAATTATGTTTAGTGTGCATCTGAAGGAGTGATCAATATAGTATGTATCACAGCTCATAAATGGCACAGCTTCTAAATAGTAGCAAATAGATTTAGTATTAGAGATAGAACTATTTTGCTGCTGAGTAAGGCCAGGATTATTACTTTTTTCTTTTGTGGTCAACATATTTTCAAAATATAAATATGAAAACATAGGAAATGTCAACATTGTTAACATACATAAAATAGAATACTGTATCTAGAGGATTTGGCAAGTGTGTAAACACAGAATGCTATAATGCAGATTGTGAATCAGCTGGAGTTTTCAGAGAAGAAATTAGAAAATACAGATTAAAAATCTCAAGTACATCCCTTATAAGGTGATTGTCTGAAGACAGCATCAGCAACTGGCTGTAAATTTGGCCTGCCCTATAAGTGTTTATATATGTAAATGCATACATGTGCATACATATATTGTCTGTTGTTTAATTATGTGGTTATGTGGTGTTTATCTATAGTGTGAGCAGGTGGGAATGTGCCTATACCTCTTCCTGTACCTGAGGTTCACAGACTGGCTAAGGTTGGAAAGCAGCACAATGGGACTTCTGGTCCAACCTCTCTGCTTAAGCAGGATCACAGTAGAGCATGTTGCACAGGATTGCATCCAGAGGGTTCTTGAATATCTCCAGTGAGAGACACTGCACAACCTCTCTGAGCCCTGTTTCAGTGTGCAGTCACCCACTCTGGTTAAATGCATTAACATTAACATAAAATGCATCAACGTTAAATGCCGTTTAATATATATAAAATGCACTAAAAAGAAATGCATTTAGAGTTGTGATTTTAAGCTATTTTGGTATTTTTTTATTGTCAGAGGAAAAGAGCATTTGCACTTTCTCTTTGCAAATACTCTAGGACTATGGAGTGTATTAATCCCCATAGGACAGGTGTGTGATTAATCACACCTTAGTAGAGAGTGAATGTCCACCTTGCAGCTTTGATGAAGTCACTAGATATAAAACAAAAATTAATTTTGCCTATTTAATTTCACATTTTAGTCATTAATTATTTTGACTCATATTTTCTGAATTGATCTGTATTGCTATATTTAGGAAAAAGAATAAAACTTCATATTATTTGGGTTATGTTTTGCATTTCATACTATGTAGCTTTCGAGAAAATTACTGCTGAGGTGATGATATACTTATTAACAGTTCTAAAAATCTGACAGGTAGGTAACAATTTTTATGCATTGTTGTTATCATGAACAATTTAAGTAATATTTTTAGATTTCTTTTATGTTGCAGCAGCTGCTCTCAATTTTTCTAAGTCCAATTGCAGTTGCTGAAAGGCTGCTTACTTCCTCTCTCTCTTTCTTGCAAAGAAAATGACACACTGTGTTAGCTGATTTATAAACTGCTGGGGAGAAGTGTTGTTTAGTTTCAAAGAAGCCATTATTTCATGTATTTTTAGGGCAGAAGAGTCACCATTTTCTTTTTGACTGTTCTGTTAGAAGTTTGTGGGAGGAGAAAAGTGGCTGCTGTTAGTAAGAGGCATACAGAAATGTATCTATGCTACTGCTTTATTCTGTTTTGCAGGATGTGAATTAACAGGATGCAGCTAGTTGAAAGAGGCATATGTAACATATTCTTTACCCTTATAGCAAAAATAGAAATTTGGCTTTCAAATCTAGGATGTAAGGGAAAAAATGTATCTAATTTCTGACAGAAACTTTAGCCTTAAAGGCTTGGTTACTCAAAAAACTCTTAAGAGTTTTTAATTTCTTTTCATTAGGCTTTCTATCATTATTTCTATTTGTTTACTTCCTAAGTGTGTATTTTCTCATTCTTGCTTTGTTACTGGCTTTACTTTGTTCCTTTGATCAGAATTCAGTTTGCCTTTTTTTTAAGTAGCTTTTGATTTTCAAATCAAAATTAGCTATGCTAAAAGGCAGGAGAGTCTGTGTAAATATGACAAATTAATGACTCACCCGTATTTTCAAATATTAAAGAGACATTCAGAGTACTGGAAGATCTTAACTAGTTCTGATTTCTTTATGATTTTAGCTATATTGTGTCATCTGAAAATTACATTTATTGCCTTAAAACCTTATTGTAGTAGCAAAGAATCTTATTCTTACTGATTGGAGAGCATATTTGCATGTCCTGAAATGTTGCCATTATTCAGTAGTCATCCCATTTCCAGCTTGTTTTGAGGCTGCATGGTAGGAGACCCTGTGAAAACACAGATACAGTGGCTACCTTGAGTTTTGTGTCCTAATCAGATGCAGTAGAAGGTGGAAAGAGAAGCACGGTAAAGTGAAACTTGTAGAATATTTTATTAGCCAGGACAGTTTACTGTCTATAGTGCTCTTTCTGCTAGGCCAGTGTCACCTCTGCTGCAGCCAGAAAACATTTATAGAAAAGTTTCCAAATGCTTATTCTAAAACTTGCAAGAGTTATGATGTTTGTGTTTTGAAGACAGAAAACCCCCTTGACTATCACCATACCACCTAAATTATCTCCTGCAGCTGATAACAGAAGTTCTCTGAGCTAAAGTAACCTGAAGTAACACAGAGTTTCTAAGCAGATTTTTCATTGGACTGTGGATCTTAAAGGGTCTTTACATTCATCTCTACTACATCACTACCCTAAGAACTTCTTCTCTACTGTCATAAAAATATTAAAGTAAGTCTGTAGACAAAATTGCTGAAGAACCACCCTGCTCTCCTTGCACTGGGACAATTGGCCTGTACTGTAAAGCCAAAACTGCCCCCTTGACGTCAGCAAATATCTGAGTTGTGGCTTTGGACTTATTTCCTTTGCAGCATCTAAATGCCACCTTTTGCAGCATTTTTAAAACTCGTCCTTCACCTTGTTTACTCAATGAGGTTGCATTATTTGAATTCATCCTAGCATTGAAGTTCCTCTCAAATACAGTAGATGTTTCTTAGATTTACAATGTTTCTTAATGTCCCACACTGATACATAACTGAATCAATATAAGGTTTTTAAAAGCTTCTTCCCATAAAATTTCTGGTTAATGCTTAATAGCTTTCATAAATGTTCATATTGCAGAGCATGGGAGTAATTGCTAAATTCTCCTCACAAGCATATCTTTGTCAGGCAGTCATAAAGTAAGTTGAAAGCAAAATGGTTTATAGAAAATTAGTTACATAGCTTGTAAAATGCTCTACAATGTCCTGAAAACAAAAGGGAAAATTTTCTGCAACTTCACAATTTTGTACTTGCTCAGATGGCCATTAACCAACAAGATGAAAATCAAATTTATCCTATTCACACTATGAATTATCTGTGATTAGCAGTGTATAGAATGTGATTTTCTAAAGCTTCTTTCATATTCAAGGTATCTTCAAGCACTTTGAAAAAAAAAAAAAAAGAGACTAAATAAACACCATAAGTATACTAAACATGTTTAGGATAAAAAAGCTTGCCCTTTTCTTTAGGCCAGGATTTAATCTTTGCTTAGTGACTCTTAGAAATCTTGTGTCATAGAATCCTAAAGTCAAGGGGATTTTGCTATTTCTAGTCTTATACATTATAATAGTTTCTGAGGCTTTTGATGTGTCCTGATTTCAACATTTAATCAAGAATGACTGGCAATCATGTTCCTTTCTCTGTGGTATAAATTCTATGCACCTTAAAATGGCCCTGCTCTATAAAACCCAGAATCCCTTTATATGTATTTAGGAGTCATGGGCCAACATCTGAAATGTCCAGAAAGAATGAGAATTGACTTGCAATACTTTAATTTTATTGTTATTTGACCTAGTGTTTTCCAAGCTGCTATAATGAACTTGAGTCATGATTTTATTAGCTCTTCTCAACAAGATTTCTGTATTCTGTGATGCCCACATAACTCCAGCTAATTAGGTTTTATGAAGTGAATGGGTACCATAAGATTTGCAGTTCTGTTCCAGAACGCATCTCCACACACCGTGGTGATTGTGTGCATGGAAATAAGCTGGGACTCGCATTTGCCTTCGTGTCACTGCAATGGTAGGATCTAGGCTCCAACAGGCCTGTAAGTAAGAAAGACTGGATTAGCACAAATGTAAACTTTTCAATTGTTGTTAATAATATCACCAAATCTTTTGTGCACATCTAAACAGCTTTAACAAATCAAATTTTTTTTCTAACTACCAGAAATATGGTCTTCTATTAGGTGTGTATAGACAGGAGTACAAGGAACATACAGCATTATCATCATGATAGGGGTAAACTTAACCACAATTATCAGATATCCAGTATAAGGTCTTTAAACAGGTATAGCTGGAAGCTTGGCCAATCTCTTAGCAGGATCTAGCTTCCTTTTCCTTGTGCAAACAGTAAAAGCCAATGAAGGCTAAAAGGGAGTAAGAAGCTTGCCAGAGCCATTGCATTATAACACAGAGGAGGAGATACTATTGGTTTATGAAGTATTAAAGTATATGTGAAATATAAAGAAATACAGATATGACTGTGTTTTTACCATTGATGAATGCACAATTCAAGACTATCAAAATCTGAAAAGAAACCTGCTTACCCATGTAGTGATTATCAAAGTCTTTTAGGTAAATGATGTTTACACTGTTCATTAATTGGTTTGGTACTTTCAAGAGCTACCCTGCCAGTTTCACAATTATGCAATCTAAGCTTTTCACATGCTAAATAGCCAAAATAAGCAAAGCTTATCAGATCCTTACCATGTCTTGCTCAGTTCTAATAAGTTTGCTGTGTAGGTAATTTTTTATTCTTCAAGACTATTTGTCCTCAATTTTTTGTTTTCTTAGACCACAAGACTGTTATTATTATCAGATGCAGTCTAAATTTCTGTAGGTCTAAACTGAAACCATTGAGCCCTTTGAAGACACCTCTTTCAAGGTGAAAAGATATATATTCACATGATAATATTAAACATTATCAGTTGGGTCAGTTTTGAGTACTATCAGGATAATATGGCCCATGGGTTCTTTAATTATTAAGTCTGTTAGAACCCAAAAGTTGCTAACATTTACCATCTTGTTTAGTAAGTAAGATCTATTATGGACTTGAAAGAAAAATCCTATATGAAGGATGGTGATACAAAGAGTGACCTGATGTACATATCAAGCTCCCAAAAGGAATCTAGCATTAGGAAAAGGTAGTTTCATATTCAGTAATTTCAATTTGCTTAGTGACTGCATTTCGCATGGACCGCTGCTTTCCTGAGCCAGCGTCTGTGGCTCTGGCTGTACAAACTGGCAGCTGCTGTGGATCTTCTCCAGGGCAGTGAGCTGGCAAAGGCAAATGTGTGTCACTCATCCTTCCTCTGCCATGCAGGAACGTGGGAGGAGAATTAAGCAATGTACACCGTTCTGATACTACTAGAGTGACAAAAGACTGCTTTAGGCCATGCACTGTAATGCTCTGTAAGACTAAATGAGCCAGGTAGTCTCCACCTATCAGCATTTGCAGCATCATTACTTGAGTTTTTGGGTGAATCCCAGATATTTAATACAGTTTTTCATTCAGAGTTCCTCTGCTGCATCAAACATAGTGTTAAATAAATGAGTAGTATGTTAGAAGTCTTTTTTGTATTCATGAAATTCCCATCTGAGCACAAAACAAATCCTTGGCTCCTTTGTGTATATCTAAACAATGAAAGATTTTGGATGATTAACAGTTTGTCATGTACTTGTTTTTATGGCCACTGCATCTCTAATGCACTGTGTCATACAGGTTCTTCGGTGTCCTGGACACTGAGAATTAGCATCCTGCATGAAGTCAGATGCCAGCAGTATAGGTAATTCACAGTAAATGTAAGAAATTCCTCACTGTTGTATTTGATCGATGGCAGCAGCAGGGCATTTCACTTGAGACTTCTTCAACACAGCTAATCTTAAATCCAATTTAATATTAGATACAATTTATCATGTATCTGGCTGACAGCAACATCAGAACATTTCTTTTTATCTCATTCCTACTCAGCTTAAGAAACACAGATCCAAGGGCTAAAAAAAGGTCAGTAAATTAAACAAGAACAAAAATTGGCATTATGTCTCCTCTTTCAAGTTTGCCTGGAGAATTTTTCATGCCTGTGTGCTCTGAAAAGAGCTGTAATACAAATGAAACACTGCTGATCTTATGATCCAGAATGACTTTCAAGGCTCGGGCAAGACCTATGGACTAAATTCAACTTTCTTTTAGGCCTCATTCTAAATACAGAAAAATGTAAAGACATGGTGGATTCTCATGGTTGAACATAGCAGCAGAGGTGTGTCTAAAGTGTTTTAAGGGTACAAATACAAATTAAAATTCTGTGATGCAGAAAGAACAAACTAAGGCAGATTAGAGTAGGGGAGAAGCTGGGCACAGTAGGTGTGTGGGTTAGAGCACTGTGATTGATCTCCTAAAGATAGAGCAATCTGTCTGAGAGGCCAGCAGGAAAGCTGCTTATCGTGCACAGCATTCGTGAAAGTGAGCAGCTAAATTCTGACATAACATAGAAAAAAATCAAGAAACAGGTACCAATCTGGCCCCCATTAACTGGCCAATCCTAGGATTTAAAAATAATGATTTTTTAAAATCTCCTCAGCATAGCCTTTTTGCTGTGTGTGAGGTGGAGGTATTTATTCAGATACCTCCATCTTGCTGGCCCTGTGTGCTCTCTGTCTCTGCCAGCACTTAGGTGCCTTTATTGTTCCTCATCACAGCTGTTTCTTAATTTGTTGCCTCAGCTAGCTGTTCCTGCCTTTACATTGCCTGTGCCTGGCTTGAGTCCTCTCTGAGCCTCCTTCCTCATTATCTTAACTCTGAGTCATATTATGCCCGTGTAATACTCTCTAGTAGTGAGTAGTTTCCTTTCCGTTTCATTGGGAAGGCGACCTTGACAACAGGCTTTATTGAATCTCAATAAAAAATAAAAGATGCTGCAGAGAGTCCAGAGAAGGGCGAGGACCCTGGTGAATGGGCTGGAGCACAAGTCTTATGAGGAGTGGCTGAGGGAGCTGGGGATGTTTAGCCTGAAGAACAGGAGGCTCAGGGAGGACCTTATTCCTCTCTCTAACTATATGTAAGGAAATTTGAGTAAGGTGGGGATCATTCTCTTCTCCAGCTTACAAGAGACAGGGTGGAAAGAAAGGGATTCATGTTGCACTATGGGAGGTTTACATTAGATATTAGGAGAAATTGCTTAACAGAAAGGATTGTAAAACTTTGGAATAGACTGCTCAGGGAAGCAGTGGAGTCACCATCCCTGGAATTTAAAAAAAAATGTGGCTTTGTCACTTGAGGACACAGTTTAATGGTAAACATGGTGGTGGTGCTAGGTTAGACTTGATGGTCTTAAAAGTATTTTCCAACTGTAAGCATTCTGTGATTCTGTGAAAAGTATGATGAGGGTATTATTTCTGTTATTGCTATTTATTTTCCAAGATTAAATACACTCAGCAAAATCTTTTTATGACTGTCTGTTCTGGTTCTGGCCAGGACAAGATTAGTCTTTGCAGTGGCCAGAATAGGGCATGGCTAGAACCTGGAGGCTATTCTATACCAGCTCATGTCATGGTTGGGGTCAGGGGGAAAGGAGTCTCTTGCAGCGAGAAGGAGTCTTTCCTTCTGGAGAGAGTGACAGAGGGAGTGCTCGAGTAATGCTGGTTCTGAACATTTTGTGTGTGGTTCACTCACCTCCCTTTTGTATGCTTGTTATTAATGTTGTTGCTGTAACTGTTCATTTCCTTATCTCATTGCCATTTCCAGTAAGTTGCTCTTAGCCCATGATTTTTACCTTTTGTGCCTGCAATTCTTCTCTCCAGCCACTAGCAGGGGAGGGGGAAAGGGGGAGTGAGCAAGTGTGGTTTGGAGCATATCAGTGGCAGCATTAAATTGAGGAGTAGCATTCCTAAATCACCACAATGTCTGAAGATACAGACTAGATGATAAAGTGTGCATATATATACATGTATATCAAGACAGTTTATGCATTTTTATTTTTCCTGTCTTACCATTTTGCTTCCCTGTGAAAGGAGATAAAAGTGCCTTTTGCAACCTCACTTACTAGTTTCTTTTAGCAAGTACGTTCACAATTGAGAATACTTCATTATTATGATGGAAATTTTGACACTATTAAAAATACAGTGTAAAATATGCAGAGAGACTAACTATCTGGTTAGAATTTGTGTGAAATGGAAATGTAAAGGATAGAATGACACCTGTTTTGAATCACAGCACTGGAAAAAATGCATGATTGATGCCAGCAGCCCTACGTCTCATTATTGTATTCTTGCAGCTTGCCTTGTGGATTAAAAATCAAAGACCTTATTTAGCCACTATTTTGATGACTTACCTGTGCTTTAGGTATTATTAACCCCTGCTGATTCTGTAAATTTCTAAATGTAAGACTTCTCTCCTGAACCTCCCTTTCTAGAATAGATTATACAACCATTTTATGTCACTAAGGTCAAAAGGAAGCCAGCTTGCATGAGAAGTGTTTGAGCTGTCTTCTGTCTGCAATGCTACCTGTAATTCACAGAAAAAAAATCCAGATATTAAGAGACAAGAGGCAATTCCATCAGTTTGTATGCTTGTAAATACGTGCTTAGTCTCCATTCATCTTCAATTTAAGCAATTTATCTTAAACTCCAGTGGAATTCAAGAGGGCATGAATTCTTCAGTAGGCAGGCACATGGCTTTGCTAAAAGCTGAACAAGTATTAGTCCTTGCAGCCTCTAGTACATCCCATATTATGTTCTAATTTCATCAAAAAAAGAGCCACACAACAACCCTGTATGAAGGGTTAATTAAGATTCTGAGCTTCAGGCAGGGTTACACATAAAATGTCAATGCTGACAATTCTTCATGAATATAACAATCTCAGCTCATTAAAGACTGAGACAGTATTTTACAACTACATATATGAATTTTCTAATGTGTTAATATATCTTACAAATTTAAAAAAATGTGTTTCTTAAATTTTACATGTTTCTGAAATAGATGATCTTTGAGATTCCTTTCAACCTAAACAGTTCCATGATTCTGAGTTTCATATGCCTCAGTTCTCCTGGGGCATTGTAATTACTCTGCTAGAGGGACAATACAGCTGAAAACAGTCCAGATTTCTGCATTGCAGGGGTTGTAACTTCCTAAAACGTGACAGGTGTTCTGAAGTGACATCATACTTGCCAGGAAGGAGAAATTGGTCAGGTTGTAAGATTCAGGAGCAGTGAACGAATTGAGGAGCAGTGAATTGCTTTTTTGCAATGACCATAAGAATGTGGAATTCAGGAACCTTCAAAGAAGGAACAAAGCCAGAAGATAGGACCACAACCCTCGTGTTCAGACTTTTTCATGTTCAGGTGTCTGCTTGGAAGAATCCCATAGTAGACAGACACAGAGATTAAATGTTCCAGAAGAACTGGTTGATTTTCAAGGATCTTCCTCCTTCAAGTTGAAAAATGGTCTCCTTCAAAGTACAGGAAATCAAACAAATGTGACAGGAGGTCCACATAATTGAACCAGTAGCTCTGGAAGAAACTCAGAATTGAAAAGGAAGCATACAAGAGATGGATTCAGGGCCAAGTGGCCCAGGAAGAGTACAAATACCCTGTCTGAGAGTGGAGTTATAGGATTGAATCTGCCATGACATGGAAGGCAACAAGAAGGGCTTCTACATATAAGAGAAGCAAAAGGAAGACTAGAGAAATATGAGCCTGCTGTTGAAAGGATTAGGAGACCTTGCAAGGCAAGGCAGTGGCACAGAAATGGTTGAGGTTTTTTTCATGCATCTTGATAGGTAAGACTGATCTTCAGGAATCTCTAGCCCCCTGAGTTCTGGGAGAAAGTCTAGAGCTGTCATGAACTGAAGATTCTTTCACTGTGAAGGTGGTCAAATAGTGGAACAGGTTGCACAGATGGGTTGCAGAGCCTTCATATGTCAAGATACTCAAACTCTGACTGAACAAAGTTCTGGAATACCTGCTCTAGCTGACTTTCCTTAAGCAGGCAGCACCAGACTAGATCATCTCAAGTCACTTCCAACTTAAATAATTGTGTGATATGTACATAAGCCAGTACAGGTATACAGAATCTTTAAGGAAAAGATGAAAGGAGGCAGAGTTCTTCTAAATTTTTAGTTCTCTTTTTCCTGAATTTTTATTAGGCACTTCTACATACAAACTCAGGAACAAATAAAAATGGCCTTTTCCACTGTAAGTACAACTTACACACAAACACAAGGAGCCATAATGGTACATAACTTACTCATATTGAAGACCTGAACTGTATTACTTGTGGAAATGTATAAAACAATATCAATATTAGTGACCATTCATTCAAAGTTTTTTTAATGTAAAATAACAGTATGTTCTGTTTTGAACAGAACAGTATGTTCAATAACAGTATGTTCTGTGTTTGACTCTAGCTTCTACTGTGCCTGACCCAATGAGGGAGGTGGTTTAGCTTTTAGGGTAAATCATAAGTGCATGGTCTTTGTGATGGGTGCTTACAAGTTACTTCTTTGAACTTCTGCATACATCTTATGTATCTTATCAGTAAGGTTTTGGCATCTCACAGATGTAAACTCCTGGGCACTGCTCTGTGCCTCTCTTTCTTCTTTCCTGTGTGGCTGCAGCAGCAGTGACACAAAGCATTAAGTACACAGATATGTGAATTATCTGTGAGTACTTCATAGCTCATAGGCTCAGATATGTATATATACTATATGTAGATGTGTTTTATTCATTTAGGCAATAGTTTGACATCAGGTAAATCCCATAAAACATGTTTCTTGAGCAAAAGCAGTGCCCAAGATAGAATTGATGCAGCTTTTTCCGGATCGATAAGCCATCAAGATTTGCATGAACAAATCATAATGCAGGAGTATCAAACAAGGTCAAATGACTAGAGAGATGTTTTCTTTATGCTTTAAAACATACTAAAGTGATGGATATCATATTAAATTGTAAACCTTCAGTAAGAAGTCAATTGGCAAATAAAAACTAAAAGTACAAAAAAAATCTCAAAACCTGCACGTGTAAACCAGTTGAAGCAACATATTTTAAAGAGTAATACATGAAAATCATATAAAGAAGCTTTAGAATAGCGTATTATTATAGCTGATTATGTTTTGACAATGTAATAACTTTAAAATGCACATGGTTGGACTCAATTGATGATAAAATTTGCTTTTTCTTTTGTAGAAAATGATGAGGTCTTCTGTATTTCATATGTTCATACTAAGCATGGTTGCTGTTGATGTGATTGTTGCTGCTAGCAACTACTATAAAGGAGAAAATTTCAAGAGACAATATGATGAATTTTACCTTGCTGAGGTGAGTATGGTAAAACGACTATCTGGGTAATTTTCACTATAAGCTAAAGTAAAAAATGTGATTGTTAAGAACATTTTAGTGTGTAATTTTTATATTCCCTGAAGCATTCCAAGAATACTTTGCTAACTTGTTCAACTTCCTCTGTCTGACAATGGCTGACAGCCTTATCTTACAACCTTTGAAAGGTAATTTCCTCAAAAAAATATTAGTGGTAGTGAGCTGAGGCTTAAGTATAACATCTGCAGGCAATGAATTGCTGCTGAGTTGCTATCTTTTTCTAGCAGAAGTGTAACATTCAGAAGAATTTAACTTTTTAAAGATGACAAAACATTGTATTTAAAAAATATAATATAGAACTTCTTCCTAAATAATCTTTATTTTATATATACTTAGCTGGCAGAATGTCCTTAAGCATAACCAAAATAGTGTTACAAATATTCTGGCTTCAGCAATTGCAAGAACATACTACAAAAAAAAACAAAACAACAAAAAAAAATATTTATGCAGGCATGAATTCTGCAAAGGAGGAGTCTGTGCTCCTGAACCAGTTAAGTGGAGGTACAAGTGACATTCTGACAGGGAGCCTGTTTGAGTGATTAGCTGGTCAAGGATCTTACTGTAGAGCATGCACTAGAGATCCTAGAACCTTGCCTGGATTGGGCACATACCTACTTTATGCTTACTGTAGTTTCCCCGGCTTCAATAGTCACACAGTCCTTTGGAGCCAGAGGTGTCATTCTTAGACTAGAGGGAATGATAGCAGAATGTTCCTGGTTGTTTCTCTGGTTTTGGTTGTTGTGTGGTTTTCTGTGTTTAAGTATGTTTGATATGAGTCACATGCCCAACTTGAAACCCTTTAGTCCATAACAGTACAATGCTTTATGAATTTCCTTTTTTTTAAGATTGAATTTATATCTATTTTTTATCTTAGTTTTAGAATTTGTATCTGATCTCTTAAAATCATATGAAGCTGAGAGTTCACCAGTTCTGGGACAGAAATGAGAGCAAAAAACCTGTTATAAACATCAGCAGAGTCCAAACCTTTAAAAAAGTGCAAATTATAAAGACAGCAGGGATGCATCATTCTTCATTGTCTCTCATGTTGCTGGGGATTGCTGTATTTTGTATGAATATTGAGTCAATGTTGGCGTGGACAACAATTACAAGAATAATTGTGAAATGTAATGTCTTTGTTTTATCTCAAGTTCTAGGACTATTTGAAAAACACCATGAACATGAAAATTATTATCCTGAAAATAAGACATTTGAATAAAACCAGCAAATGCTGGGTTGTCTTACAAAATGCTCCACAGATCTTAGAGTAGAATTGAGGACAGAGAAACTCACTTTGATCTCCATCATGGCTTAACCCCAGCCAGTAGCTCAGCCCCATGCATCCTCTTGTTTACTCTCCCTCAGTGGGATGGGGCAGAGAATGGTTGAAGTGAAACAACTCATGGGTAGAGATAAAAACTGTTTAATAGGTAAAGCAAAAGTCATATACACAAGCAAAGCAGAGCAAGGGATTCATTCACCACTCCCATGGGCAGGGAAACCATCTCCAGGAAAGCCAGGCTCCATCAGCCGTAACAGTAACTTGGGAAGACAAACAGCATCACTTTAAATATGCCCCCCCCCTCCCCCTTCTGCTACCTCTAGCCTTATATGCTGGACACAATGCCCTGTGGCATGGGATATCCTTGTGTTCAGTTGGGATCATATGCCCTGGCTGATTCCTCTCCCCATTTCTTGTGCACCCCCAGCCTGATCTCTGGTAGGATGAGAGGCAGAAAAAGCCTTGACTCTGTTTGAGCGCTGCTCAGCAACAGCTGAAACATCCCTGTGTATCCCTGTGTCAGGCACAAATCCAAAATAGCACCATACAAACTATGATGGGGAAAATTAACCCTGACACAAGCAAATCCAGTACAATATCCTTGGCTGGAAACAAATAATTAAGTCAGCATTAAAGCCTGAGGCCATGAACTCTTCACAGCAGGCATTTTTGCTTTGTGCCCAGGATACCGCAAGTGGAGACTGGATTCTTAACAAAATAACATTAATTCTATTTATATTCAAAATAGGGAACATTGCATGACCTATTTCTATTTTGGCTCTGAATATATAGTATAATTATGCTTTTATTAATCAGTGCTAGAAACAATCTCTTCAAAATTTATTTCAAGTAAAAAGTTTGCAGGGTTTTGTTTTTTTTCCAGTAGAAGTACTTTCCAGGGTTTATTCGAGGTGAGTATATAATGTAGACTAGTGTATTATAATTCTGTCCTATAAGCAATGTCCAGTTTTCTTTAACAATACATTTTTCTCTTTCTGCATAACTTAGATAATTGATTTCTTAGTGGAGAGGTTGTCAGAAAACTCATTTGTTTACCTTTTTACATTTCCAGGTATATGAGATAAAGTATTCTGGGTTAGAGAAAGGTGGGATTTTTTTATTTGTAAAGCATTTCTTATGTCCATTTATTTGATTTCCTAGTTTTATTTCTCCTTTTTTTAATCCTGTGATGCTTTTACTAGAGGCATTATAAAAATCAAACTAACAAAACCCTAGTTTGTTATAGAAGGAGGAACAAAGTATCCAAAGAGCAGAAGAATAAAAAAATCCTGAGAAAGGAAAAATCGATAAGCTGGTGTAATTTCCTGTTTGGTTGTTATGAAACTTGCTCTTTGTAGCACAAAGGGTGTACAAAGGAAATATTTTTTAAGAGCCTTGAAGAAGCTGAATACTCAGACAATGCAGGTTATTCCATAATGTTTGTTTTCTTGGTGAAGAAGACTAGTTGGAGCAGGATGCACTGCTGTTGCTCTCTTTTCCATTAGAGTAGGCTACAGAAAGCTTTCCCTTCAATGGGGATTCAGCAGTGAGGATTCACTTTGCTAAAGGAAATGGCCAGATAGACTACAGCAAACATATCTGGCTTTCTGATATGTTTTCTAGAAGTTATCTTGGAAGCTGCTGGCTTTAGGAGAAGACATGTCTAATAAAATATCTCATTTGGTCTGTCTTATGTATCACACATTGTAGTGGCCTAGAATAGTAGAAATACATCCACTTAAACTCAGTGAGCAAATCTAAATTAATTTATTGGATACTCCATATTAAGAAAAGAAACCTGTTTTCATTGTTGGTAAGAAAAGACAAACTCAAGAAGGCAAAGGCTAAACAAGAAGATAAAAGAAATTCATCTATACCCAGATCCATTATTTGCATAATTTTGTATACCTAGTAGCAAATAAGAGGTTCTGATAGGCATTGAAACTTGTATGCATCAGTCCTGCAGATTAAGCAAAACCAGAATTTTAACAGGATGACTCAAAACCTCAGTGCAGTATCCTGGAAAGAGTAGAGCTTCAAACACACTTTGGTAATTTTTAATGAGGATGCTGACTTTAAGTGCTCAATACCTAGACAGAATAGTTATGGATGATGGTTTTTATATGGGTCTTCCATTATAACATGTTACATACTAGCTGTCATATTTGAGTTGCATGCAATTCCTACAAATACTGTCTGAATACCAGAGTTCAAAACCAGGTGCTCCTTTATAATTTCTCCTAGATTCCTTTTGTAACTTGTCCCCTTGCACTGCTGCCTTTGGGTAGCCTTTGCCCTGTCTGTGCTGGATGAAGGAAGGATTGAATGCTGTGTCAAATCTGGTAGTGAAGGAAGTGGTAGAGGTCTGTGCCCTTAATCCCAATGATCCTTCTTGGAAGAATTCTTATCTTTCCTGGCAGCTTGGTAACCTTTCAAGTAAAACACAGTAAAAGAGTCTGTCACTGTTGGATGCTGACTGATAGTGAGCTCTACCTCTGCCAAAAAATCAAGTGTTGAGTGGCTACTAGCAAAAGGTAATGTTGATGAAGGTGACATTAATACCAGAAAGCTTCCAGGTGACCAAAAGGGACATGACTATCAGGGAAATGGCCCATTGCTGTTAGCTCCTCTTTGGCCTCCCAAAGCAGAGTTGGCAATGTAGTGGAGGGTGGCTGCTTGACAACTACTTACATGTTACACTTACTTTTTCTGCTCTGGCTTCTTGTATGAGTTTGCTTTTGCCTTGTCTCTACCACAATGAAAGGAATTATTTCAGCTTTAAAAAAAAAAAACACAAAACTATAAAATTGTATTGCATTTCACACCTAACAAAAAGTTCTACTCAGATATTCTGAGTCTTCTCCTGTAATTAATTACAAGGAAGGAAAAAAATACAAGCTCTGTCAGCAGGAAGACAGGTGTATAAATGTAATCAGATGTTATGCAAACCATTTGATACATTTTTAAGTGCCAGTGGTTTGAATTCATTTGACAAGTATGTGAAATGCAAATGATCCTGCCCACACATTTTTAGAATAAATTAAAATACACTTAACATCATATTTGTTAGTCTTGTTCTAATAGGAAGCCTATGTGCTCTGAAGTGTGTATGTGTGTATTTAAATGGCATTGTTATTCCACCTGCTCTGAGTTGAATCCCAGCTGCTTTCTAACCACTGTTCCATTTTGCCTAATTTAATGGCCTTCTTCTTTTAGGACTCAGTTAGATGTTGTGTCATTAAAAGTGAGCTTTACTTTTGAGATTTTTTGCTAAAACATTTTTCTTGTGTCCTAGCAAATTTCATGTAAAGAAGTAGTCTCTTCAAACCTGGCTCATTGTTCTAGACCTCTTTAAGATCCCAGAACACAGGCTGTAAAACTGGCCAGATCCATTTGAGGATAAGGGCATAAATGTAACCCTGCACTGTCTGGCATAAACATCAGTGTTTAATTTCCATTTCCACTCATGTTTGTAACAGTCCTGTACACATAAACTATGTAAAATTTTATTTAGCTATCTTACAACCTCCATCTTTCACGCTGATAAATATATTTTTGGTGGATTGCAGAGTTTCAATTTTAAATCACATAAATACTTAAGACAGCATCCCAGAAATTTTCATTGTCAGGGTCAGGATTAAAATCTTAGTCTCGAAGTTTTTTATTGCCTGCCAAATTCAGTAGATCTCATGTCCCACAGTCAATTAGTCTCTTCATCCTAACAGACTTATAATGCTTGTCCTCAAAGGAGATTTAAGCTGTATTTTCTTTATTTGTACTGCACTTTGAAAGTATTAGTTGCAATTAGATATGACCTAGTGTTATTTTAGGCTCTCTTTTAAACCTCAGTGTTTGTAAAGGGTCAGAAAGGAACATTTCTGAGTCACAGAAAAGCATTTCCATTGCATATCCTGGCTGTTGGAAACTGTGGAAGAGAGCATCTTAGAGTATATACAGTGGTAAGATGAGAAGGCACATGAGGAAGTGTGCCTACCCAGAATGATTTTTGGTAGTGAGAGAAGTAAGAGAAAATAAATCTTGAAGATGTACACCTATGCTTTTGTTCAAACGGAACATTATGCATTTTACTATGCAAATATTTCAAGAAAGGCCTCTGGAAGAATCCCAAAGTCATTCCCTACAAGTAGATTTCTTCCCCTGTAACTTCCCACCATGTCCAAGTTCTCTAACATCATTATGAAAATTAATTCATTCTGGACTGACTTTGAATTTCCTCTCCTTTAAAAATTTGGTTTAGATGCTTAAAAACCATTACTTCTTTTCTACCTGTTTTGGTTGTCATATAACTATGGATGTTTTAGAAAACTGAAGTAGCAAGTTTCAAACTTTGGTGTCTTTCTTAGATCTCTTGAAATTCTTCGGAAATCTCATATGTGTTTCTTCATATTTTGAAAAAGTCATGTCATCATATTTTCTTTTTTATGTATGTATTTAAAGTGAAACATCATCTGGATGGATTTCTTACTTCATGTTTTCCAAATTATGAAATCTACCTGTCTGTGTTGAGTCTAGAAAATTTTATGAAGTGAAATCTATTATTGTTTATTCTGTTTAGAATATGGTTGGTTTTGCTAAATATTATGAAGATTTTTATTTTTGCCATACAATGCCCTGATGGACATCATGACAGAGAAACTTCTAACTTAACTCAGTGTTTTGAATGCATCTTTCTTATTTTATATATCCATCTAGGTTGCTTTTACAGTTCTGTTTGATTTAGAAGCTCTTTTGAAGATCTGGTGTTTGGGTTTCACAGGATACATCAGCTCATCTCTTCACAAGTTTGAGTTGCTGCTTGTAATTGGAACCACTCTCCATATTTATCCAGACCTCTATCACTCTCAATTTACATATTTTCAGGTATGATCAGCTACTTTTACTTTTTACTTTATATACCAAATTAAAATGTTACCCATCCACATTTCACACAAATTTCAATTTTCTCACAGTATTGACTCATTTTGAGAATAAAATAAAAAATATCTAGTTTTAACTATGTTCATTGGGTGGATTTACAAAAATAATATTATTTCTAATCTTGCTGAGACTTTTCTGTTATCAGTAACTCCCATTTCTTATCTGAGCTGTACTGTTCAGTAGGTTCTGGTTTGTTTCTTCATTGTTCTTCACTGAGCCTTGACCTTTTACACAGCTGTGTACAACATCATCTTCCCATAGTGTCCACCCCTGCTTTCCTGGCTGCTCTCCCTGAGGCCTCAATTCACTTGCTGTTGTTTCTCCAAATCTTCATCTCTGTGGCAGTCACATGCTAAGCTAAGTTACTGTGGGTTTTCTGAGGTAATTTCTCCAGAATCATCTTAGACTTGGGTTTTTAGATCTCCAGCCATTCCTTATCTAGAGGGAGTGTGTTTATTGAGGCTCTTCTTGCATTTTCACTTGGGGGAAGAGCAGGAAAGAGAGACAAAAAACCACTAATTCTGATTTATCATTCTGGCTGATTCTTCTTGTTAGCCAGCCCAACCAATTTCCCAATCATCCTCCTTCAAGTGCTTAGGGTTGATCCAGTTTTGGGCAAAAGCGCTGGTATTCATTATGTGTTATGTTCCACAGTGCCAAATAAAAGGTTTTTTAAGAATACATATATTAAAGAATTCACATCTGCCCATTATTCAGCAGTGGATTAGCATGGTGAATAAGTAATACTCAGTAAGGGAAAATAATAAATCATCAGATAGTGTTCTGTCAATAAATGGGATTAGTTAGAGTGACACATACTGTAAACATTAATAAAGCATGGGGGAAGCATCTCCCCAGGTGTGGGTTGAAACATAGTGGCCTTCTCAGATTTCTGCAAATGTCATCCTGTATTTTTTTTAAATGGTTCTGCAAACCTCCTCAAGAAAGCTTTCAGGATGAAAAAAAAAATCTATTTTGTTTTCACCTTGTATAATTTGAAGTTTTTTAAGTCATTATAGCTTTGATTTTGCTGTCCAAAATGTAGAATGTTGTTATTCAATGCAGCATGATGCATCTGAGGTGCAAGGAAGGAGGATGTGTCAGGAGTATGTAAATGCACTCTTATGTCAAAAGCACAGAGAGAGTAGCTGGGAGCTGTCAGTTAAAGCAGTCAGCAACTTAATTAATAATTGGTTCGTATTTATTAGGACATAGTTCTCTTCTTTGTGGTTTATTTGTAAGAATTTTCAACATAAATTATGAATGTTGGACTAAATAGATGACATCGTCACTAACTCATAGGATTGAAAGTTTGATTAAAATGTAGGCAGGTGCTGATAATAAAAAAATAAGTATTTTCTTATTAATGGATTTAATTAGTTTAGTGGAGCAGTGGTGGTGGTTTTTTTAATTACACAGTGCTAGCTTCTATGACAGAAAATGTCAATAAGTGATTTTTTTTTATATATATATGAAAGACATACATTTTACAAGCAGAAATACCTGCTACACTGAAAGATTTGGGTTGTATTTTGCAATCCAAGTACCCTAGGAGGTGAATGATTGGAAGGTTGCAGAACACCTTTGAAGTCACCATGTAAGATACACACCATATTCCTCCACACTTAAGTTCTGGGCAAGCTAGATAACCAAGGTCAAAATGTCTTTTTCACATGAATACATCTTAATGTTAGGCAGATTTGCAGGCGTTTAGGTATTCATGATGACAGGGTAAATGTGTTCCTTGTCAGCCAACAAAACAGATTACTGAAAACAGAAGTCCTTCTTGACACATTCCAGGATAGCAAGCAAGAATTATTGTTTGGGTTGTCTAGTCCTCCTTGCATACATTTCAGTTTGCATTATTCATTGGTCTGTATCATTACCTTTTGCCAACACATCACTCAGTCTTTACTACATTGGCTACTGTCCACCCTCCCACCTATCTTCCTTGCATTCACTGTGCATTCATTGAAGCTGCTTTGCAAAGTCCTCTGTGAAAGACTACAGCAAAGGACTGTTACATAGCTATATGTGTAGGACATAAAATTAGTGGAGAAATGACAGATTTTGCATATTATTGCAGAGATCTGTAATGAACCAGCATAAAAGGGAGAGATTTAAACAGAATTTAACCTATACTGGACTGAAGAGATGGTACTGTATTTGTGCTTGGGGAAAATACCACTGACTCATTTTCTGAATAACTGTCATCCCTTGCAGGAGATGCAGCCATTATTTGTAACAAATCAGTGGTTCCTTTTTTGTATTATTAAATTTGATTTGTTTTTAATATATTTTTATATTTAATCCAAATAGTGCATCTTCTACAGCTCCTCAATGTAATACAATTTGCAATCCAATTACACAAAATGCATAAATTCATTAGAATGTACTTCTGCTAGATTCAATTTGTTACCTAATGAAAATAAATGAAGAAACTAAATAGTATCAATAAGATTAGTGTGTGACTTAAAGGTCAACTAAAGTTCCCCAAAGAAAAGGGAAAAACATAAGGCAGATAATTGAGTTTATCGAAAACACCACTCAGAATACCAACTAGTATGAAATCTTCTCCCCACAGGGGTCTGTGCTGAAACTAGTATTGATGGGAACAGAGCTAACATTTACACCATGAGTAAATCTTATAAGTAAGAAGGTAGCATGTTTACATTGTAATAGTAAATATCACTCATCTCACTATCTGCCTTGGTAACCAGTTTCATGTACTCAGGTTATATGTAATGCAGTCATGATACCAATATCAAAGAAAGGACTTTATCTCATCTTGTGGTACTGTTGTGAAAGTTAAGCTGTCTAGTGTAACTTCTGAATCCAGGACCCTTTTATGCTGCTGAAGACAGTGGATGCTTATCCCATCTCACATAAGGGCTCTGGTATGTTTGGAATAAGTTGCTCTCTTGAGTTGACTCGCTCTCTTCCCCCACCCTCCTTTGGTAGTTAAATCTAGATGACAAGCATATTCTGCATACCTTACAAATGGGTAGGGAGATGAGCTTCATGTGAAATCCAATGGTGTACATTATTAGCAAGCTACAGGGCACCATGAGCTCAATATATGAACAACTTTTTTTCTTTCCATAAACAGCATAGTAATTGTATTTGACTTGTAGATAAGGTCAGACAATAATTGCACTGCAATTCCTACCTTTCAGTTTCAATATATTTCTTGTGGAAACCCAAGTGATACCTTGAAATAGAGAGCCTTTTTATTCCTAAGCACTGCAGACTCTCAGTTGCCCCATATGCTGCTGTCCATTGTCTTCAGATACTACTGTTACTGCCACTGCCTCATGTTGATACTGGTGTTCGTGTCACTATGTCAACATCAATGGCAGAAATAGGAGAATCAGAGCTGTCAGCAGCTCTTTCAAAGTAGACTCAGCAGTGAATGGGTCAGGAGTTCCACACAAGTTCAAAGTTTTGCTGCCAGTACTGAGAGGTGCTAGATATGTCAGGGACAAACAATGCTGTTGTGAGATACTGAGTTTCTCTGATACTGAGAAACACAACCCAAAATTTCCCATGTTATATATAATATGAAATAGGAAAATATGTTCATTACCAAATTTACTAGGCTATTGTGATACATAATGCCAAATAATTTTGCTTCAGGTCACTGAAATGCAAAGGTGATCTGTGGAAGAAGACTTGACAGTTCTTTGTGTGAATACATAACCTGGTATAAGAAACATCATAAAATCAGAGAAATCTAAGTGGAAGTGGCCTTTCAAAGCCATCTCATTGAGCCTGCTGCTCAAAGCAGAGCTTTCATCAAACCTGTTCAAGACCCTGTCCATTTAGTATAAGAATGAAATATAAACAAATTATGATCATCAAACTGGAGCCATTTATCTAGCACTTCAGGAGATTCTCAGTTGGTAAATCCAGACTGATGCACTTTGTCTCCTGCCTGAAGGCGTTCTTATGTTTGGTAGCACACTATAAACCTACTTTGGTCTCTAATTCCACATTACATTCATATTTAATATCTGTGGTGTGTTTTGTCTACATCTTTGTTCCTGATGTTACCCCAAAACCAGCTTCACCCAGCTGCATTTCTGTCATGACTCTTCGTGATTGGTGAGTTGACTACAGCCTTGGAGACCTTGGGTCCTCCCATGCCTGTATGCCTCAATGCTGCTTACGTTCCTGGTTTTGTGCTTTTAACCTAACACACAACTTGTCATCTATTACAAGTGGTGGCAACTTGATATTTATTGGTCTACAAGACTGCAGGTCCCTTTTTGGCCATGAATGTCTGATATTTTGAAAGTTTTTGATTAATGTGATAATCAAATATTGATACAGTTGCATTTTTCTCTTTCTTCCCAGGTTCTTAGAGTAGTTCGGCTTATAAAGATTTCTCCTGCTTTGGAGGATTTTGTGTATAAGATATTTGGACCAGGAAAAAAACTTGGGAGTTTGGTAGTATTTACTGCCAGCCTTTTGATCGTAATGTCAGCAATCAGTTTACAGATGTTTTGCTTTGTGGAAGAACTGGATAGATTTACAACCTTTCCAAGGGCAAGTATAAAAAGCACTGATAACTTATTGCTTGTCACAATTTTCTTATCATGGATATTTTCTTACCATTAATGGTAGTGTTTGTAAATGATTTGCAGTGTTTAGTAAATGATTGGACTGAGTGATCTTGAAGGTCCTTTCCATCCTAATGATTCTCTGATTCTGTTGTGGTTTAACCTGGCCAGTAGAGCTAAACACTCCACAGCCGCTTGTTCAATCCTCCCCGTGCAGTGGTATAGATGAGAATTGAGGGGGGAAAAAAGTAAATTTTTTGGGCTAAGATAAAGAAATTTTAGTAGGACAGAAAAAGAAGGGGAGATAATAGTGAGAAAATAATTAGAACATACAAAATCAGTGGCTCACAATGCCATTGCTCAGTACATGTTGGCTGATGCGCAGCCAGCTTCCAGTCTGCAGCCCATAACCAGCTTTCCCCTAGTTTATATGGTGACCATGATGCCATGTGGGATGGGATATTCCTTTGGTCATTCGGGGTCACCTGTCCTGCCCCTCACAACCTCTTGTGCACCCTCAGCTTGTTCACTGGTGAGGTGAGAGGCAGGAAAGGCCCTGACACTGTGCAAGCACTGCTCAGCACCAACTAAAACATCAGGATATTATCAACATCATTCTCATCTTAAACCCTAAATATAGCACTGTGTCAGCTACTAGGAAGAAAATTATTTCTATCCCAGCCCAAACCAGGACAGATTCTATCATATTTCTTACTACATTAGCAGTCTTCCTTTCCTTCTTAGAAACATGAAACAGTTTATCTCCATATGTATCAGTTAAAAAAAAATGTATTTTCTGGATGTAATAGTCTTCCTGTAGTCCTTCTGTAGTGAAAACCATCTTTCCTTGTAGTAGGTATTCTATTTCTGCTGTCAAGGGAACACAGAGAAATTTTGCCCATGTACTGTGGTGATGACACAACACAGCATATGGCTTAAAAGTACTCTGTCATGTTACAGGGAGAGGATTCATGTCCACAAGCATGAGTATTAGCCTAACAATTTATATAAAACATGTATAAACTATTATATCTTCATATTAGCAAAGTGGTTGTTCTTGATTTGTACAAGAATGTTTGTTTTACACAGGGTTATAAAACCTGTCTGCATTGACAAAGTAAGTGTTTGCTTTTTGGGTATAAATAATGGCTATTTATGGGCATTATGTTAATTCAGAAGAGAACATTGAAAATCAGTGGAAATTGGAGCTAACATGTTTGTTGAAGCACACTGTTCTGAATGAAAATAGTGCAATTTCTTTAATAGCGGATTAGACTGAGTGTACATGGATTGCTTCCAGTGACAATTTATTTGTTTCTGTCATTCCCGTTTGGTTATCCAATGTATCTATTTTAGTGAAAGTGCATTGGTTGGAACAATTAAATAACAACGAATAAGGCAGCCTCAAGGGTCATGTATTTAGTGAAGAAAATGCCTAAACAACAATTTGTAATTATCAAGCTGAACTTGGTCTATGGGAAGCTGGCCATCCAATGTGGGACAAAAAAAATGCCTACCCACAGGGAATAGTGTAACACTGTGCTTTCTATTTTGGAAAATATTCTTAGAAAAGCAGCCACTAGGATTAGATATTCAGTATCATTCATTAAATGTGAAGAAAAGAAATAAAATAAAACTTAAGCTTTCCTAATTAAATCGAGTCTCTAAATCAGGTGATATTACCACCATATTCTTTTCTCAATTCTCATGTACAACTTCTGAAAAACACTGCAGGTTTCAAATCACCATGAAATTTTGGTTTAGAATTATTTTATTATTTATGCAAAATGTCAGTGAAAGTCCTGAAAGAATAATTGTAGTATGATAAAAATAAGACAGGATTGCAATCACCTTCACATTTTAACTAGATAAAGTGATATAAGTACCTGAGAAAGATCCACTTGAAATGAAAAATGGCCAATTTATATCAATACATTAGTAAAGTTTTGGATTATTTTGAGCATTTTAATCTGCTTCCATTTAAGCTTCAATAAGGGCTTCTAGCATATTGAATTTTAACTGGTATATGTAAATACTAAATACATGTTTTAAGAGTGAGAAAATATTTTCTTAAACAAATTATACAGTGTTTTTACAAACAGGACATGTCTTTACTAGTCTTCTATTTTATAACTTAAGTACTTGAAAAAAAGAGCTGTTAACAACAAGAGTTGTTAACAGCAGTTAAGAGTAAGAGTATTAACATTCCAACAATACTGAATTGAAATGTTTTTCAGCATTTTTCATATGATAGCCAGAAGCATGAGTCCATTAATTTTTTTTATGTATTCATATTCACCTTGTTATATTTGTTTCAGAAGCATAAAATTTACAGTATGTGGTTTCTTTTTGTAGTCTTATAGTGAAGCATCTCTTATTAGGTTAAAGTCAGTGAAAATTTTGTACTCAAAATTGTGATTGGTGGTGTGAAATCATGGCATTCCTCTGACGGAGTAGGTCTTCTAGCAAAGTCTGGGACTTCTAGAATTTTCTTCCCTGAAGAAAGAACACTGAATAAGTTTGCAATAATACAATTCTAATTATTTTCAAAACATGACTGAAGACATGCTATATAATATATGAGATGATATTAAGTCTGCAATACCAGAATTTGTAAGATAAATTATTAGGACCTTACCCTCAAAGAAGAGCAAACCTTAAATAGCCAGAATTGTTGCTGTGAGTTTTTTCAGTTAAAAATACAGGGAGGAAAGCATGACGACAAAAATGGTGACACTAAAGGCTAAATTTTGAGTTTCTACATTAAAGTGCTTTCTACATTGAAACAGACAAATCCTAAAATCATTTTGAAACTCAGTGCTTTGTAAGAAGGCACAGTATGGGTTTTGGAACAAATAGACCTCCTCCTTTTGCTAATGCCTCTAAATTGCATGTTTTCACATGGTTTCCTGATGAAAATCAATAGGCACAAGCTCACTGTTGCCATAGCTACTAATTTCACCCTTCTTTTGGCCATTACAACTTGCCAAATGGACTGGCTTTCTCTCTAATAATAAGTACAAAAATATAGATGTTTGCTTTACTGTTTTTAACCATCTGCCATCTCTTATTTTTGCATGTCTTCTTGGGCTGCACATATTGAGCCATGAGGAAGGACAGGGGTGGCTGGGACCCCTGAAGAAGGCATAGGTGTAAGGCGGCTGCTAAGAAAATTCACTGTATGGAGAGCAAAACACATTGTTACTGTCTCTGACTCCCATGCCCTGGTTTGTTTTGAAGTTTGCAGCCGTGTGCTGACTGCTCTGTCTCCATTTGCAAAGTTGGGAATGCTGCCCTTCTTTTAAATGGGTCAGCCCAAGATGAAAGCCAGGCCCATCTGATCACAACAACAATTCCCCAGTTTTCACAAAACCAAGTGTTTGCTCCTAGCCTTAACCTTGAGAAAAGTTCCTTATGTGAGATATTAGTTCAACCTAAGCAAAAAAGATGAGCAATGCAGTCTTAATTCTCTGATACAGTTAAGATCTCAGTATCACTGACACATTTTTAAAGGATGGCTCCTGTTCTTTCAGGGTGTTACTGAGCACTTGTGATTGTGTCAGGAGGAAAACATAAGTTTCTGCTGGTAGCAGGATGTTACAGCAATGTTCTTAATCCCCTTATCTTAATTTGCAGAAGCAATCCCTATGATTTTAGAACTGCTTCTATGAATTAGGCCAGTGGAATTTGGTCCTTAAAATTTTGTGGGCAAGCATCAGTTACCAGACAAGTACGTTATAACTGTAAGTAGCAATTTGTGTGGCACCACCCCTGTAAAAGTTGGACAAGATGTCAGAAATGGCACTCTGGCTCATATATTCTACCAAACCTTTGCCAGTCTTCCACTATAAATAAAAAGGTAGTTTGACTTCCATCATCAAAACAGCTCATTAAGTAATAGGGCATAAATACTCAAAGAAATTGACGATCTGTTCTATAACGCAAATTAATTCAGAAAATCACCATTTGCATATATTTCTAAGTCTTGTTTTCACAGATGTTGATTCTGTCAGCTAGTTGCATTTCAAATTAATTTTAAAATAAACAGTGGGAGGTATACCTTTTAGCTAAAAATAACTTGCTCCAAAGAAGATTGCTTGGTGCAAAGCACATATTCATTGTGCACTGCCTTACTTACTTAAAACTAATGTTTTGAATTATATTGGAATTTAATGTCATAATAAAATGCTTAAATTATATTGAAAGGCCATTTCATAAAACTATATGCTTTCCTGACAACTGGTTTGGGTGGAAGATTAGATTTTTTGATATTAAATTAATATGTTCTCCATATTAATCTATTATTATTGTATTAATGATAAGTCCACAATGGAGTACTGAAGCTATTTCTATAACCTGAAGAATTAAGAAATATAAACTTGAAGAATTAAGTAAAATATATATATTTTAAAAAGCAGTAAACTGTGATAATTAAGTGTGATTCAAAAGAAAGGATACTGCACTAATTCAGTTATCCAGTCCCTCAGTTATTTTTAAAGCCAGCAGTAGGGTGTATTATTTAATGTAGTGCCCACCTTGTGCTTCAGCAAGGAGTGCCACACCAATCAGGTACGATGGCCTGAGTGCAGGCAACCACAGCTGCCTGCTTTAGCTTCAGCTCCCCATCACAAAGGGGAGCTGAGACCCGAGAAGCAGAGCTGAGCACTCATGGGGTTCTTGTCTTCTTCACCCTAAAGCACCCCTGGTAGATCTAAAGGGGGCTGAATTTTCTGCTTCTTTCATGCATGCTGAGCTGGCTACAAAAGGCCTTTCCTAGATAAAGATCCCAAATGTTTCTTTCTTTGTATGTCTTGCATGGAGAGCAAATGATTTTATAACAAGGAAAAGAGTTAATAGAGTTTGTAATTTTGTAAAATGTAGAGTCAGTGCACATGGCTGGGAGGGGGCACTCATTTAAAGGGAGGATGTGGCTGCAGGTTGGCAATCTGCTGGTTAAGGCCAAAATACTGGCAGAAACATAAAGCATAGGGCACTGTGCAAATTTCAGCCCTTCTGCTTGGCTTCTCCAAATATATGACTTACCAAAGACTTTAAACACCCTAAAGAATTTACAGAAAACTAGTTGCCAGCATTTTTTTCTGTTGCTTCTAGTTCATGCTAGCCTTTATCCTCTGTGGGATATGTGTTCAAACAAAAGCCTGGGATTTTACATTTGGTCAGGATGTTCTGGTGTAAAAATAAAAGTCTGATGTTTCTGATGTTTAACTTCTCTCTGAACATATGTGATTTCTCATTTGGATGCCTTGGTCTGCTCCATGTTCATCTCAGCTTCACTTCTTGTAATTGTGTCTTGTAGGTTTAAGCATCTCTGAAAATTTGATTAGTGTAAGTTAACTCTGAAAAGCAACTGTAAAAATAATACTCAACTTCTTGGTCTTAACCTAGCAGGGTGTTTGTGCTTCTGTCTGCTTCAGAGTGCCACAGAATGCAGAAGCAATAAGAAACCAAGCTGGACTTTGATGAGGGGCTTTTTTATGTGACTCAGCAGGCAAATTAGTTAAAAAATGCTCAGAAGCTAAATGTTTGTGAACTCTGTAATAGAGGATAAATTCATAGTTCTTCCTCTGAATATGACCTGGAGGCAACATGATTCACTTTCTGCACTATAAAATATGTGTCATTTCAACCAACAGAGGAGAAAAAGCCTTAGTGCTAGGATCCTTATCAGTGGTCAGTGAAAGAATGGGCAGGCAGTATCAGTGGTCTTCTGATACTGCTTTGTGTTGTCTGTAACTTCTTTTCTGCTTCCAGAGAATTTTCTCCAAGGTAATCCCCAGGTACTGACATGGAAATTGTCCTCTCACACTGGGAAGGCAGAGTCCAGAAAGGATTCCAGAAAGGCAGAGTCTTATGCAGAGCCTGCATAACAAGATGCACTGGATTAGCTTGTCTCTGCCTTACCCAGCCTCGTTACCCCATCTCAGCATGCTTTGTAACTGCAGGCCCTCCTTTCAAATTTTAAGCAGATAGCCCTTGATATACATTTGCTTTCATTATATGAGTCATACCACATCCTCCTTCATATAGTTTGACCCAGCTTCTTGTCACCAAATATCAATGATTGTTAGCCATAGGGATGTCACACGGGCCAAACCAAATGTTGTGTGCATGCACATGGACAGTCTTCTCTGGAGTAAATTTGCTTTTACTCTAGGGGAGAAGTCACAATCTGAAGTGATCTCCCTTAAGGGTGGGGATATAACCTTAATGGTTTGGTTTAGAAGAAACATTGGAAGAAACATTTTAGAGAAATCTGTGTTTTGTTTGAAAAACTCTGTAAATTTGATAAAGAGCTCAAGCAAAGTATTTGCCTGTGGTTTATAATAATAATAATATTAATTTGAGGTCTCCCACACAGTTTTTTTTGCCAGCATCTTTAAAAATTAATTAGAACCATTTCATTGTTTCCCAAGCACATAAGTTTGTATAGCTACGTGTTTTCATCTTTTCCAGCGCAGGTTTTGGTTTAGGGTAAGTTGCAGTGAAGGGCTGTCTGGGTACTGTTTTCTCACAGGTTTGACAAGAAGAATCCCTTTCTCTTTGTGCCATTGCATTAATTTGTTAATCTGCTGCTGCTGGGCACACTGAGCACAGATGTAATATATCCTTGTAACTTTGTTAACATTTTGAATTCTAGGAATCCTGTTAGCTGCAAGCTGCGTTTTTGTTTCCAGTTTCTAACACTTTTTTGTTTTGCATAAACTTCAGTAAGATACCAGCTTTGATCCTTACTGTCTGGAAAGAGAATACTTTCAATGTCAGGCAAAAGCAAAAGAAACTTGTGCAATAGTTTGGCCTCATTTAGACAATCAAGATATTTCACTTCAATACCATACTCAAACTTCTGTTTCCTAGGCAGTGTGCATTCCTCAATGTCTGTGTAGGATGTACATCTTGCAGGTACACATTGCTCATGTTGAATTCAATTCTGGTTGGTGCTGTAGGCTCCAGCTGGGATTTCAAAGGTGTCTGGTTTCTAGGCTTATCCGATTTCATATTTTCCTATCACTAAATAAATAAATTGTTTGAAACATTCCCTTTACTTCCTCTGCTTTTGACACGTGTACCTGGTCTCAAGGAATTTGAAAATGTTGCAGGAATAGTTCCACAAAAAAATGCTATCTACAAAATATAGAGGAAAAGTCTGACTGGCTGAATCAAGTGCAGGTGCAGAGACCTTGCCATGTGTTGGTTAGTCTCATCTGTGGAGTGCCTCAGATGCTTCTGCTATTAAAATTACATAATTTACGGTCACATTTAATTATAACACTTTATTATAGATATATTTAGAGAGAGGACACATGGAAGAAAAAGCATAATCAAAAAATTACAATACAGTATAATATTCAAAACAATAATCTATGATGCTTAGAATATTTATCCTGTTTTTTCAGCCATGAAGGAAACCAAAAGGTTCTTTGTATGTGCTAGTGAAGCTAGGGCTGTGTTAAAAATTGAAGATTACAGTTCTGTCAAAAATCAAGCTATTTATTTCTCCTTTAGCCTTCTACTTGGCTTTAAAAGTTAAACACATTTGATAAGGTTTAAAAAGCTAACCAAAACAGGTGTGCATCTCTGTTAAATCAGTTTTAGAAATGTGTCAATAAAACCATATTAGTATAATTCATTAATGTGTTTGCAACTCTATTTCTTGCAGGCATTCATGTCAATGTTTCAGATTCTCACACAGGAAGGATGGGTCGATGTTATGGATCAGACACTGAATGCTGTAGGACATATGTGGGCACCAGTGGTTGCTATTTATTTTATACTATATCATCTTTTTGCTACTCTGGTAAGTTTTCACTCTCAAATATGTTGTGCTTCATTTCATTTTGAATAACTCTCATAGCTCTTGTATTACTTATTATTTTCAGCTAGTTAAAAATAATTGTGATGCTCATTTTTAGCATAGGAAGCTTTTAGTTTGTGGATGTGGTAAAATAAATTTACCCTTCAGCCATGTGACATGAGGTCGTGGCCTTTGTTCTGGTGTGACGTGTTCTTCTTAGATCCAAGTCACAATATAATTGTTATCTGCCTTGTACCTTCACAGCTCTAATGACTTCAGAGTTAAGTGATTTTATTTGTCATGTAGAAGTGGTCTCCTCAGCTTTCATTGCATTCTCTTTGCAACAGCAATTAAAGTGAGAAGTGTAAAACCTTACAGTATAAACCCTTAACTAGTCATCCCTACTGTCCTGTTGCCTGATACAAAATCAATGGATGGAAAATATATGATACAGTATATCAAGCAATAAATTATGAGAACTAATACAGCAGTTCCTGCATGCAAACATAAATGTGGATTATATAAAAAACCAAAAATCAACCTTTTTTTCTGCATGTATTTCAAACACAATTATTACATTCTTTCATAGAGGAAATGTGAAGGAAAACTCTCTTTGATTATCCTGTATCAACAAGGGTTTATTGCTTTATTTTAATATTAACACAGAGAAAATACCACAATCCAGAAAATAACCAATTTATGCACCTTTAATTCACTCCTTTTGAGCTTTTGCTCATTTTTTATTTTCCATTCACTGCAGATTTTGATGCACATAGTCTTATTTTCACTTTTTTTATTCCATTTTCTTTCTTTGCTTACATGTCTACTTACATAAGGTGCTAACTGTATTTCTACAGTCTCTTCCAGCTTCGATTTACTTCTTTTACTTTACACTATATCCCATTTCACTTCTAAAGACTGAATAGTTAGACTAAAATTGTGGGTGCAATGGATTCCTTCATATGGATTCAAAACTTGACCATTTTATAAATGGCAATAAAGTGCATTTCCTGCTCTTAGAGCTGCTTAATCACATCAAAGTATAAGCCAAACAAATGTATATATCAGAAGATATATAGGACATGTAATTTTCTCACAGAAAATACAAATTTTCATGCTGGAGTGATCTTTTAAACTCCTTGGGAATTGAGATTATAATTGAGGTGTGGTTTTGGTCATAGATTTGAAAGCATTTACTGGTAAGAGAATCTTATTGATGTTTTTTTGATTTTTCATCAAGAGTATTTTCTAATCAGTAATTCATTCTTACTTCTTAGATGAGTATTAAGCAAGTCCGTAAAGGAAAATTGTGTCGAGTGACCTCTCTGCTAAAAATTCACATCTTAATTGAGAAATAATTTAGCTGTAAGAGCAATTTTAGTATTCTGTTTTATGTTCCTTATTTTGAAAGAATCATCTGGGACTTCTCTATTTGTTTACTGAAAGCACTCATTTTGCTAGGAGGGAAGTCACTTTTCTGTATACCATCCTCAGTCCTTTTTTAGGGAATTTGCATTTAAATACACAGTCCTTGCTTTGCTCCATAAGGGTTCACTTTCTATTCACCTATGCAAATTCTACATGAATGAAGAAACCCTGCAAAGACAACTTTGCAGAATTATCTGAGCTTATGAAATTTTGGGTTCAATTCTAAGATCTGCCTCAGACTTCGGAAGGGAAAACTATGTAGGACAGATTTGTCTATAGGCAAAAGAAATTTAAAACAAAATAACATGGAACTGGTAAGGGAGCATGAAAATGGTTGGGCTGCTGCTAAAACCAAAAAGAAGCATTCTAAGAATAAACAGCCATCAGAGAATAACAAGAGTAAAGTCAAATGAAGAAATTACTTCCACCAACCAGAAAAGGGGGGGACAATTAGAATTGAGAATGATAATTGCAGGCATTTGGCATAGCAGACTGTAGAGACTTGGAAAGAAATTAATAGGTTTCACATAAGAAGGCAAAGAAAAACTGAAGCTCAGAAAAGACTCACTCTCTTGGAAACAAGGACTGTAATTAGTTGAGATGGTGGCAGAGGAAGTTAAACAAATAACAAGTTTGCATTTAAGTTTTCTTTTGTGGTGCATTTTCTTTGGTTCTTGTTGGGAAAAAGCAAAAAGGGAGTTAATGAAAGTCTTGCCTTAATATATATCAGTGCATGAATCAGCAAGATAGCAAGGGCTGATAGATTTAATGAGTACTGTTCTTTTTTGTACCATGGAACTGCACTTCCTTAACTGGTATGCTTTGAGCAGCATGAACTGAGTATCATAGAATGAACAGGTTATCTAAAGAAGCAAAACACCATACTGTAAAATCTTAACAGAATTATAGCAAAATTCTTCAGTAGCAACTAGGGATCAAAGTAGTTTTCATAAATGCTTGTTGGTCAAAAGGAATGACAAAAGTCAGAGGGTCCACAAACAATCAGAAAGTTCCATTTGGCATGTTAGCCAAATGTTAGCCCCTGACCTACTATATAAGCACATGGCAGTGGGTTTTGGATAATGAAGTAAGGTGAAAGGGAAAAGAGACATTAAAGAGGTATACATGAATTAAAGACAGAAAGAGAGACAGAAAAAGAGAGCAAAAGAGATCACTGGTGCTGATTCCAGCATTCATCCAGCTGGGGGGACACTGAGCCTGGTTTCAGCAGCACCAGTCTAGCTCATGGGATGTCCAGGATCGTGGGGGTGCTTATCCAGCAAGTAAGAGTTAATCTCTCTGTGTCAGTATGGTCACTGGGATGTTCAGGGTACTGGAGAGTGCTGCCTGGGCTTAGGGAGGAGCATTTTTATGGACAAGTTTCTCTCTTTCTATGCCAATTAATTATCATGCACAGTCTGTTCTTTCAGGACTTTCTAGAAATGGGCTAGAGGGCTTTGGGGGTCTTTGGTGATGTCAGTCCCACCCTACAGTCCATGCCTATGCCATGCCCACATCCATATCAACTTATTCTTGTGCTTGCACTGTACTGTGTCTTATTTTAGCTGGTGGAAAAATGCTGCCCTATCTCTGCCTCACACCCGTTCTCCATCAAACCTTGTTCTTACTCATGGCATTTTAATACCTATAGTTCTTGGTTATTACCAATGATTTTTGCCTGTCATTAGTAGTAGTCCTTGGCTGGTTCCACAGCCATCTAATTATCAGTTTGTGAGACACACTTATTCACCCTTTCTTCTGGAAATTGAGAGCTCAGACGGATTTTGCTTTGGACCACTGTTTATAGTATCATTAGAGAGTAGGCTTCAGTCATAGTAATTTTCCATGCTGGCCACAATTTGAAAAACTTTCTTTGAAGGTTCAACAACAGAAATATTATTCCTCTTGGTTGTTTTGCAGGCAATGAAAATTTCCCAGGTTTTTGCTTAAAATCAGGTGCTTGTTAGACACCTGTTAATTCCTGGGAGCAGACAGTGTTTCTGATAAGCTCAAAGAGTAGCTTAGTCTGAGTGCAGTTCATCCAGGTTGAGGCCTAATGAGCATTTCTCAGATCATAGTGTGGTCTGAATGAGATGAGGGTATGCACCACCACAGGCTATCCTGAAATTAAAGTTAACTTTGCTGGGCCTCTACATTGTGCTAGGTATTATGTATTTTATCAGAATTGTGCTTTTCATTGCTATTCTAAATGCAATCTTCACTTCCACTGTTCATAGTAGTGTCATAGTAGGATCACTGAAAATTATATGATGTATTGTTTATGTGACACATACAATATGTCTCTTTGAATAGCTGCAGCAAATTCTATATGCTACTAAAGCCACAAAGTTACTAACTTCTGTCAAAATAACTTTTTTTTTTCTTAGCAATGACATTTTTTAGATTTATGGGCCCGAGTCCTTCCTATGTCTTCTGTACCTTTATAGTTTATGGAGCAAAAGCAAATCCTGCCTTGGAATAAGGTCCACTCAACTTAGATGCAGTTTAAGTTCCAAACTCCTTGTCTGGTATATGAAACCACTTAAATTTCATCTTCTGTATAGATAGGGAATAAATTTCCAGTGTGACAGGCAAACTTACACTTCATTTACAAGTAGTGGTGGAAGGATATGTTTGCTCTAGTTGTCACTCAGTGGTCCAAGACCACAGAAAAATTCTAGGCCTACAACTCTTTTTAAAAAAAGAGTTAGGATACCTTTCGGTACCTCTCTGGTATATCAGAAACTGGTGCTTGCCTGTAGAAGCTCAGTGCATTTGAGGATGTTTGCATCGAACTTCAGAGAATAAAACATTGGCAGTTGCTGGCAGCTGTTAACTTATGCATGTGTACATATATTTATGGCCTTAGATAAAATTTGTCTGATAATATATACTGAACAGTGGTATCCTCCCTTACCCACCATACTCCTAATTCTGTCTGCTTCTCAGCTGTATCAGTCACATTTTCAGCTTCTTTGGCCTCTGGTCAGCATCTGTGCACAAGGGAAATGTAATCTGGTACTAATACACACTTCCTTTTCTCCCTGGGATTCTTCCTCCTAGAAACATATCTAAATAATATTTAATATTGAGTTAATTGAGTCACTTCACTTTTCTCTTCTGTGACATGAGTTTCCTATAGATGTGATGCATGCAAATCTTCCAAAGTGGAGTTAGCTACTTTTCACAGAAGCAAGCAGAGCATAAAGGAAGGCCATAAAGTAAATGACTGTCAGGTGACTAAAAAGTCACACCTTAATTGAAAGCCACCTTAGCTTTACAAGATGTTTTAGGATTTTGCTTTGCATTTCTTTTATTATTGTTGTTGTTATTGTCATTGTTCTTGTTCTTGTTTGTTGTTATTATTTCTGATTAATATAATTTTCTCTTCACGTGAAGTACATTTTAATGAGTATATTGTTAAATATATATAATTCATTTGTCATAAAACCTAGAATTTAGCATTTTTAAACTCATAGTAATTGTATGTCAAGATAAAAAACAGTTTACACTTCCAAAAGGGCTAGCACATATGTAGTAGCAGGTGATATTAGTTCAACAGACATCAAAGGCAAGAATCCCATTTACATCAGCAGGGCTGTCATTTTTCCATGTTATTGAATAATACTTGTTAAGAAAAATAAGATAAGCTTTAACAAATAATTTACAATTGTTTTGTAGATTCTACTCAGCTTGTTTGTTGCTGTTATTTTGGACAACTTGGAACTTGATGAAGATCTAAAGAAACTTAAACAAGTAAGAACATGTTTTTATTGTACTTGAAAGTAGTTTCAATAAAGCATTTTACTTTACTGGTATATTATCTAGTAAAAGATGGGAAACATCTTTATCACAGTGAACAAAACAGTACATGTGGAAGTGAATAGCAGTATTTTGTTAGATAGTGTACTAACACACAACCTTAAGGAAAAATTAAGATATTGTAAAAGAGATGTAGAAATTTGGTTTAGTATTCAAATTCAATTTAGATACTCTTGCAATTAAAAAAAATAAAATCACAGCTCGGCCATCTTTTTGCTTATAACCTAGTGAAAATATCCCTGCCCATGCTTTCTGAGCACAGCACAGCTCCACTGCAGGGAAGAGGGTCCAGTTAGGAAGCAGTAGAGCACACTCTGGTCAATGTATTAGGGGAGGGCTAAAGATGCTTGGAAGAGTTAAGTTGCATGATTGATTCTCCTCATTTGGGAACCAAGAAGTCATTCTCTCGTGCCTGAAACCCCAAATGTCAATCACATAGAACAAATGTAAATAAAGGATTCACATTGGCCTTTCTGACCTTGTGCCCACCAGAGAGGAAGTTATCCATGGTTTTAAATAAATATATATCTGTGCTTTAATCTTTACAAAGAGAGGAAAAGTCATCAACATTTTCCTATTTCATGCATGAAATAGCATGCTCTAACACATGAGAACTTCTGTAATATTTGGCTTATAGCCATTATTTGCTACTTTTGTTCATTCTTCATGTGCGTTAGCAATTGCCATAGAATTGTGTTCATTCAATTCTTGAAAAATAATCACCCAGACAATTGAGAGATTTTACATTGAAGTTCTACATGACAATATTATTATTTTTTCATTATAGAATTCAATGCAGAAATCAATACTGCTTTTGCTGTTGCAGTATTAAATATCCATATGTATTTCAAACTTGAAATAAGTTAATAGAACAAGTATTTTCTGTGACAATGAAACACAAATACTGGATTTCAGTTCATGAGTTTACATAAGTGAGAGATATTACAGATATTTTGGGATGGCGGGACAGTCTTGAGTATGCAAACTGAGTAGGCCAAATCAAAGGCATTTTTCTCTTTACCAGTCTCAAGAGGTAAAATTATCTGAAATTAAAATGGCTCAGATGTATGGTAAGCAATGTCATATCATTATAGGAAATTTTTCATAGTGTCTGCATGAGTTAGGAGCACAAATCAATTTTCCAAAGTGAAAATTGAGATGTGAAAATTGAGATGTGATATCCAGTGGCTTTTGCGTGAAAAATCTTTGATTGATAAACCACTTTAAAAGTCCACAACTTTGCTTATTAAATGGCAGCAGCATGGCTTTGTGCTTCAGCCACCTGCTTTGGAAGTGCTGAACAAAAAGCAATAATGAGAGACCACCACTAGCAATGCTTTTAAGTCTGAAATTTTATAAGCCTGGTAGGAATTCTGTCTCTGTTATAGCAATGGAGAACACATAAATGCAAGACATTAATATAACTTTTTTTAAAATCTCTCAACTTCATATCTTTGAGACTGTAGCAGTATAACTACATCAGAGTGGTGCTGGGCCAGAAAAAAACTGCTGCCTCAGCCACCAGACCTTCTAGCTACCATGCCACTCCCTGGCCCAAGAGATTTAACCAGAGCACAGCACTTTGCCATTGGAAATACCAACTGGGTTGACTGGTGTAATGGTGTATGGATTCTACATGCATTATAATGGGTATCATACACCATTCTAATGCATGAAAATGTCCAAAGTGGCTGACACTGGTTCATTTGTACTTATGTTTTTGAAATGCTTTCTTGAGCAGTCGTGTCTTCTCATAGTGCATTACTCAGTTCCATTGAATGCATTCCCTTCTGGTATTTTATGCAAACAAATGAATTTTGTACAAAGTGTTGCATATTTTAAAAATGCCTAAGGTGAAAAGAGGCAAGGGGTCAGTTCCTGGAAGTCAGTGATATGAGGTTACTGGAATGAATGTACAGCTGCTTAAGTGTCTAGAACAGAAAAGATTTCCTAGGGGTAAATACAATGGTATCACAAGTTCAGTGCTGATGGTAATTGTGCTCTACTCTGTTAAAATATTGGTTGTCTTATCTCAGAAAATAAAACAAAAAGAGTTTTTAATTGAATTATATTTTGAATTTTCAATTTAAAAATGGACTTTAAGAAGAAGCAGGATTTCAAGGTAATTGTTATGTTTTAATAAAGACCATTTATATTAAAAAATAAATTATTGCTGCACAGAAAAATTTTTGACATCTATAATTAAAAGATTAATTGTGTTCTAAGAGAGAAGTCAAATAATTCAAACTGTTAATGTAAAAGACATTCATTGGTTGTAAATTATGAAATTGTAATGTTCTCCATCCTTGGGGATGTATGTTTTTCCCTGTCTTTATGGGTTGTAAAGCTCAAGTCCCAGGCATTTTCAGATGATGAAACACTGAATGATTTTCTAGGAAGGAAGGAGATTATATCTGTGCCAGAAATCACACCTGCCTAATAATCCCTTTTGAGCTGTGTTCTTCTTAGTTATGGCTTAATTTCTTTCCTGAAACTTGATAAGAAAAATTTTATGACTTAACTTTCAGATTATTAATAAAGGACTAATTAGTTAATATTTGTAATGTACTCTAGAATGTAAAATAGTATGTAAACACTTGATATTCATGTTGCTTCAGTAAATGTATTTAAATATTAATAAATTAAAGCAAAATGCATTAAAAGACTAGGAGATTCTAAGTATGATTGTAATATAATTTATTTAAAAGAAAGTAAACCTTCAGAATTAAATATGCCAATACCAATTTAGTTAAGGATATGAATCATTATTCAGTTTTTAATTACCCTATTACATAATATTAATTCCAGAAGGTTTGCCTCAGTGCAAAGTGTAGATAGAGCTCATTTTAATAAGCCACTAGCCTATTTATTGTACAGTGTGTAATCCTGTGCATTATTTATTGCACAGTATTCAGGTTTACTACAAAGACAAAACTATTAATCTCCTTTCTGTTTTTTTATGGTACTCCTCATAAGTATGTAGACCAAACATAAAACTTGTGAAAAATTAATTTAAGTGATTTACTTAATAGGCACATGTATACAAAAGACTAGAATCTGCTTTTCCAATACACCATTCAGCTGGTTTAAGAACAGAATCGTTCCCTGTATCTTTACAGCTCTATTTGCAATGCATTTCCCAGCCTCTGCCACATCTCATCCTCTTGTCTATGTCTGCCATCATAGCTCAAGTGAAAAGTGTTTGTGCTACAGCTCATAGTCACCATCTATCTGTGCAATAAACTTGACCCTGTGCAGTGATCCAGACTGACCCTAACCCACTACTGAGTCTCCAGGTATGACACTGATCCTGCTCATCTTGCCATGAGGCCCTTTCCTCTGCCATTCAGGACATCAGTTATACAGATGATATTGAACTTAGGCACAAGAAATCTATCAACTACAATCCTGACTTCTTTCTCATCTATGCCTGTCTTCTCCACACTCTCCCTAAACTGTTTTTCCGAAGTTAAAAAGAAACTGAGAGGATTTCTTTGATGTCTTCTGCCTTTTGTGATAAAGCGTTGATTTTCTTTTTAGAAATTCATCACCCTTGAAATATGACATTCTCTTGAAGCAGCTGTTTGAACTTTTCCCCTTATATTTTCCACATATTTACTGATTCCATTGCTACATATTTTTATCAATTTGCCTAGATATGAAGTCAGACCGATTAGGTTCTCACTTCTCATGCTCTACCCTGAGTCCCTCTTTTAAAGTTAGTCACATTTGCCACTTTCCTTTCTTCTCACTCCAGAGTTTATTTAGGTTACAAATGATGTGCCACTGCTGTATGTCAGCCTTGCTATCTCTGAGATCCTTTAGAAGTCTTGAGAGAGTGCTCTCAGGTGTTAGGGAGTAATAAATTGACCTTGTGTCAGTTATCTTCCAAAAATTTTTATGGTTTTTATGACATTTTTGTAGATCGGTCTTTGGCGCAGTTTAGGACCTTCTTTGACCCTGTCTGTGGCCACCACTGTTTATTTTAATTTCTTGCTTTGGTTTTATTTTTTGGAACACAATCACTTAATAGTCTGTTTCTCTTTTAGACTTCTTGCTTTCCTTATGTCCTTAAAAGCTTTGTTGTTAGAGTTTATTTCTTTACAAACTATTCCCTAATAGTCTTTCATGATCTGCCATTATATTTATACCAAAAAAACACTAACATTTATGTTGGGGTTTTTTTTGCTATTCTTTGCTTAGCAGATGTCTTTCTTTTCTGAAACATATCCATTTACTTTTAAGTCTTCTTTCCACTCAATTAGACATTGCTGGTCTTGTTGACCTTCTTGGAGATTTTTCTGTAGCTGGTAGATAAAACATGATATCTCTGCTAATAAAACAGGATATTTAAAGCTACTCCACACCCCCCCCTTCTCAGTTTCTGTCATTTGTCCATTCCTTTAAATTTCTTTCCAAAAGCTTTATGATTTAAAGTATTTTTTAATTTTAATTCAGTGTAATACATAGATTTGACCTTCTACTTGTAAAATAAGATCTGAATATAAGACCATTTTTATCACTGTTACAGAAGAGCTTTTTGATATTTATGCCATGAAATAGCTCTTGCTCAGTAGTAAACCATGAGATGCTTCTTCGCTTAGGTGTTCTGTTCTCTGGCTATATAAGTCAGCAAGCAGTCATTTATGAGTAAAAAGTTAATATCTTTCTTCTTCCCTTTCCTAAACATACATGAGGGTAAATAAAGGCTTCCCAGTGTTATTACTGCTTGTCTTTCAGCTTTGAATACTATTTTGCATTTTGAAATTACTTTTTAATCCTCATTTACACATGTGCAGAATATCTCTTCCATTTACACATGTGCAGAATATTTCTTCTTCGAGACACAGTTTCAATGCACTTGGATCCTGTGCTGCCTTTATATGCATTTACCTTATTCACTGCATTGACTGAAGAATTGCTGTAACATGTAGCATCAGTCTTTCCCTGCTGCCAGGCACTCTCCACCTGGATAATACACTGTCTGTTCTGCACAGTCTGATTCTAAAGGATTCTACTGCCTGTCACTTCTGCCAAGCCTCTGAGATGTGTTTTGTGTCAACATTGTGGAGTTTTTAATAACAGAAATTCTAATGCAACTATGGGGGTTTTTAAATTTTACTATTAATATAAAAGCCTGTATATGTATTATTCTTGTCTAGTTTTTTGTTCTCTCCTTAATATGGCTTTATTTTTTATGGGGTTTTTTTTGTTTCCTATCAGAATTTTATAAACCTTTAGGTTTCCCATAGCTTCATTCTATGAAAAGAAATTCATATTTGCCTTGTTGCTTCCTCCATTCTGGACTTAGTCTACTGTTTTAGTCCCTGCTTCAGTAACAGCTTTTGCAGCCAGTGAAGTTCCTTAAAATTTTATGAAAGTTTGAACACCTGGGTAAAATTCATCTCACTTCACCAATATATTATAGCATTGTATGTGCAGTTTGAAATATTCATGTGGATTTCCTTCTCAGTCACTGAAGAGTAGCAGATACTTTTGGAGGGCAATTTTGCAATACATACATTTTTTTATAGGGCAGCCACAGGAAAATTTGAAGCCAGCCCCAAGCCACCCTCTCTGTATGAACTATCTTTCCTTCATTTGCAGCATAATCTGTGACTTACAGCAATGAAACCTTTATGGCATTGCTTCTCAAGTGCATATCCTACCTTTCCTGGAGAAGCAGATGGGAAATAAGACTAGTCTGTCTTTGATCTGTTCTTATACCTCAGAACCCTTTGGCTGGTCCTTGTCAGAAAAAGGGTACTGGGCAGATGGACCTCTGATCTAACCTAGTGCACTCATTCTTACACCCCTAGTGTTTCATAATCTGAACTAGATTTCAGAAAAAATGTGCAAATACCATAAGGATGAATCCATTGGTGGCTAAAACGATGTGCATGGTCATTTTACCGTTTTATAATTCTACAAGGGAAAGAGCTAGCATCTCAAGCCATCTGAGTATGAGCCATGATCTGACTTTTTGACCATTTAATCTTACCTCTGTAATCCTATTTCCTGGAATTCCACCATAAAATATATATATTTTTATATCTATATGTAATTCTAACAATACTGAAATATAAATTTTCCTTTGTTTACCTTATGCTTGTGATAAGAAACCCAGCTTATCTCACCAACTTTGGAGGGTATATCTTAGAGTTCGTGACAGACAAGATTATTTTGTCCCTATTTTTCTATTGGAAAATCAAAGCTGATGTGACATCCCTAGGTTCATACACAAATTCCCAGTATGATGAGGAATCAAAAAAAGCCGGGTTTAGGTCTTAGGCCCATTGAGTCAATCAGGAACATATATCCACTTTTAAATCATTGAAATCTCACTCTAAGTGTAGTTCCCTGCACTTAGAAAATCCATTAAGATCAGATTTCTGTCATATCACATGTGTGATGTCTGTGCTCACTAGTGCACACTCACAACTTTAGTACAGATGGCATCCATTACAAAAAATATTTTCCCCACGCCTTACTACCTGGCAACAGAAATTCTTGGAAGAGTAAACAACAATATGCAGCAGGGACATTTTGCTTCTAATTTGACTAAATTCACACACTCACCAATGAAGGTACTTGGAAAATGTACATGCTCCTTTCCCTCCAGTTCTGCTTCACACCATGAAATATGTATAATTATATATCACGGTGTATATACACACACACACACACTCCTATATATGATGGTATATGTAGGTGTATATATACCTATATATCATGGCATGTATTTATTTCTACATATAGTATACATATATCTATTTTTTAAATGAGCTGCCTTTGGAATTGTATTTGAAAAGTAACAGATTTTTACCATGTTCATTTGCTCTCTTAAATCTCGCTTTTAACTCTTTGATGTTGAAAACAGACATTTTCATAAAGAAGCTTGGAGATAATGATAGATTCTTTTCTGCTTTTGTCTGTTGAGATATATTCTTGTTTTCAACAATGTTTAATGTCTGAACACTTAAATTTGATGACAGTGCTTCAGAGTCACATTTTGAAATGCTTAGAAGCTTTGGAAAAAAAAAGACAGTTAAGCAAACTTTAGAGGTCTTTGTAGAGCTTTTACAGCAAAAGCATAAAATGAATAAAAGGAATCCATTGGGCAATCTGTCTCATAAGAAAGAGCAATTACAGTAGAATAAAGTAAATTAGGATTTGAGTGCCATCAAAAATGGCAGAGCTATCATGGAGTCTCATTCTATAATACTTAGAGGGTTTTGGTGGTGGTGGTGATGGTGATGGAGGCAATGTGGAAGTCTATACTGGAATCTACTGCCACCTAGTTGTCCAGAATATGGCACCAGAGGATAGACATCTTTGAAAATACTTTTAAAAACCTAATAAATATTTATGTGTTAATACCTCTTATCTACTCTATTTTTTTCTGTTCTTGCGGTCAAGGAAACACAGCAATTAATCATTTTTTGTTATCACTACACAGCTACTTTTCCTTCTTCACTACTCAAATTTTAAAATCCCTGATTTATAATAAGACTTTAGGCAGCCTATTATCTAAAGGGAGAGTATCTGATTTTTGAACATTGGTAAAGATAATTCTGGGACATGTATTCTAAATATGAATTTGACACTACTTCCCTTTTATGCAAGAATACATAAGTGGAATTTTGGTTAATTTTAGTCTAGACAAAGCAAGTCAATCTCTAAAGAGATAGTGCTGAGTCCTACATTTTTCTCTAAAGTGCATTTAAATAGAATTTGCAAATCAAATATTTATATTAATTAGAATAAAATAATTTTTATTGTTGCATGACTGATCACCACAGTATCCTGTTGAATTTTGAAAACTCACATATACTTGTTTGATTATAGAATTGGAATTTTTATTAACTAAAGCAGTATTTATATGCCAAACAATGCAAACTTACATCCCCAGAGCAAGCATATATTTTTCTTACTGTGATTCCTATAGTATTCAGGTTTGTTTTTCTCTAAGCTGAAGAGAAGAAGCAAAATTTGTACTTTTGATCCTAAATTCATGTGCAATCATTTGTTGATTTTGCAATTACTACTTTGATTCCAGTGTCTGTGCTTTTCATTGCTAACTCAGAGCAATTGGATTCACATTTTTAATCCATGTAAAAGAAATCTCCCAAGATAAAAAACTTTATGCACTTAAATGCAATTATTTTTAAGAAAGAAGATTATCTTCTGACATACACTGAAAAAAAAATCATGATAATACTATATGCTTATGCAGTAAGCATCATAACAAAAGTTTTAGTGTTTTTATATTTAATCCAGATCTCAAGAGTTTAGAAGCAACTGTCTTCAAGTTTTTGAAGACTTACATTCAAGGAAAAAAATTCTCATTCATTTAGATAAAGGTTGGAGTTTTATAAAGTGTCAAGGGACAGGATTCATGTCACTTTGTTAACTGTGCAAAAAGTTAGGCATGTAGTCTAAGCTAGTCATCTGCACTTGTCTGTAGTCATAGTTACCCTCCAGGGAATGATTCATCCCATTCAAGTAGGGTGCTCTCTTTTTTCTGTTACAGGGGAAGTCTAGACAGTTAATTAGGCAAAATGCCTGATTTTCAGTGGATAACATTAAACGACATAAATACCCAAGTTTAATGAATTAGGAACCTGTATTTCATTGGCATTTAATCAGATGGGTGCTTTCACATTAATGAAGCTAAAAATCATAGTGTGTAACAGCAGGCGCCTTACTGAAGTGCCTAGGCTGGGATTCTAATTTAGTTTAGGAACATAGATGATAATGGCAACAAAGAAGGATAAAAGTCAACATCCAAAGCTGGTCATCTCTCTTCCACTCACAGCAGAAAACAAAGCCTGGATTTGTGAATTTAGGTTCATAGAATAGCAGGTCCCTGGCATTGGCACTTCAGTTAGGTTTTTAAGGGAATGTGGCACAAATTTGACAGGATCTTTGTAGAGGTTCCTGACCTCCACCTTAGTTGGTTCAGAAGGCAGTACTTGTGGAGCAAAAGGTATGCTGAGAGGCACAAGCAGCGTGGTCTGTGTGAAACCAGACATTCACCATTTGCTGTGGGAATTGGTCAGAAATGTTGCTGTCACACATTTTAATGTATCCTACTAAGACTTTGTAATTATGTTTGGTCTTAAAAGACAAAGATACAAATAATTGCTTCCCTGGAGAATGTGGCTTTCACTGCTGTGCCAATGATGTTTAGGATACCCATTTTATATTCTCTGCAATGATATGTTAACAAATGTTGCTGCATTAATACCAAGATATTGGAATTACTTTTTTTGTATTTACTATGTTTTTCCAGTATTATTCTTGCCAATGTCCTATCACCTTTCTCCACTCACCGCCACCATTATGATTCCCATTTTCTCAGCTACTGCTCTTTTTCTTTCACATCCAGAAACAGTTAGTGCCATCTTTTCTTTACATTACACCATACATTTTGTAGTGCCAATGATCACCTCTCCATGGTCACTGTCAAAGGAATTTACTCATCCATCCACTGTTGGAAATTCACAAAAGAATAGTCTATTTCTTAGACTATCCACAGATGCAACACTGGTTTCCTTGAATCTCCCACTTTTAAGGGTGTCTCTCATTTTTCAAGTTGGGTCTTGCTCTGGGAATGTTTACTCCACTATATTTTTGGACTAAAACATCCTTCTAATAATCTTTTATAAGTGTTTCTGTGTCCCAGGTATATATCTATTGTTGAGATTCATGATGTGAGACAAAGCTTTCACACAAACCATGTTTCCAACATGAAAGTTATGCTGATAAAGAGATAAAAATGTTTTAATAATGCTTTCCAGAATGAAATACAGAAGTCAGGTCTGCAACCTAATCTTCCATTAGCTATTTTGTCTCTTGCACACATAGCATCTTTCTGCTTTCAGTACTTGGGATGGTTGCAGATTTTTAACTCATTTTGAGGTTTGAGGGCTTTGTTGTTGTTCTGTTGAAATTAGATACCAGGAAAGAAGATCTGTTGAGTATACATTCATGATGATAGATGAAGCAGTCAATCTGTATATTTATGCATTTTGATTTTTTGTTGGCTTTTTTCACTGTTTCTAGATACTAAGCTGTGAAAATTGGTTTCTATACACTCTTGCCATTCAGCTATTCATAACATCTTCATGTAAAGCAGTTCTAACAACTGAAAAAGTGAAAATACATGCTATTTTTTATTTCTCTAGTGAAAATACCTGCTATTGTTATAGCTTCTGCTAGATGCTCCTGCTGCTGCTGGTTTTTATTATTGTCTGTAGAACAAATAAAAGGAGCAACCTGAACTAAGTGCACCACTTATTTTTCTTTAACTGTGAGCTTCTAAGAATAAATATTTTTGCATTCATCCATTAGTTTTTGTCAAGAAGTCTTCATAATTAAGCCCCTGTGAGAGCCTTGCAGACATGAGGGCTAACAGAAAGGTGTCCCCCACGGAACTGGTCATAGAAAGATGATGAGTTAAAATCTGACTGTCTGCCAAACTGAAGTCCATGTTCTCCAGTAGTACTATGAGTGAGGCCAAGTTCTACCTAACCTTGGTTCTGGTAGGAGAAGAAAGCTTGTCTGCTATGAAGGATAATTAAATGTATAATTATGGCATCACAGGATGCCAGAGGCAGTACAAAAATAAAAGCTTTTTCTTAATGTGGATTTAAGAGTTCAGAAAATATAATCAAGCTGTTTGCAATAGCTCTAGGAACTGAAACTGTTAATGGTGTCTGTTATTTTTAATCTTTGAATTGTGATATCTACAGATCAAGCTTCTCTAAAAAGCCTTCCTGATGTCAGAAGAAAATTATTTTCTGGTTCAGTTCTAGGAGATCAAATTTTAGAGCTCATGTGCTGAACTGCAAATGAGTTCAGGAATTGTACTCCTGAACTCCTACTGGAGCTCAGGAGTTGTAGCAGATTTTCTCCATGTGAGCCACAATGTGATTTACATTTATATTTGGCACCAATCTTATTTTCTTTTTGTTTCTAATGTGTTGGCCTTGAAAAACTAGCTTGAAAACCTGTAATATATTTAAGTATTAGTGAAGAAAAGTGGGAAAAAATGCTTTTGGAAACTCTTTGAAAGTTGCAATTTGTAAGAGATGGCAAGAATTTCAACAGATACCTGTTTATCTCTAAGGTATGACTGAGAATGCATATTTTTATGCATATGTGTGGAAATCTCCCTGGCTCTCCCTAAGCTCACAATAATGTGATAATTTTGATTAAGCATGAGCAGAAGCAGGAGAAAATCATAAGATCATTCACAGTGAGAACAGAGGATCATTTCGGTTGGAAGATCATCTTTTACTCTTGCAAGAGTAAAAAAGTAAAGAGTCTTAATATTTATCTTCTAAAACATACAAAAAAACTCGGAATCAGATGTATTTTGGTTACACAGCCCGTGTCTTGGAGTAGTTAAAAAGCTTGCAATGTGCTACATTCCATTCTGCACTAAAAATAACATGAATTCAGGGAGGATGAGGTACCCTCTAGGCAGTAGTATAAGCAATTATGTTCAGGGCAAAAAAGCACTGATCAAAATGTCAGGACAAGCTCTTCCTTCTGCAGTTGTTTCCATGTTCTTTGAAAAGAGTATAAGAAATTTTAAACCTCCTGAGTGTACTTGCAGATGCTTGTTTTTCTATTCTATGCATCTGATTATCATACCCTAAATGTATACTTTGGGTCAATTTACCATAAAAACATAGTATATATTTTTGCTCTCTAATACAAGCAGCCTGTGATTTTGGAACTACACAGACATACACATATGTGCCAGCCATTTCAGAATCATTAAAGTTTTTTTTCATTTCAGTTCCTGTAAATACTTTTGGTACACATGCATATGTCAATGCAGGTGTGTACACATGCACCCACACATAACAAACTTGTCAAATATACAGAGTTTTTCAAAGTGATCAATTTTTATGGTTTGCAGAACAACAAGAAATCCCTTTTAAAATCATGCCAATTTTATGAAAGTGATTAATATATTCCCAGATCTTGAAAATGTATGTGTATGCCTTGTATTCTTCTTTAAAAAAAAATCCTTAAATCCTCAACATGTCCATGTGCCTCTAATCAGCTTCCTTTTGTTTAGCACTTTTCCCCCCATTGAGCATGCCTTAATTCCACAAAATTATTTTATCCATTTTCAGTAATGATATGGAGTAACTATAGATCTTGTTTGTATTGACATTGTTTTTTATGAATTGTTTGTAAACATTCAAACAAGTCATACATTGTTTGAATGTTTACATTTAAACAAAACAGTGCTCTGAATCAATGTTTACATTCAAACAATTGTATTTATATTGTTTGAATGAAAATCCTTTCAGACCTCTACCCTAGAATAACTTCTCCTTAAGTATGGTGTTGCTTGGTATTCAACATGATGGTCACTGACATTGGAAGAAAGCCTCACATCCTAGTAACCCATAGCTTCATGCCTCTCTAAGAGCTCCAATTATATCACTAAATCACAGACTCTTCTGAGCTGGAAGGGATTCACAAGGATCATCAAGTCCAACAGAGAATAGCCCAAACTGGGATTGACCTGCAACCTTGGCATTGTTGGCCCTGTGCTCTATCATTATAAGTATCACCTGAAAGTAGAACCAAGGCATTCACAATTGCTTGGCAGTTCCTTGTGACCAGTGATTGGTAGAATTCACCATATATCTCTCTGGTTAAAAAAAACCCAGTGCAAAATATCAATACAAAAATTTATAATGAAGCTTAATAAGGAAGAATCTCTCGGCTTGGAATAAACCAGCAGGTCTGCTGGACAAAAGCAAAGGTCTTCCTGGATCAATGTCTAGTTCCTGACAGTGGCCAGAAAAATATGTTTAGGAACTAACACAAGAAAAGGGAAATCACAAAGTGATATTTCTTTCTCTGGTGGTATTTCATACTTGAGTGATAGTCACTTTCCAGTGTCCAATGTGGTGTATCTTTATCTAGTAGTTCTTGATGGATTTTTTTCTTGCCTGTCTCTTATATCTCTTTTTCAACTAATGAGCCTTCCACTTGATTTTTTCATTTGATGCCCTCTAGCCTGTGATGTTTAGTCATTCCAGTCAAATGCTTCTTCAGTGCTCTGTCTCCTACAGTGTCTGTTATTACTTCCTGTGCTTTCTCTCTTTCGACACCTGTACATTTAACTTGAGAATCAGACCAAAGTTTCTTTTCACTGGGTGACTCTATTTTCAGTGATCTCCTTTTGCAAGAAAATTTGGCAGTTAAAGTAACACATCTTGGAAAATACATGTTTCATTTTTCTTACAAGCCACCTCTTTTATTGTTGGTTTTTTTTCAAAGTAAATAAATCAGCATGTGAAATTACTAGGATAGAATTTCTGTAACATATTTTCTTGAAAGTTTTCTTGTTTTATTTTTGACAAGAATTCAAAATACCTAGTCCATAAAAGCAAAATTACTAGGAAGTCCTGTCTCCCTGCATGCAGCTAGCTTGCTGATACTTTACTGGTCCTGTTTTCCATGGACTTAATTTTTTGCTTTCCCTTTGTCTTCCCTTGCTCTCCTCAGATCTCTTTTCTGGTGAGGCAATTTAGTATCTGAAAGCAAGTGTTTATAGGGGCAGTCCAGGCCATCCAGATACAGTCCTTATTCATTCAGAAGACAGTTCTGATGTTGTTCCTGTTAATACCAATGAGTTTCACTATCCTGGTAATGCAAATGTCATTTTGACAGACCTATTAACTCCTTTATTCAGTGAGGAGCAAAACTGTACTCACACTTTATGACCCAGTTTTACTTTTCAGTGTGAAGGAGCTTTTCTTCCCCTTTGCTCCCTTCTCCCCTGATTCTTATTAAGTAGAACCAGAGCACACAGTTCACTACTGCTTTTAACTGATACCACAATGACAGGTCAAACAGTGGTAATTGGCTTTTTGAGTACATGGCTTCAAAAACTATGATGAGTGATACCTCAGAAGTGACATTTTGTCTGTCAGTAGAGGAGGAGTTGGAAAAGAGAAGATTTGGGATTCGGAACACGTTTGGTCAGAATACATTGCCAGAGCCCTGTGCCTTTCACCCAGCACCTCCAGGCGTTCAAAAAATCCAGGGAGACGCCACTGACAATTTCAGCAATTGCATCACTTCCAAATTTTGTGTGCTGAAGCTTCAGCATTAAAGTGGGAGTTTCAGGATAGCGATTTTTCATGAACATATTGTGTGAACAAGGTGTTATAATTGGTATATCTAATTTAAACACATTTGGCATAAAATTTTATATATGTGAATTTGTGTGTGAAAATCAAGGAGCTTTTTTTAAGCCTAGTTAGAGTTACTTGCCTCCAGAGTATTTTTATTCTGAGAACAGTGCTCGAGATAATTCTAAATGGGAAATAACTGTGAAATAGGACAAAAATGAAAAATTACCTTTTCATTTTATCTGATTCCATGTGAATGGATTTATAACAATTTACAGGGAAGATAAGTGTCAAGCAAATTTCATTAACCAATGAAAAGTACAATAATGGTTCCACACTGAATTTTATGTACCACATAAAATGCATAAAATTCTTCTTTTCATCATAGAAAGAAGATAAAATTTTCACAAAATTCAAGTAGGTTCCCTATTCCTGGGACATATGAAGAACATTTAAATAGGCATTATTTCAAAAGTAGTAAGCTTTACAGAGACTGTGTCGATTTCTAGAAGACAAGTCAACCTTTCAAGACTGGAAAATAAGGTCATCTGGAGATCTACTCATGCTAGACTGTTTCTTTTTTAATAAGTAAGAAAGTTTTCCAAGTCCCTTGATGGCTGTAACTTCAAGACACCAGTGTTGTTTCCATTTTTTTTCTAACTCTTACCTCATCTGTCACCTTTTTAAAAAACAGCATCAATGGCTCACAAATTCTGGGTGATATGTTTTATTTATAATGGTGAAATAAACACCTAAGTATTAATCCAGAAGTTGCTCATTCCTGGTATATGCAATCTGCCAAAAAAACCTCAAAACATTCAAGAGGGTTTCTCCTGGAGAAAAGTTTTATGGCATAAAATGGTATAAAATAGAGACCTTTGAATATTCTAGCCAAGGATCATGTTCAAAGCACGCATTTTTTCAAGGAGGAGGGATGGGAGTTGTGTTTGCTGTGAATGTGGGAATAGCAGTAACAAAAATGTAAATGTAAGCTTCTACTAGTTCATGTATATCACCAGGGAATAAAATGCTTACCTAGCTTTTATATCACCAGTACTTAATTTAATCTTTTTCTTTTATTTAGTTGATAGCAAAAAAAAATTCCAGTGCTTGTCAGGGCACATAGGTGATTCTAGATGCTCCATCCTCTGAATTAAGGGACAGTCCTGCAGCAGTTTGGAATTATGGGTTTATGTAGAATTGCTAGTTATTTTTATAGCTGTTGGATTCATGAAAATCCATGCTGAGTTTGCCTTTGTGCCCTTCTGTGCCACAGAGGTCTACATTGCCTTTTCTGAAATGTGTTTTAGGCCCATTGGAGCCTGTGAATCTATGCACTTGTGTACACATTGTAATTAACTTCTCCATTCTTGAAAAAAACATAGCAACCTGACCTCTGCATGAGACTTAATTCCTGCTTTGTTAAAAAGAGCTAGCAGCTTAGAAGACCTGATTAATTATATTTTTACTTCATTTTTTGGAACCAGAGTCTAAGACAGGCACTTCCTTTCCAGTGAGAATTCAGAGGACTTCTCCTTCTATATTTCCTCAAGAATGTACCAGATACTCTTTTAAAAATGTGACAGAAGATGAGGAAGCCTGCGGGTTTTCCTGCATAATATCCAGTGAGTGGGAGCACTATTTCGGAATGAAGGGAGAATTCTTACGCATATCTTTCTCTTTAAAGAAACAGACCATAACCACAAGGACACAAAGAAAACAATCTCCATCTCTTGTGAAAGGGAATAACAGCACTCAGGACCCTAGCCCCGACTAAAATTTCATCAGCAAAATTGTGTAGGAGAAATCAAATTATTTCTGTTTTCATCTAGCCCAGTCAAGAAGGTTTCTGAAGTAGTTGGGATCAATCAGCCTTTGTGACCTCCCAATTACCACTTGTATAGGTTTGTCTCTGCATGTCCTTTAGTAAAATAAATCTTCTATCTGAATTTCTGAACTGGAAAAATACTGTATAACTGTAATGAATGTAAAACTCAGGCCACTTATGTCAAGTTAAATGTTCTGCCTCTAGTTCAAAATGAACAAACCAACCATCCACAAAAAGGCAAGGGACAGCTAATTTGTGCAAAGACAAAAGTCTCTCCTGTTTAAAGAAATATCCTGGATCTTGGCCTCAGCTACATCTGTGAATATTTTCTCAACTTTAGTTACATTTTCTAAATAAGGATATTTGACTGTAAAAATTACTCCAGTATGTGGATGGCAAATACTCAAATCTAAGTTGTATTCGTTATCTTCTCAGAGAATCTAATAGAACCCAGTAATTATTTGGAAAAATGTACAAGTTATTAAGAGATGATGTATGCCTATGCACAACAATAAAGCTGAAGAGCATAATTATCTGTTGTCCTGCAGTTCATAGCTATCAACAAATCATAGAATCACTTAAAAGTCTATGCTGGAAGGGACTTCTGAAGACCACCTAGTCCAACATGTTTTGAGAACAGGCCATTAGATGCAGTTACCCTGAGTCCTATCAGGTCAGCTCCTGGACATCTCCACTGATAAAATTTCCTTGGTTTGTCAGCAAATGACTTCTTCTTTGCTTCCTGTCTTGTGACTAGGTCTCTTTGTGAAAAGTGTTCTTTTATGTTCTCTAGATTACAGAAGAAATTTCTGCAGCCCCTCCACAGACCCTCTCCAATGTGGCAATCAGAAACAAATCAAATTTCATTGAGATCAGATCAAGTGTACAGCTACATGCATATTTAGCTAAATACATTTAAGAAAACAAATGCACATGATAATGATGTTTATAATAAAAGCACTTGGAAAAAAAAAGTATTTAAAATGTACTGTGCACTGTGGTTGATGTTTGCTTACTCCTGTGAATAAGAGCAAGAATAATGAACTCATTAACACATTTGGAACTTATGTAAGTGGGTTTTTAGGAATATTTATCTGGTGTCTCATCTGAATTGTGTTCCACGTTTCAAATGAAACATTCTTGTCCTAACTACAGTAGGTCATCTTTTTGGTCTTTGTAGAGATCATTTGTGTATAAGATGATATGGTAATATTGGCCTGTGCTAGCAAAGTATCCATTTATAAGGGTGTCCAAACACACTATAGCACGCCTTAAAAGAAGGAAACATAGGTTTGCATTGCCATAGCCAACAGAAACAAAATGCCATCTGCTGCACAAGCACCTACATCACAGTCTGTGACAAATATTTTTCAGCATCTACACAAAGCAGCACACACAATTCATATGGATCACATAGGTTGGATTTGAAAATTGGAATTACATTCACATACAAAAGGTATGTGCTGAGATTTAACCCCAGCCACACAGTTGCTCCCTCACTTTAAGAATTAGAAGAATAAAATAGAGAAAATTCATGAGATACAGTCAGTGTAATAGGTAAAGAAAAATCCATACATGCAAGCAAAGCAAAATAAGGATTCATTCACTATTTCCCATGGGCAGGAAGGTGTACAGTCATCCCTAGGAAAGCCATCTTCTATCACATGTAATGGTGACATGGGAAAAAAGACACCATCGGTCCAAACAACCCCCCATTCTTCTTTCCCCAGCTTTATATACTGAGCATGATGCCATATGGTCTGAAATATCCCTTTGGTCAGCTGGGGTCAGCTCCCGGCCTCTTGTGCATCCCCAGCCTCCTCGCTGGTGGAGTGGGGTGAGAGGCAGAAGAGGCCTTGATTCTGTTGAAGTGCTGCACAGTGATAAGGAAAACATCCCTATGTTGTCAGCACTGCTTGTAGTGAGGATGCAAAACACTGCCCCATGTCAGCCACTCTGAAGGAAATTGCCTTTACCCCAGCCAAAACCAGCACAGTGTGTTTCCTACCATGCAGATGAAACTAAGTAGTGAGTCAAGTTGGATATGCTTTCTGTTCCTTCCAGTTTAGTGGTGTATCTATCTCATGTAATACCCCATACAGTGCATAGAGCAGCCTATACAAGTCACATGGAATAAAAGTTTTGCATGTATGAGAAAAGTTTCAGGCTTTCTATATTTAGGTATGAAGAAGACCTAGGTAAAAGTTATCTTCCATGTTAAACTGTGGGCAGGGACATACACATTCTCTGCAGATTGAGTCATTTAGTCCTATGACCTCTCTGCTCTTCAGCATTTTAAATACCTCTCACTGTCTGTATTCTGATAGAAAGTCAAGATGATGACTTCCTCAGTCAATCATGACCTGGTTCACTGAGTGTCTTCAGCTCTTTTTTACATAAATGGGAGCTGCCTGTGGTGAGAACCTTTGAAAGTCTGCCCCCAAAATTACCATTTCCCAGATTGACTCTGTTTTCCTGTGAACCTGGGAGGGTGGATGAAGATGTGTGTCTCAGCTACATTTAGGTAAGGACCATTTGCAAAGCTACCTCCAGGAATCTTCCTTTGTGTAGACTAGAATAGGAAAGCAAATGTCAAGAGTCTCTGGGTTGTCTTGTAATAGTAATTTGTTTGCTTTCCATGCAGAAGCACCCTTTCAGGTTGTAATGTATTTTACCCTGAATTTTGAAGATGAACACATTTTAACTAGTCAATATTGAATGTTTACATTTGTACAAGAGCAGAATTCATACATCTTGTGCTTTTGTTCACTTGAAAATATTTAGTTGCTTGTTGTTCATCAAATATATAGTTCATAACAAATAATGATACCTAGTTTCCATGAAGTTCCAAGTTTCCCCTGGTGAAATGGAGCATGCATTTTCTATTATAATGGGTTTTTTTTTGTAACTCACTAACCTTTAGATAGAAACAAAAATGTGTCTGCTACTTATGCCAAGAGAAAAATAAATAATATGAAAATTTTATTTTTCATATTCATTATGGCATTTATATGTGAAATAGCTATTAAAAGAAGAGTTAGGCATGTTAGTATTACATTTATGTTTCATTTTCATTATCTGTTTTAAACGGTTTGTCAAAGTTTGTACCTACCCCTGAACATTTTAAAATAAAGGCACAGTTTATTTTATCTAAGATAAATATTGACAGTGTTAGGTCAGTGGTTTGACTCTGTGCTCTTTGAGGGCTTTTTCAATCTAAATGATTCTATGAATCTATAAATGATTTCATCTTCCTTACACTAGAGCATCTTCTCAAATATAGTAATTTAGCCAATCTGCATCAAGAGAGAAAGCTGTCCAGGACATGCTCTCTGTCCTTAAAGCTGGCCAGCTGGCACAGCCTGGCTTGTACATACAGCAAAGTTACTTTCCTCTCCCAAAACCAGCTACCATTTAAAGGGAAGTGCCCATACTGCCTACAGGGAGTTGGAATAAGTGCCAAACTGTACTCAGACATGATCAGGGAGAGTGCTACTGGCCAAGGCAAAAAGCATGCAGCCATTCTTGCTGACAGTATAACACACTTATACTGTTAGCAAGACACATCTCACTCCAGTTCTTAGGCCCATACCCCACACTATGGCACAGGTGTAGCCTTCCCCTGCCCCTGTATCCAGTGAAGCAGTTATCCTGAGGTGACAGTCCATCTGGCTTCTCTCACTTATATGTTAGTATGGGATGAACCAGTATCTGGAGACTCCTCTTCCAGTTGGATATAAGAAGTGCCTAGAAAACTGTACCATTTGCTTCCCATCTGGAGCACTGTCATTAGTTGAGATGAATGCCATCATAGATGCTGTGGCCTGGATTCATCCTGCCTAACACTGGGAGTCAGGCATCTGATTTAAACATACTGCATTCAAGTTCCCTATTTAGTCAATGGAAAAAAAAGTAAACATGTGAAATAAATAGCCAACTCAAAATCTGAACTGACCTCTACAAGCGTCTCTTCTTCACTTTTGCCTATAAAAAGACATAACTAAATGAATTTAGGTGGCTACTTTGGTCTAAAGACAAGAATCTGGTTGCCAGATTGACCAGTTGAATCTGGTCTGGCAAGCACATTCCTGAGGCCCGATTACAAACTCTGACGGCACAGAATCTTGGATTGCCCATTTTCTTTTAACTGTATAATACTTGCCCCTGCAGAGGCAAAAAATATTTGGAAATAAGGCTAAAGTGTAAATCATGTAACAATGTTTGCTAGTCTGTAGTCAGTATGAAGTAATAGCTCTGAAAAATTCATCCTCTTTACTTCAGTTGATCACAGAGAAACTATGAAAATTAGGATTCCTGTCTTCTTTTAGGTAAACAGACTATATCTTCCCAAATTTTGCTAGATAAATTTTCTACTATTTGAATTTGAATCATATCTTGTCAGCAGCATTTGTTCCTGAAGAACTGATAGGAGCTACAGTTACTGGAAGGAAGTTATTAAAAATCCCACATTTGTGAAATCTTACTCAGTATCTGTTAAATTTGGAAGACCTAATGCAAAACTTAGAAAAAGTTATCTAAATGATCTATTAGGGTATAGCAGTTACAGTACCAAACCATACTACACACGGCATATAAACCCTTTTGCAGAGAGAATTTGTTTATTAAAGAAACAGATCTTGTGCTTATGGGAAATGCATGTAGTCTGGTTCCTCCATCTGTCAGGAACTTCTTCACTTTATTTTACTCTTATATTGTCAACAGTGCAGTCTCTACTCTGAATGCCAGCAGCACTGTGATCATAGCTTCTGGTATATTTCACTGAAAATTCCTCATGGCAATGCTGAACACAGTTAAAATCAGTTTGGGTTTTGTTTAACCATACCTACATGGGAGAATTTTTTACTGCTTGCAGCATCCCCTTTGTTTTGGTGAATCCAAAGGGCAAAATTGACTACTGGATACATCTAAGCAGTAAAAGAGGACAAGAGAGCAAGCTTAAACATTCCTTGTCTGTGCACACTGCAAAACTCTTCCCTCAGTGCTGGCTCTCTCCTGTAGCTCCTGGTACTTTATTCCAGATAATAGTTTGATATAGTTCGAGTAATATTTTAATTGAGAGAATCCAACCAGGTTGGATTCTAAGGCACACAATTCTGTAGTGCTCTCCCACCTGCCACCAAACTGCCTCTCAATTAGGCAATGTCATCCTACAGAGGTTCTGTGCAGAATTCCACAAAAAAGCTCACATGTAGTTTCAGATACCTTGAAGAATTGGAAAAGCTGGAGAAAAATAACTGTTGTAATTGTCTCCAGGGCCACCACAGGGCCTAGAAGAACCAGAAGGCGAATATTATGGCTTGAAATCACCATGTGACTTTAGGCAAAGGGTTAGGCTTTTGTCATTCTTTTATATAGCACTGTAGGCATACTAATAAGATCTACACTTCAGACATACTTCTTTTTGATGCTGTGAATGTTAGTTTTACCCAAATTCTATTTATCCAATTTTTACAGTAACTTCCAAGTTGATTTTATCTTGCTTTTATTTCATAGTGCAGGGTGCTAAAGCAAAATCAACATTTTTCTTCATTGTAAATGAAGAAATTGCAGGTGTTAATAATATTAACTGAACATCTGATTTGTATTGAATTTTAAATCAAATGCAAGTACAAAAATGTTGTTACAATGTGATGCCAAATCTGAGAGTGCAATGTGACAGCTTAGTCATATGCATATCTTCTTTTAATATAGCTCATTCATGTCCAAAAGTCTGCCAGGTTCATAGGATTTCAAAATAACAGAAAGGAAAAAAGAATTTCATTTAATCTGCCCTTCTGATTTTTAGCTTTTTAATTAATGTAATTTAATGCTGAAAACTTGGATTTCATTCAAAGCTGCTTTTGACAAGCCAAAGGTGATGGTAAATCTGAGAACTTGTATAAATGAATAAACAATTCTGAAAAGCTGTTGCTTGGGTGCTGGTTTCAGTTTGTAATGTCTTTCACCAATGTGCACTCTTGTGCTCAAAGTCTCTGGTGTTGGAGCGCATGATATCCTGCTAAGCATGCCATTGTATTGTATTCTATTCTGGATGTATTAGTTTTATTCTGGATGTATTCATTTTATTCTTCAAATACAGCCCATAAAGTAGATTTGCAGTGAAAAATGTTGATATTTAGCAGTGCCTTGTAATATATCAAACAATATTAATTTAAAATCTTCTGCTAGTGAGACCTCCTGAACTTTGGCTAAAGGTTTGAACTTTTCAGTCACCATGAAATTATTTTGGGCAGCTGGCCAGTTTCTAAATAGGTTGTGTGGACATCAGTGGCAAATTTGGAATGATTCATTTCAGCCTGTCAACTAAAATGAAAGCATAGGAGCATTGCTGTATTTTTTTAATCACTTGATTTCACTGAAATACTTACAGAGCATTTAAGTGAATTTCACATACGCTTGCCTCATTCAGCATACGAAAACTGCATCTTTCACTCTTTCAGTTTTGCTCATTACTTGCTCCTCTTCCATGATGAAAACTAAATGAAAAGAGAACAACACAAAAAGTTAGAATGATTAGATCTTACCCTTTAGATATGGTTAATTCTGTATCTCCTTTAGCATGTTCTTACCAAAGTGTTGGTATCTTAGAAGCTCATAGACTGTGTTAAATTTGAGCTTTTGGTTTGTTTTGGGAAGATCAATACCTTTGAGATTGTTTCTGTCCCTAAATGCAAATCAATGATACTAAGAAATACTCATGTTAGTTTGCCCTTTGAACTGTTCAAGTCCTCTTGTTCATATTACCAGACCCTGGAGCACTCCCACCTTTCAGACCATCAGCTTCCACCTGAGAAAATCATGAGAGTTCTTAATGTGCAGACACTTTTCACATCCTACTTCCACAGGAGAGGATGCCAGCTGGAGGGGTGGTGTAACACTGCCTTGCATTCACCTGAGTATCTGAAATGCACTGTGGCATGTTTCTTTTGCCAAACACAGAGAGAGATTATGGAAATGCAGCTCTCCTAATCAGCTCCTGATGATTGTCTCATTCCAATTCTCTAAGTGATTTTCCAGCAACTCCGGTATTAAAGGAGTTGCAGTATGTACTTTAAAAGAACTCAGTACTTTCACCCTGACCACATTTACAGTGATTTCTATTTGGATGACCTTTTTTCTCATGCAGAGTCATTACCTGCTGTCTCCTTTATTGGTGCCCTGCCTTTCCCAGTCTTCCACTTTTACCACCACTCCTCTTACTATGTGAATTTAAGACAACCACTTATAAGTTATCTTCATTTCTGAGGGACCAGATCTTAATTATACCAAAGGTGATTTTGGCAATCACATTTTTGTAAGGAAACCTTGAAGTCAAAAATAAATATACAATTGAAACTGCAATAAGTAGGATGAGTAAGACTATACCACGTGACACCTGTGCCATTGGAGAGAATTGGGACAATAAAGCATTGTCTGTTGCCACCCCATTCATAGTGTGTCCAGGTCAGGAGGGTTTTCTTCAGAAGAGATTCAGTCTCACACTGGACTATCTGTCCCATCACACGTGGGGTTCAAAGCCACCCTAAGGACCAGCCATTGCTTGGGATCCTTAAGCCCAGACTGCATTTTTGTGTAACCAATGTGGAGCCTGTGGTTTTGTTTCCTCCAAGAAGAATCTGGTTTGCTTTTCAACACAGCACATAAACTCAACCAGAAGATAAAAAGTGTTGATGATTCAGATTTCAAATTGCTCCAAACCAAGTGGAGACATGGCCATAATGCCTTTCTGTGAGAAAAGGATCACACAAACATTCTCTTCACCTATAAGTCTGTTTTTCCTCACATCCATCTTTTTAATTGTTTTAAGACAATTATGTGAACAGATCAGAGAGAACTTGGTGTTCAGGGACCTGAAGGGACCTTGAAGTATTATTCAAACAACCACAGGAATCCCAACTTAAAATATCCTCTCTGACATTCCTCACCATTTATTTGCTATTTGGAAAAGTGCATCTGATATGTGTTCAGAGTGGACAGTTGTACTGTATGCTTTGTGCCATTAAATCTGCTCTTGTGAATTCAAGCAGCATATAAGTAGTGAGACAAAAATTTCTTCAATGGCTTTACAGATGTTAAATGTTTTTACAATCCACAAGAGAATTTAGCCAGGCCAGGCTGACAAAATATTGTTGAGCATTTCCAGTAGGCTCTTGGGCTGCAGATGGAGGGCTATGCAGAGCAAATCAGGCCACTGTGCATTTCCTTATCAATAGTAAGAATAATAAATAAAATCTAAAAATCATAGAGAAGAATGTCCAGATATTTTATTTGAGTTTATTGGGTTATTTGGGTCTAGCTGTTGCTAGAATGTTGCTAGAATGTTGTTCATTCTGCACCATCATAATCCCATTTCAAATAATCCTGTATCTTTAAAAATCTATGTTTGTCAAGTGTTAGAGAAAGTTGAAATATAAAGGTTCTAAGTAGCAATACAAAACAGGATGTGTGTCATGTGGAGCAACAATTACACCCTAAGTGCACGGAGAAGAACTCAGGGAAGCTAAATGCCTCACACTCCCCAATATGTAATATTATCACAGCAGGAGTAATTGGAGATATTCTATAGAACTCCCTTCACTTTAGGTTATTTTAAAGTCTATCTTAAATCATTCTCCTATCCCCTTCTTTACCTTTTGAATGACACAGTTTTCTGCTTTCAGGCTCTCTGTGCTGTTTCTGCACTTAGACTTCAAACAGCATTGCAGTGCTCTCTGTTCTGTATACATTGACTTATGAAAACAGGAGTTCATAGCTGTAAGGGACATTGTCTGTGCCAAAAATATGCATATTTATGCAATGTTTTCTTATTGAAAAACAAGTATCAGAATCTAGAAACCTTTTTTTCATCTAAAAATAATGCCTTCCCAAAGCTTTAAACAGTACAGTGTTGCAGAAAAGCCGTTAGATTATCCAATTAATTTATTTTTCAGAGAAAGATCTCTTTTGGCAGTACTCTGGCATTTCAGGGGTTCAGACTAGTCTGATTTTGAAATGATTAAGGACTTCTCTCTGGAGATCTCTCTGAACACTCACAGATTTTCCCATAAGGCTAGTAATCTTAAGTCTCATCCTAGAAATTCTGTTTCTGAATTTCATTCTCTCATTCCTTTATTTGGTGTACACTATTGTATTCTTGAAGTAATTTATTTTCAAGTATTTGTTATGTAAATTTACTTCATCACTCCTGCTCTTACTTTATCAGTTATGGTAGATGGGGAGTAAATAAGGGGACCTTTTAGTCTTTCTCCTTTTTTCTCCCTTGTCTCATTTGGTTAACACAGCCCTCCCCTGGTTTCATGGCTCTCCTCAGCACTATTTTGTCTTGTCAGTGATAAAATGGTAAAACAGCATTTAGAAATTAATGCATACCCAGATATGTTCTCTTCAAAGCAGCATGGCAATGAGCTGGGAACTTCTGTATCATTTTTCATACCTGTGTAATATCTAACCAACAGAGCTTGGTTGTGAACATAACCTTTGGCTGGTAGTGCAGTTGGTGCCCAAACTGGCCTTTTGATGCTGTATTGAAGTCCAAGTTCTTGCTTAGTTTCTGCTCTTATTCTTTATCTAGAATTTTTTCAGTCTCTTATTTCCTATTTCTAAGTGTGTCCCTTTCCTTGTCCAATGTGACATTTGCAGCTCTTCACATTTTAGAATCACATGCGCTAATGTCATCATTTCTTCCTTTTAAGGATCATTAATAGAGCAATGAAACAGGACTGGACACAATACAGATTTATGGAACATTTCCCTTTTATTCTGAATCATTAGTCTTTGTTTGTAGCTGTTCAGTTTTCTGCAGTTTTCAGCCCACGTGACATCTTCTATCCAGCTGAATATCAGTTGATTTTCAGTTTAAGCTGTGCTGTGGCTGGAAGTGGTGGTGTGGCTGATAGCATGACAGTGCAGCAGAGCAGTTTTTCTTCTATAGCATGCTGTGGGAGCATGTATGTCACTAGGCAGGGCAAGTGAGAATTAAAGCTTTACTTGAATTCCTGGGCAATTGCCCCTGGTAAAAATCTGTAGCTGATGTCTATCAACAGTATTCTCTGCAGATGCTGATAGTGAAAATGTCTTTTAAAATTTAAGCTTCTAATCCTTTGCTTACAATCAGGGATGAGAAGAAGAATTGGAATTTCAGTTGGATGCTTGCTGAAATGCTATATAATACACATGGAGTTTAAAATAAATGTGAAAATTAATTTCACTGCTTTTTTTTAACTTGGTATTTTGTTGCAATAACACACCTGAATTGCAACATAAGGTAATCTGTATTCAGGAATCATATCTCTATATCATATCTGTTTATCTTATTTATTTAGCCATCACTTGTCCATGTAGATACATGTATCTGCCTTTTCTGTATTTGGATGAGTGATATTCCATTGAATAACTTGTTTTGGGTAATTATATTATTTGTTATGTGATTTGCCATCGCTGAGTATCGCTGATGTATGTGGATTCTTTTGAGTTCTTTGTTATTACTTAAAATATTCATCTAAATGTAATTGTCCTGTTATTTTGTGTTCTGGGAGCTGGAGTCTCTTAAAATTTCCTGCCTTTTAGAGTGCTGTGTTGTCTTTGAGTATCAGAGAGCTGTCAGCATATACAGGAAGATGTGCCTAATAAGAAAAGGTTTTATTTGATGAAAGTGTTAGAATCTATGAAGAAAGCATAGAAATAAGCATATTGAATAGGGCACAAATATGCTTTGTATTTTAAAATTAAAATTATTAGCAATCATCCCATTTTATGTCTTTCAGTTAAAGGCATGGTATTTTTAGGCATTTGTAATCTAGCACAAGCCATTGATGCGTATCAAGTTTACCTTCTGTAGGTCTTTGCTGCCATCTTCTGTTCCTTTAAATAAGTGCCGTTGTTATTTGGATTCTGAAAAATTAGTGGGATATTACAGAGCAAAATTTCCCTTTCTGTTATTGTTTTTGTGTCTTTGTTTTCAGCTAAAGCAAAGTGAAGCTAATGCAGATACAAAGGAGAAGCTTCCCTTGCGTCTACGCATCTTTGAAAAATTTCCAAACAGGCCACAAATGGTGAAAATCTCGAAGCTTCCTTCAGATTTTACAGTTCCAAAAATAAGGTATTGATATATTTCCTTCCCTAGCATGCTATAAACTTTTCTGGGGTCACATAACAACCAAAATATTTCACTTTTTTTTTATTGTGTTCAACAGATACTTCAGAAAATAAGAAATTAAACAGAATTAACATAGACATTCAAAAGATGTAGCATTTTGGATAAACCTCATTTTTCTCATTTGGGGAAAAGCAATCCTAGCATTCCTTACACTTTATTGATGAAAACAGCTAGATTGATCAGAACTGACACAAGTACAATATAATTTAAAAGTGTGTTGTTTCTCCTCTTTCCTTTGGATTTTAGTTTCTTGGCTCATATAGATGACTAGCAGTCTAATGGATTCTCATGCAGGTTTTTAAAGCCAGGGTGAAATGGCATCAAATCATTAGAGAGGATCAAACAGACCATATAATACCAGTTAGCCTGTGATGACCTCGTCCTGTATTTGTATTTGTGTGGTTACCTCTTTCCTGTGAAATTCACCTTAACTGAAGATTGGATGCTCAGTGATCTACTAGATCATTCTTTACTGTGAGGGTAGTGAGGCACTGGGACAGGTTGCCCAGAGAAGCTGTGTGGATGCTCCATCCCTGGATGTGTTCAAGGCCAAGCTGGATGGAGCTCTGAACAGCCTTGTCTGGTGGAAGGTGTCCCTGCCCATGGCAGGTAGAGTGGAACAAGATGATCTCTAAGGTCCCTTCTAACCCAAACCATTCTGTAAACCTTTGATCATCAGTTAGAGTACAGTTACCTTTCCTTAGAGTCAAAAAAGTCTGACAGAAATCCAAGAGCTGCTCTAGTATATACAGGCTGCAAAGTCTGCTGAAACGCCACAAGCTGGCTGAACAGATCCTCTCCATGCCTGTGTCAATATCCTCAACAAGCACATGCCACAAGAGAGGATGATGTGAAGGATTACTGCCATTGTTCTGAGTCTACCAAGGTTATGTTTCTTTTGATTAAATTCACAAGGAAGCTAAGTCAACTGGTTTGACCTGTTTGTAGTACCTTAGCTGAACAAAAGGAGTAATGCTGATCAGAAGGGTCAGGAAAAGCAGCCTTCCAGACCTCAAGGAAACAATCACAGATGTTTTACTTTTACTATCAAAGTACCCTTTTGTTATATATGGAGGGTGTTCTTCTCCTGGTCTTGGTCCTTTTTGGTATTTCTTTCTAGTTGTGTTTTTCCCAGCATATTCTGTACTCACTCATGATCCTATTAACTACTGAAACAGACTTCAAACAAGCACTAGCAAATCATATCTTTAAATCTGAAGCTGTTGTACTATGTAGCAATATCTCTCCAGAGAAAAATTAGTTTTGACACAGTTCACACTGAAAGAGGCAACTCTACTGAACTTAAAATATGGCAAGATGAATGTATATTTGTTGTGAACAGAAAATGCTTCTGCTTTTTAAACATGGCATATGTGAGGCACAGAATTGCTGAAGTGCCTTAATACTGACATTCAAAACAGTTATATGAGCAGATGTTGTTTGAAATCTTCAAGAACAAATTTCATGCAGAGAGTATGTTTCCTTTGGATTATATCAGCATTTGATTTACATTGAAGTAACAACTTGCTGCTTAATGAGCTCAAAAGAGCTGAAAACTGCAAAAGGCACTTGAAATATTTAGCACTTTAATTGGTAAATAAATAAATAATAAAAGCAATTTTTTTAAATCTACATGCAAGAGATCCAACTCACAATTCAGTTATGGATTTCTTTAATAAATGAATTCAGGTGCTGTCAGTTGTTCTGGCACTCTGTTCATTTATGCATCTATACCCCAGTACAACTTTTTCTCATGAGTTTATGGATTTCAGCACTAATGGATTGTGACATGTCAGAAGGAAAACCAAATATTTACTCTTCTTGGGGTTTTAATGTGTCAATATCTTCTATTTGTTCCCAAGGGAAAGTTTTATGAAGCAGTTTATTGATCGCCAGCAACAAGATACCAGCTGTTTGCTGCGAAGACTTCCTTCAGCATCTTCTTCCTCATGTGACCACTCTAAAAGATCAGCAATTGAAGAAAACAGATATATTGATCAAAAGGTAAATCAAGAGTATAGGGTAATATATATCTTGCCTAGAGTATTGTGAGAAAAGGAATCAGTTTATTCAGTTTGTCAAACAACATAAAAAGTGAATAGAAGCTAGGATGATTGAACATAGGCTAAACAGTTATGTTTAATTCAGCCTAAAACAGACATCATAGCAGATCCTCATCTGGTTTAAATTTTCCCATCTCCTTTGAATTCAAAATTCAAGATTTGATACATTAGTTGCTTAATGCATGCATCATCTGAAGCAATTTTTTTTAAACAGTTCTGCTGTTAATCACTGAGAAGCTAGTGGAAAATTAAACTTTCTGAATATCACACTGGATTTTTTAGTGTCTTGATACTATTGCAACCCTGAAAACACACTTCACTGAACGAAGTGTGAAGGAAGTGTGAAGGAAAGAATAGAGCCTAAATTGACATAATCTACTTTAACAAGCAGAGCAGAAAAATTAAATTATTAATAAATTATTAATATATCTGTGCAATCACTGAAGATGAGTAAAAATCTAAAAATTATTCAAATTATTTAGAGGATATTACCCAATCTGTAATCCTGGGAATCAACAGAAAACAGACTCTGAACAGACATATTTGATGCCCATTGTGCTAAAAGCTGCTAGTCTCCCATGGATAATTAGATTTGAAAAAATACTAGCACTGCTTGGAATGATGACCATGATGATGATGATGATGATGCAGCAGCATAAGCAGATGTATCTGACTTCTGACACCTTATAAAACCTAAGTGGTGGAAAAAAATATTCATGTGCGTCATAGAAGATAAGTAGTTTCCCAGATTTCTAGTGGCATCTACAGAGATATCAGACCTTGACCACTTGCAAATTGCATAATTTAGCGACATTTTTATAGACAAAAGTACTTTCAGTATTATTATGTTTCAGTATTGTTTCAGCATTGTTCACTGTTGAATCCTCTTTAAATATTAACATCTGTGTTTTTCAAATATATTTTAAGTTACAGAATCACAGTCAAGAAAAAAAAGAGTTTATGTAGTGTTGTTATATAGTATAACTGGCTTTCCTAGTGTGTGTTTGCAACCATAACCCAGGGCAGCATTCATACAGGCAGAGTTGCAGAGCTGGGAGGCAAAATTGGGAAAGTTGGGGAAAACATTACTCCTCTGACAATTAATGCAAATAGGCAATTTGTAAACCAGTGTTGATTGCCATCCCTAGTTCTGTGCAAGAGCCCATTCTTGTGACTGATGTATCCTATGGCGTCAGTAAACCAAAGCAGAACAGCCTGACCTGGGAGGGAGGACTGTGGCAAAATATGGCATATCTGGCCAAGAAGGCTGTAGAAAGCAGTGAATCCTAAATGGACATCATCTGCTTTAACAAGCACAGCAGGAAAACTGGATAAGTTATTAAATGACAAGCCTAGGGGCTAGCAGAATTATGCCAAATATCACTAATAATGGATCTCAAACACTATGCCAGGGTAATCAGAGTACATTTCTACCATGTAATGAAGAAATGAACAAAGACCTTAAAGTTGTCTCAGCCACACAGGTAAGTCCACAGTATGCAATGCAGAGCTGTGCAGTGGCGCAGTAGATCTGTTTACATGAATATAATTTAGATAAATTAATTAAATTCCATCTTAATTCCTTTTGCTTGCTGTTTACCAAAGAGAATTGTTACTGTGTTTGAAGACAGATGAATACATGGCACAGTTTATTCAATGAGATCTTGCAGTATAAAAACAGAATGCTGCATTCTTTTCAAATTTTTACTTCCCTTCAAAAGCAAATATGCATTATCTGACTTTAATTTTTGAATTTAAATAAGCATTTGCAAATTGGTTTTGCATTATTCAACCAGCTTTAGGCACATACTTTAGGATTCTAATTCCTCAAGGATAGAAACAATGATGAGAAATATTTCTGATAAATTTAGCTTAAAACAAGGTATTTACACATTCCTATTAAGAGGAGAAAGCACTAAGAAGGATTTTTGAAAGTAATTATTCTAGCTTTCTATAGTTACAGTTGCCAAGGCAACCTCATTTTTGTATGATCAAATCTTCTTAAAACAAGTTTAGAATGACTGGTTGTGCTTAAGTATTAATCTTACATTCATACTTTACTATTCTTTATAAAAAAAAGAAACATGACAAAACATTTACTGATCTCAGTGCCTGGCAGGATGCCTTCTCACTGCTCCTATTAACAGTGTGATGGCTTCAGAAACTTTTCACATGCTTTTGCATTGTAGTTGAGAAAAAAGTGGAATTAAAAGGTAGAATCAAAAGGTGAGATCCTGCTGGCATATCTGACTCTGTCCTTCCTTTGTGGTAGCTGAACTGTGGCTAGTCCCTCCAGTTACTCCTGGACTTAAGTCAGTATCTCTATGTTCCACACCTGCTTAATTGATAGGAAGCCCTTACATTCCCCTATTTTTTCCTTATTTCCACTTCAGCAATATTCTTTTTTTTTCCTTTCTCTAAAAATCTGCCACTATATGGTTTTGTGTTCAGAATCAATCTGCCCAATAATTTGTGCCAATCAATAAAGCAGATTTTATATATGTTTTCTTATAGAATGAATTTAATCAGTGTTTTCAGTATTATAATTATTATAATTACCCACTTTGTTTAAAAGTTGTTTTAAGGTATAAAGGGGGAGTGCATTCTTCCTTTTTTTTTTTTTTTCCGAGGTATTCTACCTTCTCAAAAGAATTGAAAAATTATTTTTGGTGTAAATCACTGTAACCATGGCTACAATCCATTTGATATGATTTTCATCTATCCAAATCAAAAGAACATCTTTGGAAAACAGATTTCTCTGCTATACTCCTTTTTTCTAGTCAAGTCTGTGAGTTCTGTGGTCTTTTCCAGATTTTTTTAACTGTTATGAAAGTTATAAATTAACCAAACACTACTATAAAAAATCATTTTTAGATACCCAAATACCCTTTACATTTTATGTGTGGCATCTGAGTAGGTGTGTGGATACAGATTGTACCATCTTCTTCCTTCTACATCCAGTGACAGCAACACCTGGGCTCTCCCACAAACAGATGCCTTAGCACTGTGCTTTGTTTGAGTTGTTTATTATTATCTGTAACATTTGGTGTCTAAAACTGGGATTCTCTGGGGTTCTCTGAACTTAACACTGCTGGAAAGGCAGGATGATAATTTTTTGCTCTCCACTTGAGGTTCTACAGAGCAAATTTACTTAAACTCAGTGATCTTGCCACAAACCTACTCCCCTGTGTGCTGATCTAGTCTGTCCTGATGTGGTCTGCAGGCCATGAGTTGAAGAACATGGTTAAATTAGAGAAACCAGGTGAGCATTTCCCTTGTAGTAGAAAGCACTGTGAAGTTATTTTCTGGTGAAAGAAGATTTCTTGGAAAAGGTACAAGATTAAAGGAGAGATTTAGGGTATTAAATGTACATTATAGGTGAGGGAAAAGGGGAGTTTTAGGGACAGAGAGGGAAGTGTTCTTTTGTATTTCTACACTTTTAGGAAAATTATTCACAGTATGCTGGGAGTTTCCTTAGATAACCAACATTTCAGTAAATTCTTGGTCAGAAGAACAGGATGAAGTATGGAAACATAATTTTAGTCTGAGTGGGTGGATAAGAAGAAAGGAAGTTGGCAGAAAATATGGACATCTCTGTGGCTTTCATATAGCCTGATGTATATTTGCAGCAAGTTTCAGGGGGACAAAGAATTAAATTAATGTGAGATTTAGAACAAATCAGGTGTCCAGTGAAATATATCTAAGCTGGCTGTAGAGCATTGGCTTTACCTTCTTAACATCAAGACTGGAATCAGAGGGGCACAGAAACCCTTCAAAATGCTTTCCTAAGAGATATTCAAGTCTTAGCAAACCTTGGAGAAAATTATTGTGGTATGGGCATTTCTGAACTGGTTACTTATCCTTGGCATATGACACAGCACATGATTGTTCAATCAGAGTTCAAAACTGTCAGACTCCTGAGATGAACGTTGAAAATGCTTATGGTTCAATATGCACAGATAGTACAGATAACCCATGTGCGTGTCTGCGACAGTGGCAAAGCAGGAGTGAATTGCAAAAGAAAGCACAAGAGCAGTTAATATATCCATGTATTTTATAGTTCAGACTTGGAACATCTCCCACCTAATTGAAGGAATATAATCAAGTCAGCTCCTTTATTTCTCCATTTATAAGATTAATTTGATAGCAGCAAACATATTTTCTCTTTTCTCTCCCTTCTGTCATCCTGTTTCTTTGCTGTTTCCTTCCACATGTATGAGTTCTGGTTTTAGTTCTGCAAGCAGTGCAGTTAGTAGCCATTCCTTTCTGTGGTGGGAGCCAGGTGCAGCTCCTGGGAAAGCTTGACCTCCCACACTATGTGGTTCTCCCACTGATTTCCTGCTTACAGCAGAATGTACCTTTGTGCAGGGAGGTTGTGGTCAGGAAGTCAGAGCTGATCTCAGAGGTAGCCAGAGCCATTACCATGGAGGACTGTGAATATTCAGCCGCAGACCTCATGCTGGAATCTGTGTTTAACATATTTTGGTAATATCATAGATACTTCTTTTGTGAGCTGCTGAGACATGCCACCTAATACTTGATAAGATGTTTTTGTTTAATTTGGATATATGTTGTATGTTGGGTTTTTTTCTGATCCGTGCTCAGCTTCTTTAACTATTCTGTTTCTTGAGGAAAAAAAACCCCAATCTTCTAAGAGTATTCCAAAAGGATTCTTCCTTGTAAAAGGTGTTTATAATTGCAAAAGCTGAAATAGCCTTTCAGGTTTTCTAAGGCATGTAATTTAGTATGGAAGACAGGATGTCCCAAGATACCTTTCAAAAAACCATCAAGGGCGAAGACATGCTCATATATTTTATTTGTACTTTTTTTCCTTAAAACTAAGGGTAGAATATTTATTCATAAACTACAATGTTCAGAATTTCTGTTTCTTACTGTAATAAACTTATATCCCAAGTTAATCAACCTCTCTGAACATTATTTTGGGCATTCAGTTGTTAAAAGAAGAATTCTGCCACAAAAAATACAATAGTGTTGTGTTCCTTATTATTCTTTTCTGTAAGTAATTTGAAAGAATAATTTTATTACATTAATTTTGAATATATCAGAAACTAATAAAGTGTAATTGCACATGTGTTCCAAATAGAAAGGATTATTTATTTTTAAATACTACTAAATAATACATTTTTTTCTGAAGCAATTATTGCAGAATTTCGTACATATCAGCAAAAATCATTCAAACTTTTTCTTCATTTTCTGAATTTGACTGAATTGAATTCTGTTCTATAATTTATGTTTCCATATATCACTTGTTAAATAAACACAGCCAAGTACTTCAAGTCTTACCTATTTATGTCATTCACAGGATAATGACAAAATCTATCTTGTTATGACATTGAGAAAAGTCATTAAAACAATGTACCTGCTGGAATGATACTGCCTTATGGATCCAACATTTTCTTGCTCATTACAGTCATGATTTTCAAAGATGATTTTTGTGCCTTATCTGTTCTCATCAGTTCTTTCTAAATTAATATACATAAATACAGTGATGTATTTCAGGTTTACTGAAAATCAGCTGACCTCTTTGTCTCTTTTACATTTCAAAGATTTTCTTGTTTTCATATAAAATGGTTATATAAAAATGTCCCTGTGTCTAAATAACCAATTTATAGATTTCTTCCTCATTAAGCATTTTACCAAATACACATTTGAGCTGGTGATATTTTACTTCTCTGAGCATGTTTGCCTTCAGAGTGGAGAAGACACAACTGCAATAGTAGCAAGACTGTTCTGTTGTGGTCTGTCTCTGACTTCTGATGATTTTAAATTGCTCTGTCACCCTTGCCCCTGCATAGTATGTTCAAAAGTCTGCCTGAAAAAATGTCAGTTTTCAATTGCATTTTGAGAGAAAGGAGGCCAGGGACAGGATACTTTGCCATTTTCAAAAAGAGCCATAATTCAGGACTTCCTTCTGGCATTTGTTTTCTACTTCATGAGTTTTACACTAAAGTGTTTGATACAAAGCCTATGGAGATGTATTAAAATACAATTATAAGATCATACTTCTCTTTTTTCTTTAATCAAACAAAATACAAACATGAAAAAGTTTTGGTGCAATTGTACTATAAGAAAGAGCACACATTAGTTTGGTGTTGAGGAAAGAGGCAATGAGAGATTGAGTTACAGGAAGGCCCTTCAGTTTGAACCTTCTACATTACTATTTCCTGCTTTACCAAAGAATCCAGATTTCCATCTCTAGGCCCTTCAGCATCCCCCATCCACTCACAGGACTCATTCACAAGAACTGATCAATAGTAATGATCACTTCTTTCTAGTGAAGGCAAGTACATGTGCTTATACAACCAGAAGCAATAGTTTTCCTTACCTCTCCGTTGAAACTCCCTGTCCATATCTTCCATTCTCAGTCCAGCCCAGTCTGACAGTCCCTTCTTCCCTAGAGCTTCAAGATCCTCCAGCACTGTACACCCAGCCAAACATAAAAACCCTACATCAGCTTGGCCTGGACTCCTTAGTTTCATCTGCTTTTGGCTGCCATGAATAATCTACCCTGTGCTTTTTATCAGCTCTTCACAGGGTCTCCCTGACTCCTGCACTGAGTAGACAGAAAACAAAAGGAAGCAAACTTGTCCAAGGCTGCACTTGCCAAAATTATCAGAGGGATTGCCTCTTCTATGAGAGCAAGCTGAAAGAGGGTTTTTCAGCCTGGAGAAAGAAGCTTCTGGGGAAACCTTATAGCAGCCTTTCAGTAGCTGAAGGGGACTTATGCTATGAGGACAGACTTTTTTACAAGGGGCTGTAGCAACAGGACAAGGGGTAATGTTTTTAAACTAAACAAGGGTAGAGTCAGGCTAGATATAAGGAAAAAATTTTTATGATGGCAATGGTAAAACAGTGAAACAATTTGCCCAGCAAGATGGTGAGTTCCCTGTTCCTGAAAACATTCACTTTCAGGTTGGATTGGGCTCTAAGCAACCTGATGTAGTGGAAGATGTTCCTGCACATTGCAGGGGGATTGGACTAGATGGTCTTTCAAGGTCCCTTCCAACCCAAACCATTCTATATTTTTACAAAAAATCTACCCATTAAACCTATGAAAGTCTAAAACTCAGGTATACCAAAGTGGAAAAAAACCAACTGTGTTACTATAAGGCATAAAAGAGAGGGATCCTTCTCCTTCCCTTGAGTTGCTCTTGCATGTGTCTGAGATGGACTATCCCCCCTTTAGGTCCTTAGAGATTTTATGAGTGCTAATATTAGCCTTGTCCACATTTTCAGACCTAATTAAAAAAAGTTCTTGGTTATGAAAAGATGTATAGATTTTCCAGAACAGTAGTCAGCTAATTAAAAGAATTTTACCTTCCTTAAGGGAGAGGCAGCAATCAAGAGCTACAAAATGAATCAAGGCTGCTTCAGGTCAATGACTCCCAGGAGTTAAGGCAATTATACCACTTCTCATTCTAGACATCTGATCCAAAGGGACAGTCTTTGAGTTCTTGGGGCACTTATCTAATGCTGGACCACTTTCTTGACTGCATAGTGAGCCTGTTTCTTACACAGGACAACCTCACAAAGGGCCAGATTTTCAAAGTTCAAATGAAAATATTTAGTTCTACTTTGACAGGGGGAAATGGATTAGTGATCTCTAGAGCTCCCTCATAATTTCAACCTTTTTGCAAAGTTTTCAAGAGAGCTCAAGAAATTCCCTGCTACCTATAGTCGCTTAACTTGCTTAAAATTTTGTGAAAATTTTGTTAGGTATCTACCAAAAACTTGCAGTCTGGCCTTCCATCACTCTTCATATGACTTCTGTCACACTCATTTTGAAAGAGTCCAATCTCTTCAAACGAAAGATGCAGAATGTTGTTGAACAAATATTTGCATTTGAGAGGCTGCACAGCAAATTCCTGTGGGCCAGAAATAGCCTATGTTTTATGGAATGCTCAAGCTTTGAACAGATTCTTCCCAAATATTTCCTTGTTCTTTCATAAAAATTATTCTGATGTATATATTCAGCTTATTGTACTGACTCTTCATATTTTCCCTAGAAGCTGTATGTCTTTAAATAACAATATAGTACCTAACAATCTGTTCATTCTGCAAGTCTGCATTGTATTTGCATAAAACAAATTCCAAACTAAAACAGAAGCTTTGGAGGTTTTTTTTCCCTTCCTTGGCATTTCTGGCATGGCACAGCAGATTATTCCCATATGGTCCTGCTGTTGCCTTTAAGAGCCTTATTAACAGCACTAGGCCAAAACTCCTTATTTTCATATAAAACTTAAGAAAATACCTTATGGAAATGCACTGCATGCACTGTTGTTTTGTTTTGTTTTTTTTTTTTTCTACTGTCAAGCAAACATTTCAGGTATTCATATTTCATTATTTATTTATGACCTTGTGTCACTTTGTATTCCCAAACAACCGCCAACACTTGTCTCTTCTGCCAGCTTTGAAGCAATCTGATACAAAAATCATACACTACATCACCACAGATTTTACCTGTTGATAGAATACAATTTTTTATCAAATTCGAGTTGAAAATAATTGCTTTATGTAGCATTTGCTGAGGTCTAGGAACTATAAACATGTTTCTAGAGAAACACATCAAACCTTTAGTAAATCAAAATATACAGCATTTCTCAAAACATAAAACCATTCATAACATGTCTTAGCTGGTGTAAATTGGCAAACATTGCCCTGAAGTCAGCAGTGATGTGCCAGTACATCTAGTATGTAGAACTGGTCCACAGTCATTTTCTGACACTTCACAAAGGTTTTTTCTTGTGTTGCTTTGCTTTTGATCTTATGCCAAGGATTTTCTTCTTCCAGGGTAGAAAGCCTGGATTTTTGAAATACACTACTAAATAAACAGTTCTTGAAAGTGTCTGCAGTACCTTTTCAAAGCAGCGGGTGGCACTTGCAGAGCAACAATGTTCAGTGATTTAGCTTATTTTATAATGGTTGCTTTGTCCTTGTCGAGAAATGGGATTTCATAGGATGCAGCATTTAGACCAAGTTCACTCTGACTGAACGGAATTATTTTGTCTGCTTAAAGTCTGTCCTGCCAACAGCAGCAGAGGGTATCAACACTTGTGTAAGAGAAGCACTACCTGCAGATTTTGTAATTCTGTGGTCATGTCTGTGTAAATAAGCTCAAAGAAATGTGAGAACCAAGACACAAGCTTTATTTATGGTTTAGCAGCAGCACACTATATCCATCTTAAACCTTTTCACTCAGGAAATAGCATTGGGAATTTGCTGACCTGCCACAGCAGGTCCTTGCAGTTTAAAGTGCAAGAGTTCTTTAAAGTGTGTTGCTGAAAACATTTTAGAGTAATCAGATGCTGTTAGGTGATTTCAAGACAGTGTCATATGCTAAAAAATAATGTTCAAGCTATATGGCACTGTAGTTTCTGCATGAAGTGTGCTTATAGGTGGTAGAGAGAAGTAAATAAATAAATAAAGGCTGATAAAGATACACTGAGGGCGTCCTCACAGTGCAGCACAATCTGTAATAAAAAAACCCAGCAGGCTAGACAGATACACCCTAAAATAACCTCAGTAGAGTGTACTGTACTTACTTAATTTCACATTGTCTGATTGAATAATGTCTTTTGTGTGTTAACACTGTTTATAATTTCCTCTGCAACATTCCAGAACTCGGCAGGTATCACAAGTTTTAATTGCCAGCCTCATTCTACACCAGCATGAAGCATCTAGACATTATTAAACAAAATACTGATCATCAGCCCCATTTTCTGTTTATACAGTCCCATTGCATTTGCCTGGTGTGCTATGCAAATTTGGAAAATTAAATGGGAAGTAGTTTAGTTCATTTCTCTAATATAGAAAATAAGGATGCATATTTTTTAAATCTATAGTAATGTTTGATTTTATTCAGATGCATATTGACATATGTGTGTTGCTATTTGACTGACTACTGACTCCTTTGAATATGAGAAATAGATCAATTGTGCTTATCTAAAAGTATTTTCTTATATTTCTTTTTCTGCATATTTTTAACTCGAGAGAAATTCACCAGTGTTCTGCTGAAGGAATGGCTCCTGATTCCTTCAGAAAGAGAAAGGAGGACCATTATCTTCAAAAGTCATAATCCTTGGAAGTGCCTAGGTTGTTTTGTGAATTCCATTTTGAACCACTGAGACCTCTAGGCACCAAACTCTAGAACCTTGTATATGCCTATGTATTCCTAAATTAAAGAATGGATACCTGACTCCAATCTAAATTCCATTACAGTCCAGACACAGATGTGATTGTTAAAAAACCTTCAAAACTTCACCTAAGCTGCAGTCCATTGGGTGTGCTTAGGCCCAAGGATGTCCTGTCTCATCTGCAAGTTTCACAGCTAGTCGTGAAAAAATGTGAAGGAAAAGTAAATACACTCTGCACAAATAATGTGATGCAACTCCCTGTTCTCATACCTTTCCCAATTCCTGTGACTTCTTAGGCATGGAGGGGAAGCCATATGAGGAGCAGTTGGGGTCACTTGATCTCTTCTGCCTGGAGGAGAAGAGAGTGAGAGGAAACCTTACCACAGTCTACAACTTCTTCATGAGGGGAAGAGGAGAGGCAGGCACTGATCTCTTCTCCGTGGTGACCAGTGACAGAATCAGAAGGAATGGCCTTAAGTTGTGTCAGGAGAGGTTTAGGTCAGATATTAGAAAAAGGTTTTTCACCCAGAGGGTGGCTGGGCTCTGGAACAGGCTCCCCAGGGAGTGGTCACAGCACCAGCCTGACAGGGCTCAAGAAGTGTTAGGGCAATGCTCTCAGGCACATGGTGTGATTCTTGGGATGTGCTGTGCAAGGCCAGGAGTTGGAGTTCATGATCCTTTGGGTTCTTCCAACTCAGCATGTTCCATGATCCTGTAATTCTATTATATATTTGTTCAAGCATCACTAAATAAAATTCATGAACAGCTTTGAAAATGCAAACAGAGCCCAGTCTTTTCTCTCCCATCTCAGTGACTCCAGACATGCACCCCTTCCTACAGCTTCCCTTCACCTCTCTGGCTGATGCACCTCTGGCTGTGTGACAGCCAAATATCATAGTACAGCACTGCTCTTGCATATCACCAGCACCACAGCTACGGTGTTCACTGATGGCATCAAGTACAGGGGGCCAAACCATTTCCAGCTGGGGTGGCATAGGGATTTAGCAGTGGTTTTATGCAGAACATACACCACTGTCTGCTTTGTTAGTTTTGCTGCCTAGATCAAGTCCTTGTCCTGGACCTGCTGGCATTTCTTTAGACATTCTTCTTCTTGACTGCTCAACAGCCTTTTGGAGTCTTTAGAAATACATAGACTCCTCATTCCTGCTTTCCCAGGGCATGTTCCCTTGTTGATGACCTGGGTGAATTTCCTTGTTTGGGCCACAACCTTTAAGACCAAGGTGTTCTGTCACCTAATTTAAACACTGGAAAGAAGTGGTCTATGACAGATAAGGAGCTGTAGAAAATTTCAGGAAAAATGTATATGACTCAGATTTTTTTACTGAAATCACATGGGCAGAAAATAGAAAAATGATAGGAAATTAATGCTTCCTATATTTGAAATCTTTTCAATTTCCAAGATGCTAACAGGAATTGTTACTAGAATAAAGGGACAAAACATTACTAGGTAGCATGCTTTTTTCCTCTGACATTTCATGTAGTTGCAATTATTCTAAAGTATTTATTTATAACAGGAAAAAAGAACTGAGATCAAACTTCTGGTTTTCCTACCCTCATTATACCTATAAGTTTGAACTCTAATAAAGTACAGTGCTGATAAATTCACCAAATCTGTGTAAAGATACTGCAAATGAGTTAAAACCTACACAGATAAGTTTCAATATATGACATATTTATACCTAGAGAATATTTATTATAATGGTATATTACTTGCCTGTCTGACTATCCAGGAGCCCCTTTAGCAGTCACTCTTGCATCACCTGAGCTGGTGCCAAGTCCCCTTCCCAGCTACACACCCCAAACTCACAAAGTCACACCAGGTTTCCTCACCAGCTCAACCCCAGGTTTCCCAAAGCAGAGTGCCAGACATCCAGATCCTTAAAATTTTTTAGTCTTGGTACAACAACTGAATAACAAAATAGCAGCTTGTGCTGGGTGCCTTGAAGGAGAGATCCCCAAGCAAAGGCACCCTGGACATTTATACCCTCACAGTCTAAACAAGCAAAAGTCTGGGGTCACCAGCTCCTGCCATGTCTCTGTGGCCTTTGTTAAGCACAGGGTCATCAGTTCAGGGCTTCTTGCCTTGGGCTCAGGCTCCTGCACCCCCAGAGCTTAACCTGCAGCTCACACTGCAGCTGCAAACCCAGCTGCCTGCACTGGATATATTCCACAAAAGGTATGTCTCATACCAGGATTTTCAGTTTATTTTTATGTTTACCATATCCAGGCAATGGAAATTTTTCTTGTTTATATTCAAATATTCAACAAGTTTATTACTCTTTCTATAATCTTAACTGAAATTCCAATGCTTTATTTTCCAAACCACATTCTGAAATGTTGCATACCTCATTTCCATTTTCAAGTTGCTGGTTAAGAAGCCCACAGATTCTCAAAGTAGGGGTGTTTTCAAATCATCTGAGTTATTACTTCTACAGGCTGTACAGAGAAGATATGAGACATGAGAAAGGTTAATGGGGCCACATTTGTAAATGCAAGGGGTAGGAAAGAGATTGTAGCTTGCTGTAACAGTTGTGCTTTAAAAAACATAATCCATTTTATTAAGTACAGCCAGTGTAATTAACAAGTTCTTAAGGAATTTTCTTAGCTTCTGTTTATCTACAAAGTAAGATCTGTGACTCAGAGTCAATATGAGTCTTCAGATAAGTTCTAGCAAAATTATTTGTCAAATGACTGGATTTGAGCTAGTGTTTTAGAAAATTTAAAGAACATGTAAAGAAATGTGCTTAAAGATTCCATTTCAGATTGATCAAAACCAGGACAGATTGCTAAGAGTTTCCAAATCTCTCTCAACCATTTTCTTCAATATAATGATCTCCAAACAGTTGACAGATTTAAGTCTTACAATGTGCCAGAGGCTTTCTGTTCATCACAGGTGCAATTCCTGAGCTAAATTCTTCAGCTGTGGTTTGCTCCTTGATTTGCCATGTTTGTTAATCACTTGCTTGTTTTTCATGTATCTCGGTCCTTTCATTTCCCATTCAGGAACTCCTGTTCACAAGAAGATTCCTGAAATACTGTTCACGACCAGAGGCAAACAAAAGTATTTTTTGCTCAACACATGTTTTTCTCTGCATCTGTGGGGGAAAAAAAGTCATTACAATGATACATCTGAACTTTGTTTGCTGGCTCTTTTATACAAGCAAGGCATCTCCAGAGTATGATCCAACCTAGTCAAAATCCAAATTGGAGAAGGAGTAGCAAAACAGTGTGATTTAGCCAATTGGAGCAGAAATGTGTAATAAAGCAAATTTGTGCTAGCCAGCAAAACTACATACTTCTTTCTACACAGAACTACCTAATGATTGGGTCAAATTGGAAGGCCAAAAGATGTACATAAGCATTTGGATTGTTTTCCACCATCCTCTTCATGCACTCAGCACCGTAATATTTAATTGGTCTGTTACATATACAAGTTATATTTTAAGACAATTAAAAATTATGCTGTCTTTCTCTTAATTTTATAGCTCCGTAAATCTGTTTTCAGCATCAGAGCAAGAAACCTTCTGGAAAAAGAGACAGCAATCAATAAAATTCTCAGGTAAGAGTCAGATGTGATTTGATAATGTTTTGACTGTCATCTGATTTTGCACAACCTTGTATAAACTAATGTTACTGGATGTATAATATTCATAATAGTGTATCCCTTTGTAGTACATCTATTGCCTTCATTAGCAAAGAAAAATTGCTCTTTGGCTATTTTATGTGCTTGAACAGCAAAAAGACAGGGATTGTACTTCTTCAGTATATATGTCAATTGTATCATGCAATAAAATCATGTTTCAGCTCTTTTCAATTCAATTCTTCCTTCAAAATGAACCGTGGTGTGTTCCTAAGGGGTGTTACTTTGCCTAAAGAATTCTAGTCTGTTTTTTGCAAATATCTGCACATAAATGTTTGCAGGGATTGTGCACTAGAAAGCATGGACTACAGCTAGTCATATTCCAAGTACCAAATGGACAGTGAAGAAGATTTCAGAACCATGACTTCTTTTTGTAGAAAGATTTCCTCAATGTTTTAATAATCATCACTCCTTTTGGTCTTCCATATCAAGTAACTACTCAGCACTGTAAGTGAATAATGCAAGCCTAGGTCTCCAAGACCCATTTCTGAAGTTATCATTTAGGTAACTCCGTGCTGCAGTTTTTCATGCCACTGTTGGTTTTACATTAGAATGATTATTCTTAACATGAGGTGCATTAATAATGAAAACAATTTATAGTTTTTACATTTATGTGTGCATTTTGTCAGTGAGAGGTCCCAGGTAAATATTAACAGGAAGTATTAACAGGAATCCCAATCTAAAAAGTACAGATTAAGTAAGGCAATGTTTTATGAGGAGCAGTGAACTAGGGGGTCTGTGTGATTTCTGAATTATGAAGTCTCTTGAGAAGTTTTGCAGCTCTGGTTCTGTTTAGTGCTCTATAAGAACACAGCACAGGAGAACTGTAGAACTTAACTTGAAACTTTTTCTGTCTTTAAAACCATATAATGACAACATAAAGAATTATTAATTCAAATGAATGCTCATTGTAAAAATATTATTGATAAATGTAAATGAAATATCATAAGTATTCAATCTTAACAAAATTTAGTGCACTATTTGTAAGCACTTTTTTCACTTGTGTGCCTTGATTTTACAGGAATTAGTGTTACAGATAGATTAGCAAATACTTCTAAAAGTACAGGTTTAGATACAGGCATCCTGGCAGTGTTTCAGTAAAACATTTGTAATGAAATTCTATGTTGTTATATGAGAACTGTGAAATGTTACTGACACCTCCAGAGTTCCACAAATGTCAGTTTGTTTGATGTATTTCATAAACTGTACTGCAGAGGAAAAACAGAGACAAAAGAAAAATCCCTACTTTTATATATTCTATTTATTTACTTAATCCCTGATATCACCCATTCTTTCTTAGATAGGAGAAAAAAAATTCAATTCTGGAAATTGAAATTCAGAATTTTCCCATCAGCATGGAACTTCCTCATTTTCAGAAGTCTGAAATAGCGGGGGGAGAATCCAAGCAAACCATTGTTTAGACTTACTAGGTTCTCAGAGATACAAGGGCAGAACCAGAAAGCAGTCCTGCCAGTTTCAATCCTGCTGAATTCCTTAGTCCTTCAGATCATGGCTTCTGCCATAGTCTTGTACATAAAAAAACTTCTTATCAATTCACCTGAATTCCTCTGAAGTTTCAGAGGCAGAAGAATAAAGTTTTCATTTACTAATTTACTATTTTATTTTTAATTATCTAGTTGCTCTGATAATTTAATCTACATTTACTGAGTTTTGCAATCTATTTCCTGCATCATCAGCAATAAACTTTGAGGAGCACAGAGGAAAGGAGGGAACTTCTGTCAAGTAAGAAAAACACAGATTACATGTCCTCTAATGCTTTCTTGGGCTGCTTGTAAAGTAATTTACAAGGAGTCTGACAAAGAGTCTTCTCTCTCCTGAGAAAAAGAGCAAATACTGTTTATTGTTCCTTTTTATTAACTCAAAATTATGAAATAAGCTCTGATTTAATGATACTTGTAATGCATCTGTTCCAGCATAGGAAGATTGTGTTCATGGCATATCTGGTAGGCAAACTGATAGAGATTGCCAGTGATGGGCTGACTGGTCCTGAGCACTGCCAGTGTTTCCATGTTAATAACAGTGACAGCACTGTTAATGCAAGGGAATTTAACAAACAGGAAAAGAAGTGATAAGACTTACAGCTGAAACTTAAGGTTCAGTTTAAATAACACAGGAAAATTCAAACTCTCAACACATGAGAGATTCCAGTTCTTATTTTTGCTTTAGTTGTAAATGCTGTAAACTCCTTCATAAAATTGGATGACTCTCAGCTATTCAAAGTATCTGACAAAAGAAGAAATGGCATTTATGCCAAGAACAATAAGAGATAACTCAGAATATCCCTTCTGAAAAGATTGCTTCCAGCAAAATCTTCATTTTTGTCTACCTCAATTAAGAAACATTATTCCAAAGCAATACCTCTATATAGTAAAGCTGCCCATGGGCAACTTCAACTTGATTAAATTGCTGTGCTGAAAGGGAATTTTAAGTCTACCTCTGACCTCCCCCCCCACCCTAGTTTTTAAACCTTGCCAAATTATTTTTTAATCAAATCGTGAATGTTTCAGTATAACCAACTATAGGAGGACCATGTATTACACATAGGTACCTTCATGTCTCTCTTGTGCATCCTTCTCTATCCAAACTTTTCCCCTTTTATATGCTGAGCTGCAGCTTTACATCTTATTTCTCAAGATGAGGAAGAAGGACATCAGTAGCCCTTGATCACGAAGAGAGATGGTTCATGCACTCAGTCCTAGGTTCTCACCTGCTCATCTGCTGTTACATTATGCAGGAAATCTGATGTCTTGGGTACCTTTGTTTTCCTGCTGCTTTCTTGCCGCACCTCCAGGGAGACGTCTCATTTCTGAGCATCCTTATTTAGAAGCCAATCTTCACCTTGCTTCCTTGAGGTCTCTGCACAATTAGACATGGGAACCAAGTCAAGGATGTAGCAACTACCTGTCCTGGTACTTTTACTCTGATCAGTGCTTTGCATCCCCATTGCCAGTGGCAGACCACAAAGGCCTTAACTATTCACATAAATCCATTCTGAGGTGGAGACTTCAACCTTGAAAAATGAAATAGAGTACAAGTTAGAGACCTTTAGAACAACTTTTTGAAAACAAGATCCATTTTAATAGTGCCTCTGAATTGCAAACAGCTCCATTCCTTTCTGAAAATTACAGTGCATTTCCCTCAGCAGCAATAACCACTTCTAGCAACTTTACTTTCTCCTGCATAGCTTCAGTGCTTCACACTTTCCTCTCACTCTGTGTTGATGCAAGCACTGTTTTTCCTCTTAAAAGCAAGTTTTGTGCCTTTAGTTCTCCTGACCCTCATTCCTTGCTCAATCATTATCTAAGAATGGGGTCTAGTCCTTTATTAGTCCCACTGGCTTTCTGAAGTAGAGAGAGTAGAGCAGGTCCAGTCAAAATGTACATATATATAAATCAGTACATTCTCTGCAGTGCTGAGAACAAGTTGTAAACAGCTCAGAATTAAAGAGCAAATTAAAAGTAATCTCACATGGTACAAAACATAATCAAAGTGTCAGTAGTGCAAAACCTGATTCTGGTGTGCATTAAACCATGCTCCACAGAATCAGAGAATGGTTGAGATTGGAAGTAATCTGGTCCAACCTTCCTGCTCAAGCAGGACCACCGTGAGCAAGTGGCCCAGAACCACACCCAGACACGTTTTGAATATCTCCAGGGAAGGACACTCTACAACATATATAAAAAAATATATTGTGACAGTTTGGGAACCTTTTTTTTTTTTTCCAAATAGGCAGTGTTTTATTTGCTTTTCATTACAGCTGATCCTGTAGTCAACTGATGCTAAGGGTGTGCGATAAGATTTTCACTGTTCTAGACAAGATTTGTCTGATGTGTTCCCTGGTCCTGAGAGAGTAATATAACTCATGCTTAAGTGGAACATTCCATTTCATAAACAACCTCCTGGATGTGCATTTATCGTTAACTGAGAATGCTGGGGGAGGGGGGCACATGGGGAAGGGAGAAAGAGGAGAAAGAATTAAGTATCCTATTCTAGTCTGTTAATATTCTAGAAGATAATTCAGACACTGTTCATACAAGTATTTCTGCAAAATACAGTGGTTTCTAGGAATGCTATAAAGTTTATCTCTAAATAAAATCTCCCTGAACATTAATACAGAGAATGAGCAAAGATCTTTTCCAGTGTAAATGATTCTATTATTCTATAATCCTAGAAGATATACCTTTGGTACCCTTTATTAAAAATTTGCCTTTGTTAAATAACTGACTTGTATTAGTTGGTCCTGACTTGCAACAAATTTCTTGATATATATTTTGTTTTCCCTCTTAAGAGTATGATTTTTTTTCTTGATAATGTTGAGGTTTTGACCTCATGCATTTCTCAGAACAAATGTTACAGGTAAGTTCGGTTGATGATTTTTGTCATCTGTGCAAAATCCAGACTTCGTCACCTCCATCTTAAATCTCTACAAGTATACAACATCACGGAATTTCACCTGCCTGATGCAAAAACAAACCAAAAGAAATACTGGAATGCACATATCCATTGGAAAGAAGTTACTCTGTCTCACAGGACTTGTGCCAAATGAACACCATGTTATGGATTACTGCAAAGCACAGTTGTGAAGCCAAATTTTTGGGCTATGGGATCTCCAACACTGAAGGTATGGAATTGATCCATTTTGAGAGAGGTGCTAGACTGGATAGCCACTTGAGGTTTCTTCTGCATTGCTTTTATTGATTCTTCTACAGTCCAATAAAAATTGTTATTATATAAACATCTGTGAGAAGAGAAGCTGAAACAGCAAGGCAAGAATGATAATCACAATAAAAATTGCTAAAGGAAGGAAAGTCTCCTACCATAGCTCCTGCCTGAGTGGTCACTAAAGAAAATAAGTGACTATTTGATTTTTTGCTTTAGAGACATAAGGAAGGAAACAAGAAAAAACATGGAAAATTAAAAACCTGACTTACTCAAGTTGCATTAATAATCCATTTTATTTCACCAGCCAGATTCAAATTTCTTAGAAAATAGTATATTTTCCCCACAAAGAACAGTGATGAAAATGTGCATTGTGCTGGCAGTTCAAAAAGTGCCTTATTAAATTAAATGTATAAATGGAAGAAAGAAATACTACAATGCCTCTCAGGTGGATTCCCCATGCATCTTAGGCTGCTACAGTTAACCATATATTCCAAGTTCTGTGGAATTATAATGTGAGCATAGAAAGATTTAGTAAGGATAGAGTCCTAGAGATTGAAAACAGTGCTGAATTATGCTGGTAACTGCACTGAAGTGCACCACACTACTAAGGCTTCAGTGTGAGCATGTTTCATGGAGAACAACAAAAGTACATAGTAATACATGCAGTTGCTAGAATTACTACATAAATACTTACACATTAAAATACAGAAAAAAAAAAAACAAAATGCAAGATGAGTGAACACTTGTTGAAGAAAGAATGCCTGACTAAATAATCCAAGTGTGAGCCACATGCTTATCCTCTGCAAGAGACCTCAGAATATTCATGAAAGGTATAGTATTTTGAATTATTGATCAAAACCTTTAACATTTTACATTTAGTCAAAGAATACTACTTGAGTTTTCTGTTCATGACTTGTTTTTCAGGAATTCTAAAGCATGAAATTGTTTGAAGGACTTCAAAAATGTGGACCTCTAATTGTTTGCAGGTAATACAAACTAGACAAACTAGGTGGTACAAACTGCATGATATCCCAGTATTGTCATGTTCTGTGTGATCTTCATCTGGCTTTCTGGTTACCTAGGAATTGCATTTTCTCTTTTGGGACATTTTATTACATTTGCACTTTTCAAGGCAAATTTGGAGCATGTGGTTTGTAGCTGCTGAACTATGTTCAGCGTTCTGCGAGTACAAAGTCCAGAAGCTTGAGATATTTCTTGTCTCTTCTTTGTTTTATACCTTCCGTCTTCCTCCACAAGTGAAACTAAACCTATCTAATATTTCAGAAAGGTGGTATAGGAAGATGAAAAGGGCAATTTTAGATAAAAAGGGTAATTTTGCCTCTGTTATTTGAAGAAAGGTCAAAAGGTTCTGACCAGCTACAGTTACATAAAAATGTATCAAGGCAAGAAAAATGGTTTTTTAAAACTCCAATTTTCAAATCACACAGGGCTGAATCTTTGACACTGTGGCACGTTGATTGTGCCTGGTGTGGGATTCAACTCCAGGTAGCCAAATCTGCCTGTGAGTTAAGGGATGAACTCTACTATCTAGCTGACAGAGGTCTAATCATTAAAGGTAATGGAGCCCAGTAAGAGCTTTAGCTGACTGCTTTGTCTTTAGATGCCCACTTTATGGTTACTTAAATACCTTCCAAACATCATTAATTAAATTAATTGACCAGGCATTCAATGAAGTTGTTCACATATGGACATATGTAGTAATGTGTGAGATGCCAGAGGATTTCCAGAACATCTTCTGGAAGATGTCAAGTAATTTTTAGGGGTATTGTACCCTGCTGTAGCAGCAGCTGGGAGCAAAGCAAAATACTCCAAGGCGTGGCAGGTGATTCTGGCCACCTCTGTAAGGCAAATTTATTTAGGTCCTGCATCTCCATTGGCTATGAGTTGGCTAAAAGCCTGGACACGTGGCTCACAGGCAGACACTGAGAGGAAGCACATACATGTACGTGTCTACAGTGAGAACACAAACCCTATTGCAGACTTCAAAATTGGCAACTCTGCAATTCTGAAAAATTCATGGCACCTGCCATCTTTTTCAAAAGTCCCCAAAGATCTGCAACTCATGGTGTCTAAGCAGCTGAAAAATATCCAGATTCTGAGTCAAAAGGATAACTAAGCATGGCTCTTAGTAAGAGTTCATACAGAAAAGATTAATTCCCAAGGCAGTAATTCCCATTAAGTGGAAAATGCCAGGAGAGAGGCTGTCCAAAGTAGACAAGGACTTTTCAACAGATCTTCTTCTCTGGAGATGCATAAATGTTTCTTTGCAATTACTTGATAAAAATTTCTAATCTCTATGCTAAACAACTGGTATTTCGTTATTTCTCTGTTGACTTCACAAGAGCTGCAGGACTTCCAGAGGTATTGAAAATGAGGCAGTTGATGTAAAGGCTAAATACTGATTTAGAAATCTAACTTAGAGATCATGAACAATACAAAGTCTTTCTGCAGGCGTTACTTTTTATGCATGCCCATTCTGCCATAGTATGCCCATAGTATATGGCTATGTCTATTTTACAATTTTATTAACAATCAAATAAGTCATCTTGTTCATTATTCAGGTAAAGAATTTATTGCTTGTGCATTTAAAGCTGTCTTTTATTATGAATACTAAGTGTTTATGTGACTTGGAATTCAGTTTCCTACATACAAAAGCATGAAAAGTTGATGTACAAGTTACATTTTGATGTCAAGAAAATAATTTTTAGCTATTAGAAGCAAAGCATAATAATTTATATCTAGAAGGGGAAAAAGAGATAAGTTAGCCTCTTTGTCACACCAAGAAGCCTCTATACAGAACTCAGACCCCAGAACTTTTCATTGTCTCTTCCAGGAAAAACTGGATTGTCATTTTAATGGAGTGAGATAGGATGTATTTTTAGGAAATAATTTTTCCCTTTTATTCAATCAAAAATTGCAAAGGTATTCAAGTATCTCAGTTGTTTTCTGTCAGTGTTATGTGGTATCATCCTCTACAATATAATGCATTAAATCCTTTAGAATTAAAACATTCATGATTTGTCTAAGATGAGCTATGTTTTTTAAGACATGCAGTAATTTTCTTGTATGTCATGATGCTTTAGTTCAGTGTAGTATAACCTAATGCTTTCTATAGCAAGTGTACCAGAGCGTATTTTTCTAGCATGCTAATCTGATTGGCAGTGGTGGCACTGACAAGCATTCTAAGCTTCTCATTTTTATTCCAGGTATCACTTGGGATTCCTACTTGTATCATTTATGTGTTTAAATCCAAAAGAAGGAGAAAAAGTGGAGAAGAGTGAAAAACAAAGCCATGGTGGGACTGACAGACTGGCAGATAGAGTGGTTATACAAAGGGTGTATCATTTTTTCATCTTTTCAGAAAAAAAAATAAAGAGGATTCAGTTCAATAAAAAGTATGGAATATTACCAACTGGGTCTTGTGTTTCTCTGAATGATGTCATAACACAAAATGAGCAATATGGAGTGCATACTGTAAACTTTAAATTGAACCATTCTGGAATGTTAAAACATGTTACCAATGTTGAAATTCCATTTCTCAGCCATCAGAGGGATCTGTCTGAGCTCTTTTAGTAGAAACCTCTCTTTTTCATAAGCAAATCAATTTCACTGTAGCCATCAAGATAAAGATATGAATGCTCTGTTTAGCTGTGGCACACTTACTGGCCAACAAATACTAATTTTTGCCAAAATGTGTAAAATGTGTTTGCCAAAATTAAGCAAAAACCAAAATGAACCATGAGCAAACAAGTGAGAAAACCCACACAACAAAATGCTGCAAGTTGACTGCATTCCCAGAGAACAGATATTTCCTATTACAGAATATCAGCAATGTGCAGCTTTTCATTTCATACTGGATATGGTTCCAGTTATTTTGAACACTCCCAAGTTATGTTCTAGATCCTAAGTGTGTATGTCAAGCCCTGAAAGGGACTAAAATTGCTGTTATACTTTTTTATTCCCTTTTTTATTGCTGAGAAAATGGTTTTATTGGTGGTTAGTGCATTGCTTGACGCCTTTCACTCTTCGTGAAGTCTTGAGGGACCAAAAATTCTACAGCAAGCTGAAAAAAAAGTCACAGAAGGTTCTTGCTAAGGCACGGAGAAGTTTCATCAGATGACAGGTTGTATTGCAGATGGGAGGTCATTGCTTGGGAAATATTTTCTTGGAAAGTCCATTGCTCTTGTATTGTTATTCTCTATTGTTCTTGAAGTACTTGCTTCCCACAAAGCCAGGCTGATTTCTCTGAATGTGCTACCTCTGAAATGATCATTTATACAGAAAACTGTGTCATCATCTTTACATTTCTTTGTAGGGCCTGCACTAGACAGCGCATGCTGAGCGGATCATTTGAGGGGCAGCCAGCAAAGGAAAGGTCAATACTTAGTGTCCAGCATCATATACGACAAGAACGCAGGTAAAAATGGACAGGAAGGATGGTTTTAAAATATTCTTAAAATAAAGGTGGCAAAGGGAATTAAATTTGAGCAATCCCTAACATGTGAAAAGCCAAAACTACTTAATTGTACAAAGAACTGAATTCTACATTCTTCATTGTAACCATAATGAAATTCATTGTACTGTATAAATGGAAAAATGCCTTTTTATTTCAAATGTCATTTCCTTTGCCAACTACAAAGCTATCAATTTAAAGATCAGAAGGACAGAAATTGGCTTATGTTAGATGAGATTGAAAACAATTGAAGAGCATGTAAGCTTCTGATGTTAGCAAGAGAAAAATGATAAGAATTTGAGATATTGCGTGGCTGGAGAGAAGTGCTTTATAATGGTCACCTCATAAAGGTCAAAATTGAATCTTGAGATGTATTGTTAAATTGATTATGATTGTTTCAGGTCACTGAGACATGGTTCAAACAGCCAGCGAATCAGCAGAGGAAAATCTCTTGAAACATTGACTCAAGATGTAAGTCCTCATAGAAATGCTGGTTTAAATTTGAGAACATAAGAAATTAGAATATGTACTATCAAATAAATGCTTGTGTAAGACTAATTCTATTTATGAACTTGCTTGCAATTTGTCTTTTCAAATCTTGAAAAGAAGTTGTAAGAAAAATGCTGTAACTGCATTAGAATTATCCTCAAAATAATTATCCAGTGATAGACTTAGGGTTTTGGAACACTTGCTGAGATAGATTCACTGAATCTGTAGACACTGCATTAGGAACACAGCAATGCTACCCAGTACACCTTAAAAAGAGTTACTCTGGAATTATACAAATCACTGTAGCTGGGAAAACAGCAGTTCAAAATTTCTGATGGAAGTTTAGCAATATTTTGCAAGCAGAACTGTCAGACAAAGGGACAAAGACTGAAAGTAAGAATAGTAATCATGGATTTCACTGTGGTGTAATTTCATGCAGTTAAGTGCGTTTTCATTTCTGCAAATTCATATGATATTTTGTGGATCTCTGTAGCAATCAAATGTCAAGATACAGTATTAGCACCCCATTTCAAAACTATCTCAGTCTATAAAGGTAACGAAAGCAGATGTGGCTTTGCTTGTAAATAACCATAAGGATAACCCCCAGCATTACCCCACCAGGAATGCTTCAAAGACTCACATAACTCAGAATGGTCATGCTGATTGTTCCCTCCACTGTATGAGCTCAGACAGCATCCTGCCTCCCTCCTTCCCTCCCTCCTTCCCTCCCTCTCTCCCTCCCTCCCTCCCTCATCCCTGCACTCAGTAGTTACTACCTGTATGATCTGCATGCCTTGCAGCCTGGCAGCCATGCAGCAGGCTTGAGAAGCTGAAAAGGTGTCTAAAGCCTTTTCTTCCCCTTAGTCTTTGCCCTAAGTAACTTTGATTGTATTCATTCCAGTTCAGAGAGGTTGGCTGGTCTTACAGGACCTCTGTTTTTAAAGTTAAAAGTTAGATTGGATAGAGCCTCAAGCATGAAATTAGAACTGAAATTAATCTTGTTGAAAATAAAGAGCCTTTGCTGTAGATAGAAAACACTGTGCAGTATGCTTGACTGAGTTGATGTGCAGTACATTTGGAAATAAAGATCTTTTGTTTGTATATTTTTATTTAAAATACTATACCTTGCTTTTATCTGAAACATTAAAGAATAACAACCCTTAGACCTCGATTAAAAGGAATAATTTTGCTTCTAGCACTCCAACACAGTGAGATACAGAAATGCACAGAGAGAAGACAGTGAGATAAAGATGATCCAAGAGAAAAAGGAACAAGCGGAAATGAAAAGGTATTTAAAAATTAAAGTGTATATTTTCTGTATTAACTATTCCCTATGAGAAGTTAAAAGTATTAAGAGTCAACCAGAAAAAAAGAACAAAGTGTAAGGGGTATTTTTGCCGGGGATAATGTGTAATGCTTAATAAATTATGTTTTTTCAAAAGGAAAGTCCAGGAGGAGGAGCTGCGAGAGAATCACCCGTATTTCGATAAACCCCTTTTCATAGTTGGCCGTGAGCACAGATTCAGGAACTTCTGCCGAGTGGTGGTACGGGCTCGCTTTAATGCGTAAGTTCGTTTCATAGCAACGTGGGTTCCACAGGTGCTTACCTCCCTGTCCTCAGCCAAGCTCTAACTTTCCTTTTCCAAGGAAAACTGCATATAGTGTGGTCACCACCCAAACTGGCAGCCAGTGTCTATGGTGTAGTCTTGCTGCTGGATGAAATGAAGAAATAAAATGCTGTTAGGGCAGACATGTTTGAGCAGTCCGTGATGCTGAGATGGACAAGAATGTGGGGAAAATGTAGGTGTGAGCTGAGAGGAAAGGCTCAAAGAGAGAAAAGAGGAAATGTTTTCCACTTTTAGACATCTGGGAATCAGCTTGCTATTCTCTTCTTATTCCTCATCATAAGGCAAGAAGTTTTATACACCAACAGTTACTCATAAAGCAGAAAAAGGTGAAGAGAAATTAATTGCACCTCTGTCACCATAAAAAGGGACTCAGAATGGGCTGCTGAGGTGTTCAGCTCTGGGAGATAAAAGGACAAAAGCTGAAACCAAATGAAAACTGGGAAGACTCAGCAACTAAGCTGTTGGTATATGTGAGTGAGGCAGATAGAAATCCATGTAGGAGCAGCTTTGTTTAAAATCATCTCACAACTCTTCTTTTAAACCTTTGTCTCTTGCTGGCACCAGGATTTTAAAGGGTTAATGCAAGTCACCTTGCATAGAGCAGTGTAAAACACAAGATAGCTCAAGGCCATGAGCTTGGCACTTAGAAGAACTGGTTTCAGCAGCTGCTTTACCATTGATTTTTCTCTGTGCTCTTCAACAAATTACTTCTAGTTGGCATGGCAGGATGGTTAGATACTTGGTTTTAACCATACCTATATTCAAGTTTCTGCCACCTTAGTAAAGACATGTCCTTGAGCTACATCCCCACTTTTCTATGCAACTGCTAACTTGATTGTGATGCACTGTTCCATGAAGCAGTTACAGATTAAAACAGAAAAAACAGGAACACACAAACAGTCAATCAAATCCACTTAGCAAGTATTTGTCAGGGCCTCTTAGCATTGCTAAGTGCCCAATGGTAACAGGATATTTATATTAAAACAGTTTAAATAAAAGGTTTGCAATTATAAGCATAAACTGATTTTCTTAAACATTCTTCTTTCTTTTTTCATGTACTTAAATCCTCCCTGCTTTATTTGTTGTCCCATCTAGCTTATCAAGATATTCTAGATATCTTTTTCAAACTGATAGGATACATATTTTCTTCTAATAAAAATCAAGGCTGAAGAATGCTGCTATGTGCGGTGCAGGGAGAAGCATGAGTATAACAAGCAAAAATCAGTGGCTTCAGTGGGAAGGCATCTAATCCAGTATGTTCTCTGTGCTTACTGGTGTAAGGGTGATCCTGGCCATGGAAGATGTTTCTCATTCTCCTTGGATGTCTTGTGCATTCCTGTAATTCATAACCATGAAATCTCTCTGGTGGTAATTCCTCAAGTCTGTTCAGTCCATTTTTCACTTTAAGCTCAGCAAAGAAGTAGTGGCAATTTCACATCCTAATGTTTAGAGCCCTCCAGTGAAATATAGGATATGTCAGTACAGATCCTGCCTTGGCATGATTTCCTGCGGGAGCTGGAAGATAAGTAAAAGTGCCTATAACCAGTGGGTCAGGGGAGGCTTCCTGGAAAATATTCTTGTAGCTTCTCCTGCAGCAGTCATTCTGCTTTGTATAAAATTGATAAATAATTGCAGCAGGTGCTTAACCCATGTCACCTAGATATGTACATATTACTTATAGAGTGGTTCTCACTCTTTGACTGCCTAATGGCAGGTGGACCACAGAAATTACATGGGATAATTCAAATACAAAGAATCTAAAATATTAATAAGAAAAGGATTAAAGAAGTAATAAAAGACATAGAGCTTGTGGAAGAGTGTGTGTGTGTGTCTGTGTGTGTGTGTGTGTGTGTGTGTGTGTGTGTGTGTGTGTGTGTGT
>QUSF01000007.1:35156342-35208948 GCA_003676055.1 Chloebia gouldiae
TGTGTGTGTGTGTGTGTGTGTGTGTGTGTGTGTGTGTGTGTGTGTGTGTGTGTTAACTGAGGGTATCATATGATCACAGAATCATAGAGTGGTTTCAGTTGCAAGGGGCCTTAAGGACGATCTAGTTCCAGCCCCACTGCCTTGGACAGGGACACCTTTCACTAGGCCAAGTTCCTCAGAACCTCATCCAGCCATGGTCCAAGAAGTTTTGAAGTAAAGAGCATTTTGGTGCCTAAAATTCAATAGCAGGTTATCCCCCATATTCCCAAGAAAATGACAAGATTAAGTCCTTGTTTACAAAATCAAGACCCAAAACCACTTGTCAATTCAAAGAATCTTAGAGGAATTACAGGTATGCAATAAGTTAAAGTAATCCTTGCTGTGTTGATAATATGACTGAAATTACATAGAATTAAATGAAACTTATACCAACATTTAAAATACAGACAGAATAAAATGGAGCCTTGATTTTGGACAGAAATTACTTGGAGTTGATGGATGCATGGTATAATTATAATGCTGACTAAAATAAAATGTAAATGACTGTATCTTTTCTTCTTTTTATAGTTCTAAAACAGATCCTGTTACTGGAGCTGTGAAAAATACCAAATATCATCAGCTTTAGTAAGCACTAGAAAAGTACCTTTGCTTGGTCTCTTAAGCCTGCAGTATAAGTGTGTGTGCACACATGTGCATGGATGTGTGTAAATGTGCATGCATGCACATGTGTATGTCTTCTTCTTTTTTTTTTTTTTTTCCAAAAGGCTTTTTCTTACCATGGAGTTGTCTGGGGAGAAAAATGAACTGAAAGATGATTTTTAATCAGACTTTTCTTCTTCACTTGCATGCTACTTCTCTAGTTTTACTATGCATTTCTGAAATACTAAAATCTTTGACACTTCCCAGCTCAATTTATTTTTCTTAGGAAAGCACTTAACTGTAGTGTAGGCACAAAGCAAGCACACAGAGCGCTGGGCACTTCTGTAATGGCCTTTCCTTATGTATCATTTGCAGTGACTTGCTGGGTTTGGTTACTTACCTGGACTGGGTCATGATCATTGTTACAATATGCTCCTGCATTTCCATGATGTTTGAATCCCCTTTTAGAAGAGTTATGCATGCTCCAACACTCCAGGTACTGTCACTGAATCATTTTACAATTACTGAATCACAGTCGCCTTGCTTTTCTTCAGTGCCTGTTCCTAAATTTTGGTTGTTCTCTGCTTTTGTTTTCAGATTGCTGAATATGTTTTTGTAATATTCATGAGCATTGAGCTTAATCTGAAGATTATGGCAGATGGCTTGTTCTTTACTCCAACAGCTGTTATTAGGGACTTTGGAGGAGTTATGGACATATTTATATATCTTGTAAGTTTTTTATTTATGGAAGGTTTTTGTGGCATTCTTAACTCTGATAGGTTTGGTTATATAAATGGTTAGTAGCGTGAAGAAATTTGTCTCTGTCCCCTGATACAAATCATGATACATGGATGTGATAAACACATGTAATTTAGTGTGGGGTCATTGTATGGCCCCTTTTAATTCTTTATTTGTTGATATGTTTTAAGTATCAGATCTGATTTTCCTTCAGAGTAAACTTGAGAACTCTGAGCTCATTGCAGCATTTTTATGCAGGGGAATCTTAATTTTACCTGTTTCGTAGATATTAATCTCTTTTTACCCTCTCAAGAGTATTCCTGCTTTATTGTAGGTGTTTCAAAACCATTTACCATTTGACAGAAGGAACATCTTTGTTGCTGGTGTTGCTATAGAAGGAAACAAAGAAACCTATATTCTATCTCTATCAGTAGTGTTTCTCAGGAAAAAAAGTTTCTCAACAGTTCTCAAGGTTTCTGGGAAATCTCCTGCATTCCATTAAAATACAAGAGTAGGGTGTCCATTTTCTCTTCACATATGACAGTAAACACCATAGAATGTTCCAAAACCAGTGCTCAGTATAATACATTATGAAATATTTTCTTACTGAAGAAATTACTGAGAAAAATGGCTTTGATGGATTTAGATTAAATCTTTCAGAGATTAATCCACCAGGCAGATGTGCTGCATAAAATTTGTCATGATCAATTTGTATCAAAGATTCCATTGTTAGCATAAATAAAAATATGCATACTTGTACAAAACTCCTACTGTAGTATGCATAATTCCTGTGTGCTTTAGTTTCTTGAAATCTCTCTGAATCCCTCTGCTTGTCTGAAGGAACAAATTCAGTGGAGTGGCGACTCCACCGAATGTGGCTGCAGTGATCTTCAAAGATTGTGGAAGAAAGTCAGAAGGACTGTTAAATCTGTTTGTTTTGGTGGGGTGGCTGCCTTTTATCACTTTCTTTTTAACAAATTATATCAAGTTTTAAATAATAGGTGATATCATCTTGATCCTCCAGTTTTTGTGCACTTACTTTTTGTAATACTCTCACCTCTGTCCCGCTATGATAACACTGGCTTTTAAAAAATAAGAAGCACTTAGGAGACGTTAAATCAAGAACAATTTGTCAGAGATGGTTCAGGTTACACAACACAACTATGCTGTTTGAAAACACTTCCAAAAGCATAACATTTGTGTAATGAAACCACATGGTGACAAAACCACTTATGCCTGTAACAAAGTGGTAGGAAAAACTGTCAGGAAAACTGTTAACAGACTTTCCAGGTGAGGATTTCTCAGTTCCAGCATAGAATCTCTGCAATGAGAAGGAGGAGAGAAATAATGCTGCCTGCTCCAAGAATATAGTTTGTGTCCCTGTTTTGAGTCAGCCAAATTGATTTCTCCTTTTGGAACTATTCCATCTAATTAAGCTTATAAAATGGATTTTGAGTCAAAGGACGAGACAAACACAAGCTGATGCCCATTAGTTAGGACAATAAGCCAGGACATAGAGATCTAAGCCCTTTTTCTAAATTAGATGCTCTTTTGCCTTATTCTTTCCTTTAATTTTAAGATAGAGACCTTCATTGACCTTCTGTGCTGTGTGTATTCCAAGTAAGACATTGTAAGGCTGACCCTTCTTTGCCTCTTCCTATCCTGTCACCTCCAGGTGAGTTTGATATTCCTGTGCTGGATGCCTCAGAACGTCCCTGCCAAATCCGGAGCTCAGCTCTTAATGGTGCTCCGCTGCCTCCGACCCCTTCGAATTTTCAAACTGGTCCCTCAGATGAGGAAAGTGGTGCGAGAGCTGTTCAGTGGCTTCAAGGAAATTTTTTTGGTATGTACCAATTGTTTTTTCTTGTGAAAATTTATGAAGGATTAATAAGATAACATTTTGATATAAAATTCATGTTTTCTATTCTTTTCACCATTATTGTCTGTTTACTTTTCATTATGGTATCACTGCAGATGACCACACAAGAGGCTAAAAATTAGGAGATAAGTAACTCTTACTGAGTAAAGCTGTTGTAATCATTCTTTAAGGAACTATACTATTTGTTTTGCATAGTTTTAGTCATAATTACATAGGAAGACTACTTAAAAAAAATCTATCCCTTTTTCACAGTTCTGGTTGGTCAAGGAATATGAGAAGTAGTGTATGAAAACTCTGCAAGAACAAAAGTAAACCTGTTTTCTGCACTGCAGGTCTCTACCTTCAAGCTTTTTGAGAGACAGCCAAAAACAATACAGCTGTTCATCACAGACCTGGATCTCATTTTTATGTCATTATTATTACAATCACGGCCATACACTTACAGTAATAAGAACAACAATGGAGTCTGTGATTGCTTGATCAGACATAATCCATTGTCTTGGGACCATATGTGGTATTGGTCAGCCAAAGCAACAGCCATCTTATTCCTTAACAGAAGGCTTTATTAGGTCAGGTTGTTATAAAACACTAAGCTACAAAATATTTCAGATAGTGATAGAGCAAAGACAAAAAGTGTAAAGCTAGTTGGAATTTCATAAATACTGTATTCTTTTAAAGATATTTACATCTTCATTTGTTCATGCTTATCTTTATTGGAGCTATCCTGGAATTAAATATCTAACAATGGCTTAATCAGATTAATTACCCTGAATCAGCAAAACATATGCAAGTACTCAAACAGTTCCTTTAAAGTGAGTGGCAATTCTTATGGATACAGAATTTAGCGAGAGGGTACACTGGTGCATAAAAGCTTTTATTGTTATCTGCAATTCTTAGATCCTATGTTAAAAATAAGACTAATATAACACAGCACCTGGTTACTGGACCAGAACCTAAATAAACAAATGTCTGTCACCAAAGCCGTATCTCCAGGTTTATACCACAAAATGATCCTCCCCGCAGTTCTCCAAGGGAGCTGATCCCCTTTTGCAAGTCTGCAGAAGAAGAGTTTAACAAGTCCAACTTCATCTTTGCAGGTTTCTATTCTTTTGCTGACGTTAATGCTTGTTTTTGCAAGCTTTGGAGTACAGCTGTTTGCTGGAAAACTGGCTAAATGCAACGACCCTCACATCATCTCTAGGGTAAGAACTGCTTTTCTGCTTCAAAATAATGGTATCTGGTGCCATTTTTGCCTGCTGGGGAAAGCAAGAGGGGCAATCAGAGCTATCATATGAGAAAGAGCTATTGGGCACTTTCTTGTTCAGAAGCAGGATGATGGAGGGAAAGGTGATTAAGAGGTCAGCAAATGAGGGTAAGGATGGGTTTCCATATAAAAACTAAAGCAGGTGCCAGTACTGAGGACTGTATTTTAAAAAGTTGTTAAATTAATGTCATGTTACCTTCAAAGGACTGGATGGCACATGGAATTAATAATGGAAAATAACCTTTGCGTTCCTAGGTCCACAACTGAAAAAAAGGTTAGACTGCTAGAGATCCAAATGAATGGGGATGCCATGTGGGTTACAAGGAGAAAGTTACCTGTGTTTCTTACTCCATTTGGAGAAATATCATGACCTAAAGAGAGCAGTGGTCTTTAGGAAAGATGTAAAAGGCTACATAGTCTTGCAAATTGAAAAGCACTGTCAAGTCCTGAAGGAAAGGGGTATATGGAACACTTACTGAGATGCATTTTTCATTTGCATAAAGGTCCTTGACTAACTATTAATCACAGACTAAAATAACCCTTCATTTCTTTGTATATTGCTTTCCCATCATGGCAAATGTTCTGTTTATGCTGGCATGTTGGCATCTCTCACAGGCTTCTGTTTAATCTCAGGCTGTGGTTTATTTCACTATAGGAGGATTGTCATGGCATCTTCAGAATAAATGTAAGTGTTTCCAAAAATCTCAATTTAAAGTTAAGACCTGGAGAGAAAAAGCCTGGATTTTGGGTGCCACGAGTCTGGTGAGTTGCTACACTTTGGCCTATGGTTCTTGAAAAATGCAACTATTGGTGTAGAAAAAATGGCTCAAATGTGATGACATTAAATCACTGATGGAGGGGTTTTATTGTAATGCAAATGATACTAAGAGTAGAAATTCTGGCATATTTGGTAAAAAGCCAGATATATGAAATTTTCGAGGCCTAACCTCCATTTCATAAACCAGAAAGGAAGGAAAAAACCCTCTAGGTACTGAACCTATATAGGAATTAGATTTGATTTGGTTATTATTACAGTGGGAGTTATTTTCTTGAAAAGTATCATCACTTAGTTATTCTTTAGTACTATTATGAAGGCAACCTGAGAGCCATAAAGCAATAATAGAACCTAAGAATAAAGAGGAAAAGATGGGAAGGAAAGGAAATAGATATCAACCTGCCTACAGCTACCCATAAAAACAAATTATTATATCATGTCTAAAAACAGCCTTTCTCTTCCATGGCCGTCAACCATGCCAGCCAGCAATTTCTTTCGTTTTCCCGTGCAGGGAGTCCTTGTGGTCTATCTGGTGCAGAAGTGCAATAAAACTTACTTAAAAGCTAATGTATGGATTTTTTTAGTGTTCTAATATATTTAGTATTTCCCAGTACCTGAACAGGCAAAACTCACTCTTTTTGATTGTTTTTAGTTTTTATTTTGTTGGCATTTTGCAAAATCAGCTTAACCGCCACAATGATTTTAATTTGCCATGTGTGTGGATAAAGAATGTACCAGCAGTGGCAGATTGAGAGTCACCCTACACTAATGAAATAATGTGCTGTGATTTGAACAGTCAGTAAAACTCTGACATCTGCAGAAGTCTTTGTTTCCGTGTGCTTCAGAGAAATTCTTCCTCAAGTAAGCAAATTCAATCCTGTTCAGCTTGGTCCAGAAATAAGTGAAAACTGTCTTAATCAGCATAACTGTAAACTTTGGGGAATGTTTTGTTATTGCAGAAAAATGTTTTAACACAAAGGCATTTATACCACCTCTTGGCTGTCAGGCCAGATTTTCAAGTGCCAGATGTCAGTATAAGGACTGCATTAAAAAGAGCTATACAACTGAGAACTCTCTTTTCATTGAATGGTTGGACTCAAGAAGCACCAAATACTTAATAACACTTCTGGAATACAACTATTTACCTTATAAACTATTGAAAAGTCATTTGGCTCCTTGGATTATCTGGCTTGGATTGTAGAGAAAGAGCAACATGCTAACCAAGCCCAAAGAGAGCACGTTTAATGTTCAGCTGGAAACATTCTCTTGAATCTCAACTGATAAAAAAGATCAGAGCACATGGTATAGGAAAGCCATGAAGATGTGTTGTTCCTCTAAGTAATTTTTGCTTTATGCTATCAGGTCTTCATGATAATGAAATAGGGAACAGCATTTTCTAAACAATCTCACTGACCAGGGAGTCTAAATCTTTTATGTGGGTTAGAAAATTGTTTCCTGCAGGTAAATTTATTTTAGAATCTGTCCAATGCCATCAGATCAACTTTTTCCATTAATGATGTATTTTTCTTATTTCATTGGCAAAGGCTTTAAAATGCAGCAACATAGAGTCATAGAATGTTTTGGGTTGGAAAGAATCTTAAAGATTCTCTAGTTTCAAGTCCCCTCCCTCCCACCATGAGCAGGGCCACCTCGCACTAAACCAGGTTGCTCAAAGCCCCATCCAGCCCTGCCTTGAACAGGTTATAAGCATTATTGCTGTGAGTCAGATTCTGAGTAACAAAATAAAACACACAGGGATCTAAAAATATATGTTTACATATTTATTGCTGTTGCTATTGTTTTCTTATTCCTGTTGATATGTTTCAGAGGCTTTCACCCCAACTTTGGAAAGTATTTAAATGTTAAACTATGAAGAATCAAGGTAACAAATAGAACAACTTTACTGCTGGTTACACCTATTTGTGTAATGCATTTCAGGGCAAATCCTCGTAATTTTAATTTTGATAATGTGGGCAATGCAATGCTGGCACTGTTTGAAGTTCTGTCCTTAAAAGGCTGGGTGGAAGTGAGAGATGTTATCATTCATCGTGTTGGGCCGGTAAGGAAACACATCAGACTCTTTGAATTCCATAAAAATAACTATGGGGTTTTTTTTTAACTATTGATCTTATTTTTGTCTATTCAGATCCATGGAATCTACATCCACGTTTTTGTATTCCTTGGCTGCATGATTGGACTGACCCTTTTTGTTGGAGTTGTCATCGCTAATTTTAATGAAAACAAGGTGAGGTGTTTTATTCTGAGTGAGAGGATTTATTGAGTGTAGAACTGGCTCTGAGAAACCTGAAACTGATATTACACTGTCTACATTTCCTGGTAAGGCTGCCTTTAGTACTGGCTTCCCAGTCTTACATTTTGCAAGACTGCAAATATGGTTTCAGATACACCTGATCCATACTTATTAGAAAATTGAAGCCTGTGATGACAGCAATCCATCACACACTCTATGCAAGCTGTTACAGTTTATTTCTAGTGCAGCTGTGCTGCTAGATGGAGATTGAACATAAAGCACTATGTATTTACAGATGCTCCTTAGTTTGATGTAGGTATACATATGATGGTAGATAAAAAGATGTGTTATGCATGCGTGTGTTGCAGTGAAGGGGTCTTTTAAGAACCCTGCCATTGCAGTATTTCAGATCCAAAGTAAAGCTGTGTGGCTTTTTCTTTACAAACCACAAAGACTATTGTAAAAATAATGGCCCATCACTCAAATAAAAAGGTAGCTAGTGTTCTAGGCAAGGTCACATGGGCTTTTTGGATTACCCTGGAAAGTAGAAAAACCTGACCTCAAGGGAATTGCTTCAGAGCAGCTCATGTCTACACTTGTAAAAAGGTAGAATCCTCTGGATGGGACTGCTGCATGCACACTTCACAACCTTAATCTGAGAGGTTTTTCTGAGCTTTCTGTGGTGCCTCTGAGGCATAGAGACAGAATTATTAATTTTTTCCTCTTTCACTTCAAAGTCACAAAAATAATGAGACATTATATTTTTACCACTCATGGCTCTGAAGGGAAAGGATGATTACATGCTATGGGGCATGGAGATGTGTGACAGCCTGGTGTGCTTGTTCTGGAGCTGGTTGCTGGCTCTGGCCATGACCCAAGCCCAGTAGCAAACACAACCATTGAGTTTGTCCATCAGGGAAACCACTTAACTCCTTCCAGAAGGGAGCCAAGCCGCATGTTACTGTGCATTAATATGGGCAAGCAAGGCATCATGAAGTGGGGTCAGTCATGTTTTGAGCCAAATAAATAGCCTAAAACCTTTACTGTTCTGAAGGTATTTTTATGTTTGTATAACGTTGGTGTAATTTTGGTAAGATGAAGTGCTGTCATTCCTGTTAAAATATATCTGTTCTAGAGAACAAGGAGCAATGTACAAATAATTTCTTTTCTTATTAGCTAAATTTTGACTGTGAATTAACAAAGCTGAAATTTCTGCAGTATGAGAACTCCACTGGACTTTTATAAATGCTTTTGTTACTTTTTGTTCAGCTGTGCAATATTACTTTTCCTTTAAATCTTTCAATACACGGATGAATACAGGAAGCTTTATGTTTTTTGTCCTTGCTCACTAGTAACAGTTCCCTGTAAATTACACTGAAAAGACACATCAGGCAATATTTCTATAGAAGTCACATGATACTTAAAGTATAAATCTTTTACATCTTCTGGTTTATCTTCTTCAGCTGTTTCTTAGTAACCTGCAAGCAATGTTTGTTATCCTTTCTTTTTCCTTGAGTACTCATTACTTTTTATGTATTTACTATAGAGATAAGAAAATTATTTCAGATTTGAGTTAAAAATATTAATGTTAATTAAGTGGACAAGAGTTTCAGCCCAATTAATATTCAAGTAGAGTGAAGAAATGTCCAGAAACTAAAGAAAATACATAGAGAGATGGCTGGCAACTAGCCCAGAAAGTAGAGAGCAAAACAATCCACAGTGTAAGGTTCAGTCACATTTTCTTAAAACTAGTTACTTGACCAAGGTATTAGTGTTTAAAATAGATATTTTCTTTAGAAAATTCATGACTGATATATGGTTAGAACAGGAGTTCTAACAGGAGTTCTCAATTACAGAAGTTGTTAATGAGGATCAGAGTTGGGCAATTACTGAATTTTACTGAATTACAATTTTACATGAGAACAAATGATTTTTTAAAAAGAAAAATTTTTAATCATTTCAGATGCGCTCTAGTTTTTCATATGAGTTGTTGTAACTGCAAGTGTGAATATGTTGGACTGGGAAGTACAACAGCAAGCTCTGGGCTTTGTCCTTGGTTGTCCCAGTGACAAGGCAATAGCTGAAATTATTCCAACCCCCAGCCCCATTTCAGTCCCCAACTATCGCTTGTCACAGCTCCCAAATGGAAGGAGTTGAGTCAGCAGTGAAGATGTGAACGACTCAAGTATTAGCTGTCCCTTTGAGCTGAAGTCCAAATGCAAGCACAGCTCCTCCAGCCCTAGACTTGCTCACAGTGCTCTGCTCTATAGTTCCTTTACGGTGATCCTACTTGTGGAACTGGAAGTTTCCGAGCAACAAAGTAATTTGGTACCACTAGATTTTACAAAAGTTCGCCTTTTTCCCACCTTTTGTCTTGTCTGCAGTGAAGACTCTCCAAGAATATAAACCAGACACATTCCTTGAGGTGAATGTGTTGCCTTTTAATCTAAGTGTTTCTGAATGGTGCTGTTTGGACCTGACAGGAGTAGTCAGCATCTTTACATCTTCACTTTGTCCGCATTATGTTGGAAAGTACCTTCTTCAGAGGGTACCATCTGGGGACACAGCTCCATAGAGAGATCATGTTCATTAAGAGGGAAAAATCCTGACCTTATCAGTTGCACAGCCAGCCACAGTTCCAGCATCTACACAGGCCAGTGCCTAGGTAAGGGTGAAGATCATGCCAGCCCTCACCCAGCTCAGTGCGGCTCGTTTCTGATAGGGACAGGAGCCAAGTGTCTAGGCGATGGGATTTTGACATTTACCTTGAAAATGTCTCCTTTATTTTTGCAACTCTAGAATCCTTCTGTGAGATTTTACAGTTCTCTAAAGCGATAAGGAACTAATTTTGTTTTGAAGGTCATCTTAGATAACATTCAATTCTGTTTGAAGTTTGCTATGTTATGTGAACATTTATACACATTACCAGCTACCACCATGCACTCTTTGTTCTTCCTCCATGGAGACCTCTTGTAAATTCATAGCATACTATTATTTTATTTCAATTATGCTCCAAGCAGAAGAGCTGTGGAGACCAGCAGTGGTCTCCTGGAGAGTTTTTTCTCTGAAGAAACTAGTGGCACTAGTAAGCCACAGGATTTTCTACTGCCAAGTCCAGACAAAATCCACCACTCTGCTTCCTAACAAATGGCGTTCAGTCAAATGGAAGACCTCCTGCAGTGTTTCATTGCCCACACAGGGCTGCTGCTACAAAGAGCAGCAACTGTGCCTGCGGAGTTGAGTCCCAGAAACTCACAGCTAATGCACCTAGAAATCCTCTTGAGTAACAGCTGATACTTCAGACTCCTTTCCCCAAGCAGTGTGTTATTTAAGGGAAGTTGTGTATGTAACTTTATTTCAGGCACCAAAGAGAATATTGTTTTCATGTTGCAGTGCTGTTAAGTGACAAAAGCTTTATATGCTTCTCTTTGTTTATTAAGGGGACAGCTTTACTGACTGTAGATCAGAGACGATGGGAAGATCTGAAAAGCAGACTGAAGATAGCACAACCTCTTCATCTCCCACCTCGTCCGGGTATCAAAGATATTTTGATTTTATTCATGTTGAGCCCTAGTGTTCGTAATTCCCCAGGAGTCTGCAATTCAAATTAAAACTGTAATTGTGAGGCCACTAGGAGGTTGTGCATAAGTTAATGTGGAAACAGGCTCCAACTACAGATCTCTCCATAAGGCTATTAAAATCAACCCTAAAAAGGTTGTGCTTCGATGGTTTTAGGATAAGCCTTAATGAAAAATTTATTTTCTAAATGAAAAATATTTGCAGTTGGTTGTAATGATATGAATGGAATGTATTAACCTGACAGCAGTTGAATGATGCACTTGCCCTAGAACTACTAAAGCTTTCATGCAACACTGGTGTTCAGTATTTGAAATTATATGTTCAGAAGCCCTATTTGATATGGAAAATTGTGGCAGAAAATTAGAAACTTATTTTGAAAATGGGAAAGGATTATTTTGTCTCTAATGAATATTGAAAATATGTCAAGAAATAGGGGAGGATGGATGTTACTGTGTATTTAACTCTCCTCCTCAAACTCTTTCTTTTTCAGATAATGATGGCTTTAGAGCAAAGATGTATGATATAACTCAGCATCCATTTTTTAAGAGAACTATTGCTGTACTTGTTCTGGCCCAGTCTGTGTTGTTATCAGTTAAGGTAATTGTGTGTCTTTTAAGCACTTCATTACCGTAGTACAGCATGTGTTTGCACATTTCCTAACACCAATTAATGATCAGTTGAGTCATTAGTGTGATGAATGCAAGGAAATGTGATTTCTAGATACAGCAATCAGTTGGCATAGATCACTGTAGATTAATTGTAACTTGTGGAGCTCAGTCGATTTCTGCCTTTTTGTAGTCTGGTCCACTATCTGTAACTTCTAGTCGAGGTATAAATCTGACAGAGAAGAGTACAGAAAAATGCCATTCCTTTCTGAGTATATTTTAAAGTGAAATTCAGTCATTGACAAAACCCTTAAGAAAAGTTAAGGCAATGAAGAGGAAGTTATTCTGTTTAACAGCTATTCTTCTGTTAATGGATTATGCTTGCTTTTCAGTGGGATGCTGCAGATCCAGTAACTGTGCCTTTAGCAACAATGTCTGTTGTTTTCACCTTCATTTTTGTCCTTGAGGTAAAGTAATATATTTTTTGACTTCTTGAGATTAAGACTTGTATCTATATATTTCATTTTGTCTTTAGGGATGTTTCTCATTCTTCACCAGGGTGTTTATTTCTGAATGTGTACATTCAGGGTTCTCCATACCACTTGTCTTTAAACATGTATTGTAAGAAGAAACTTTTAATGTGTTACAGTCATACTTCTCCACAACCTTGAGCTTTGTGACTTTTTATATATATTCAAGGCTGAGTATTTAACAGTGTGCTTTGGTGAATGCAGTGAACTCTTTTCTTGTAGAACATGTCATATTACATTCCCTCCATAAAACAAAAGGTCTGTGTTGCCTCAAAGAAGTTCTGCTTCATCCATTTATGTTTTACCTGGTATGTTAATTTCTGCTATTCTGTACCTGTGACAAATTCAAACCTCTCTCAGCTTTGTTTTGTTTTAAATATCATACTTCATTTTAATATCTTTTTTATAAGCTGTGCCCCAGCTTCAATATTGTCTATCTTTTGCTGCACAAGTCTGGCTCCAGTGTGGTAGCAGTTCTCTATCTATGAGAATATTGTTATTACAAACTCTGCAAGGTGTATTTAGCCTGTTTTTGTGAGACTGGAATCTAATGATTTGAAAACATTTTGGAAAACACATACTTTTTAAATGTATAAGGATTTCCATTTTAAGATTAAATATGTTTCCTCTGTGGTTCGGATGGTACTCTTTAAAGTTTTTGGTTGACTACTTTTCTTGTCAGTCCCCTCTGAATAGCTGATACTGACCACTATCAGAAACAGGATAGTAGACTCCATTTCCCACTGCTCTAATCCAATCTGACAGTTCCTATGTTCCATTGATAGGTTTTGCCAGTAGTGATGAATAAAAAATGAAGTGAATACCTTGTAGCAGCTGTAGCTAGAGTTTGTCCATGTTGTTGCTTCTTTTTTTCCCTACCCAGGAGAAATCAGCATGTCTGGAGAGGCTGAGCAAACACAGAAAAGTTTTATTTGTGTCATACACGGGCAGGTTTTAATTTACCTCGTAACTATGTCTTTGGAAATACTTTTTTCTCTTATACTGCCAGGGGAAACAAATAGACTTCTAGAATTTCAAAGGAACTTCGTCAGAGCCAGGAAAAATTTTGTTGACTGTCTCAACAGGCAAGTTATCACACTGTGAGTGCACACAATTTATGGAGAGAGGAAGCAGCTTCCTGCTCAAGATCGCCCTTCATGCAGCATAGTCTGGTCACAGTCTGCTTTCTGCATAGCTGATGGCCCTGTGTCTAATCTAACAACTCCTGATTCAGCCCTAAACCTCTACTGCTCACATCATATATATGTGGTATAGAAAATAGGAAGAATTTATAGATCTCACTTTTGTTACCACACTGATGACGACAGAGTAAAGGGAGATGTGATTTTTTTATTTCTATGGTGTGATATTCAGTTCAGGATTATGGACACCTAAATCTAGGTGTTTAAATTCTGTATGTGAGGTTAGGTGTTTAAGCTGTTACTGTGATTGAGGGAGATGAAGGGTGAGATTCAGTTACCTCCACTAGCCACTCCAGAAGGACAGGGATGTTTACAGGTCTTATGTCATCCCTCCCAGACCCATCGATCCATCTTCAATTCTCTAGGGCATCTCAGGTAACTGAAGGCAAGATACCTTAGTAACTCAAACGGTAATTAGAGATTCAGAGACCATATTGTTCACTTTGTAGTCAGGCTTCAGAAAACATTTTAAGGCAAAAAGCTAACTGGAAAATCAGCCTTTTATCTCCAGCTAGTGTCCTCTTATATTTGGTTTTGTTTTAAGACATGTTAAATGGCAGGGTTGCAAGGTGAGATAGAAAAAATAACATAATGAATGCCTGACATTTATAGCCTTTATACAGTAACTCATAACCTGCTCTGAGATTTAATACAACTTGTGTGTGGGAAACTCTTAGGTGCTCCCTTACATGCATCACTCTACTTTGGTATCCATTACCTGATATGACTATTTCTGTAACTATTAGTATTCATTCTTGAGCTTCTCGTCTGCATTCCTCTTACTTAAATTGGAAATGTCAAGCACTTTGGAAGATGTCTTTTACCAGGTACACTGTCAAATATACTGCCATTACTGTTCTTAGCTTTTTTCTCTTTCATGCTGCTGAGTACAGAGTATTCCTCAAAGCAAGAAATATTTGTAATATAGGAAAGCTTTTTAATACATTTGATATTTAGGTGCTGCAGAACACAATTATATTCCTGAGTTCAGACCTGCTTATGTGATTTCAGTGTGCTTACAGACAGTTAGCTAGATAGGATACTGCTACCTTTTTGGCTACATGTTATTGACATGACTTGTTTAACTTCAAGCTATTTTAACCCCGCATTCACCTCAGCAATCTATACATTAAGCATTCAGTCTGAGGTGCTTAGCTGCACTCCTGTCTTTGATACTTGATGAAGGCAAAGAGACAATTCAGAATGCTATTCATTCTTTGGTCTTGGTCATCTGTGTACCAATTTTTCTCCACCTAAGTGAAGCTAATATTATCCAGTTATTCCACATGGGAATATTTTGCTGAGGTGAAACCCACCCCTTGTTGTTTGAAACTATTTCATAAAACAAACCCAATCAAACATTTTGGGGAATAGAAGAGGATCTCATGGCAAGGAATAATCATTTCTTCATTAAAAGTGAGAAATTCTTTTATCCATAGGTCACGATGAAGATTATTGCTATGTCACCTTCTGGCTTCTGGCAAAGCAGAAGAAACCGGTATGATCTCTTGGTGACATCTCTTGGAGTTATATGGGTCATTCTTCACTTTGCCTTACTGGTAAGATATAAAAAATGCAATTCCAGTGATTAAAATTATTTTATCTTGAGGCTCCAGCAGAAGGATTGCTGCTATGTATCCAGATAAATCTTTAGATTTTAATAAGGCTGAAATATGTCTGAAAGAAACTAAACTTGATGCTAAGAAGAATGATGGTCTTGTACAATCATGTAGTGCAAAATTGTCTTACTGATGCAAGCTAAAGTCTGTAAATGTAATAGGAAACAAACCTTTAGGAGGAATGTAAGCGAGAAAAGGAAGAAGACTGAGGAGAGTGAGAGCTCTTGCTACCAAAGGTCTTATGAGCATGAAGGAAGAAAGAGGCAAGGTACAGAACACAGACAGGACCAGAGAACTGGAAGAAGGCATAGGTTCAAAACTGCTGAACAGTACAAACCCACCCAAACCCAACAGTGATTCTGTACCACTGGTTTGGTCAAGGGGCAGTGTTTAATTCAAGAAGACATGAAGGAGAGAGGGGAGGAAATCATCTCTCCCTTCATTTCACACCAATTTTTAAAATTTAACTATACTCCTGGTTTCTTTACTTACAGGGGAAGGAGAAGGGATGGTTGATACTTGTTATCAGTCACAAGTTGTCAAAGTCACAACCCTATAACTTCTGCAGGATTTTCTCGGGTCTGCCCCATGTTCTGTTTGAAGAAAAACCTGTTTCATGTGACTAGTCATTTTTCCTTGACATTCAAAGTTTCTCCCTGCTACTAAGTATCTTGGAAGGCCTGAGGAGTTTCTGTAATCCAGCAGCTTCCTAGACAAGTACACTAGGCCTAATGGTCATAATTAATAGAGAACTGAAGGGTTTTTGCTTGATGTGTGGGGAGGTTGAGTTTGTGTTCTTTATATTGTTGCTAATAGTTTATGATTTATTTAATATTGGGACTGCCCTACATTACTAAAAAATCAGTTATCATGATCTGTTCGAGAGATTCCTGGGGAACCATGTTTTAAGTCTTTTGTGTTTGTGTTCCAGAATGCATACACATACATGATGGGGGCATGTGTAATTGTCTTCAGGTTTTTCTCCATTTGTGGGAAACATGTAAGTATAAATTAGCAACTACAATTATTGCAGTGCTCATGTGTAGATCAAAGGACTAGATGCTGTGCATCTCTCATGCAAATTCTGTAAAACTCTGTTTGCTAGGCAAAAAAAAAAAAAAGCCAAACAGCAGTCTGCAACTTTACATGCTGTATTTAAAATGTCAGGATTTTAAGTAGATTGTATAATAGGGCTATGGTTACTGGAAAAGCTGAATTTTTTTCAGAAAACAAAGTGCAGCTGCTATACCACAGCTTTTAAAACTGCTCTCTGCAACTCTGAACATACACTTGTTCAACTTTCAGTCCTTTCCATTTCAGTGAGGCATGCTCTTTATTTATTTTCACTCTGAGACAGTTCTAGTGGTGGCCGAATGCATCATCTTATTATGACAGTGCTCTCTTTAAAAAAGTTTCTTTTTCCAGAGTGCATATCTGTGTCTTTTGTCTCTACAATGTATATCTTGTTACAATAAAGGATTTATATTCAATTTAAAAATAATTTTGGACCAAGATGTTCTTCAGGAAACACCGAGATGGTGACAAAGCAAGTCACTTCTCAAGTTTACATTTCTTTTGTGTTTGGATTTCCTCTGGTGTAATTGAGAATAGACTGGCAGAATAAGCATAAGCAAAGAACAAACACATTTATTTAACAAGTGGTGACTCTGCATTCCCTTGCTGTAGGACTTCTTTAGACTATCCAAATATTTTCTGTGAAGTCTGACATATTAAAGTAAACGTGATGAAAAAACTGCTGTACTAGGTTGCCAGGGTTAAGAGCATTAAGTCAAAGGGTTTGTTCAGATAAAATTTTTCTTTAAATCTTTTTAAAGAAAAGATTACACTACACAGAGCCTGTTGAGCCTTGGAAGTCAAATGAAAAATCCTTGCTTCTCCTGTGCAGCCAGACCAAGTGATTGCCTTCAAAGGTTTCTGATTGATTCTAAAGTTTATTTCAATGTTTTAACCTAGTGATTTGTACTTTTATGTTACCAGCTGTATCAGTTTCACTAATTTACCCATCCTGATGCAATGGTCTAAATGCTGACTAAAGATCAGCAGGAATTTGTCATGATTATAAAGAAAAATAACACCCTCAGTCCCATTAAAGGGAATTTTTTATCATATCCAAAGTATTTGAATGTGTTATGAAAATCTAGGGCAATACATTTATCAAGAATAAAATGTAAAATATATGTGCATGGAAAAGAAATATCTATTATCAAGGCCCACAGCCTATGACATTTTCAAAATTATGCTCTCATTTTGTGTTCTTTGGCCAACTTTGCAGAATCACAGACTCACAGAGTGGCTTGGGTTGGAAGGGACCCTAAAGATCATCTCATTCCAATCCCCCTGCCATGGGCAGAGACACCTGCTATTAGACCAAGTTACTCAAAACCCCATTCAACCTGTCCTTGAACACTTCCAGGGATGGGGCGTTCACAGCTTCTTTAGGCAACTTGTTCCAGTGCCTCAACACCCTCACAGTGAAGAATTTCTTCCCAATACCAAATCTAAACCTTACCTCTTTCAGCCTCTTAAAGCCACTTGCCCTTGTTCTGTCACTACATGCTCTTGTATGTTCTGTCACTACATGTAAAAATCCCTCTCCAGCTCTCTTACCAGCCCCACTTAGGTACTGGAAGGCTTCTGGAAGGCGTCCCTGGTCTGTCACAAACTCCCATGAGAAATTACTGAGCTTAAAGAAGCTGTACTGATCTTAAAGAAATCTCTTTCTTTATACATGAAAGTATTCTTTTTGGTAGGCTGCAGTATCTGTGCTTTCTGTCTAACAGTTAGGATCACTTTCAGATAAGCCCAAAGTAGTTTACTGCACCACTGTTCATGCAGTGCCAATGCTGATACATCAGGAGGATACCGATCCTAGAATATTATAGTTAAGCTTATGCTGTACCATCACTGTAATATCCTACACTGAACTATCCTGTGCATGCTTTTTGAGGAGCAACATCTTGATCTTGGTTTCCTTGTAAATGAGGAAGATATGCTGATGTCATTAACAGGTAAAAAGCGCACACAGGTCAAGTCACATTCATAATGTACCATTTTACTGAACTCATCCATTAATGAATGTGGCTAAAGGATTTGTTGTCAAAATGGCAAGTCCAAGAACTCATGTTTGTTTTATCGTTGCTTTCCTGAATGCTGTCATGGATTGATTTTTCTCTGTCTTTCCAGGTAACACTAAAAATGCTTCTCCTGACTGTGGTTGTCAGCATGTACAAGAGTTTCTTCATCATAGTGGGCATGTTCTTACTGCTTCTTTGTTATGCTTTTGCTGGAGTGGTGTTATTTGGTACAGTGAAATACGGAGAGAACATTAACAGGTACAGTATGGAATTCCCACCTCACAGGGATGTTCTTTAAACAGCCTGAAGAAATCACACTCTGCTAGAGAAGTTCATCTGTGGTAAAAAACAGACAGATCTGAGAGAGCTCTAAACAGAATTTCTGATAGGAGACACTGAGCCATCTTTCTAGTCCTTGTGCATTGGACTAAATGACACCTGATCCAACCCAGAGCAGACTAAGAACTGTTCCTCATTATGCTGGCTGAAATATGCTTCAAAGCAGTACTGTGCTAGCCCACAAGATGCTGAAACACAGTGTACCCACTGCATCTTACTGGCATCACCCAGGAACAGGATCCATCCACCAGACTGATACCGAAAGGAGTCAGTTGTTTGAACTGGCTGTTAGCTGGAGATTTCCCAGTCATCGTCAGGCTTACAAAAGAAAATGGAGACAGGAAATGGGATCTGGCTTTGAGTTTTCTTTAGTTCTCTGATAAAATGAGCTAAAATACTCAGACGTCTGTCTGAACTAGAGTTCAGTTATTGTATCTTAAGTCATTAAATAAATAATTCAATGGGCTCATTCAAATAATACTGTAATCCTTTTTACTTTAAAATAGAAGAACAGTAGAAAATAGAAACCTTTTTTTCTTGCCAATGTTTTAATTCTGTAAAGTGAAATGATCTCTCACTCTCAATCTTTCTCTCTCCCTCTTTAAAACAGACATGCAAATTTTTCATCAGCTGGCAAGGCTATTACTGTACTCTTCAGAATAGTTACTGGAGAAGACTGGAACAAAATTATGCACGACTGCATGGTAATTATAATACTGCCATAGATAAGTAGACAAGAAATGAGAGACACCCTTCCATCTCAAACTGCTTTCAGTATTTTAGCTTTGTACAAGGAATGTTGAGCTTGCCTTTATCTCTTCAAGAAAATAATGTTCATTAAACCTCAGAACATGCACAAATCGCAGTTTCAGTCTCATACTTACAGAAGAGTATTTCATGGAGCTAGGCCATTGCATGATGTAAAACCAAAATACACAGATAGTTTCAAAATCAGAAATGCGGTAACTCGCTTTTTCACTATTATCTCTGCTTTGACTGGGGCAAGGTGTCTTTTCAGATTTATCTTGTCTTTGATTCCCGCACTTTGGCTTATTCCATGTGAATGATTTTCTTGATGACCTCAAAATTCCTCTTTGAATCATTATATTTTGCACAAGTAAATGTTTGTCTGTGCTTGCAAGGAAGATCATATGCTTCGCCTTTTTAAAATTAATGAGCAGGGAAGAAATGTTTTGAAATTCACTGTGCTTCAAAGCACCAGCTTGTTCCTGTACAGTGGAATAAAGCACAATGTTCCCTCTGTGTGGTAGTAAGATCTATGCCTCAGCCTTTTTTGTCATACCTCTCTCTCTTTCCTGGTTTCTGTCTACTAATCGAAGAAAAACAACCCGCCCACAATAATACCCACAGTACCATTTCCTCATTGGGAAGCCTTCAAGAAATAATCATCCTTATTTTTTTTTTTTTACTTTGTTTTCTTTTGTTTTGAAGGTTCAGCCTCCATTTTGTACACCAGATAACAGCACCTACTGGAAAACAGACTGTGGAAATTATGCTGGTGCCCTTATGTATTTCTGCTCTTTCTATGTCATCATTGCATACATCATGTTAAATTTGCTTGTTGGTAAGTGAAAATAGACAATAATAACAACAAGGTACATCTTGGCATGTAGTATGTTAGGTGTGAGTCTGTTGTGCTGTTCAAGTATGAGGCTACCTTGTACCTTCAATGTTACCTTGCATGCATATAATGATTTTGATACTTCTTTGGCATGGGAATGCTAAATCTCAGGAAGTTTGGGAGTGAAAGCTTTTGGAACAAGGAGATATTTTCTATTTGTAGAGTAGAGTTGCCCTCCAGAACACTGTTTTCTAAGGTTTTATTTCTTCAGTTAACCTTTGTACAAGCATCATTGGAATTAACTTAATTGATCTTAGATGTTAGATTACGCATCTCACCAACGTTTAAGATACAATTTTTAAAAAGCATGGTGATATTGGTGTGGCAAGACAGTATAATATGCATTCAAAATCCTTGTCTTAGCATACAGGCATTTGTTAATGTGGAGTTTGCACAACAAAATTAGATGTTACAATGTAAGTACAGGCTATCTTTTGGCTGTATTTTCCTCTTTGTGTTTTTCAGCTATCATTGTGGAGAATTTCTCATTGTTTTACTCAACTGAAGAAGATCAGCTTTTAAGTTACAATGACCTAAGGCATTTTCAAATTATATGGAACATGGTTGATGACAAAAGAGAGGTAAGAAATAATAATTTCTTGGTAATAAGAGACCCAGTAAACTTCCAGTTTTTTCTTGAAAAGTAATGTGAGGGGGGTAAAGTGTGACAAAATTTTCTGAGCAGTTACTGTTCAAATTTGAGATGTGAGCATGATCTAATGTTCATGGCCCTTCAGATATGAACCTGTATTCTGAGAAGTGCTTATAATAGCAGTTTTGCAAACAAACATACCTGTTTATAGGATCAATATAATAGCATCTTTCCTCCCAGCTCTCTGAGAGCTGTTTCCTTGGAAGTCTACAAATTCATATCCATTTTTTTGTGCCTGATCTTCAGAAGATCTTTGCTGGGATTTCAGCACTGCAAAATTGTTAGAGGGAGGCTAATCAAGTATGGGCTGGGTAGGATGAAGTGGACTGAAAACTGTCTGCATAGGCAGGCCCAGAGGGTGAGGATGGGCAGGACAGGTTCTGGTTGGAGGCCAGGAACTCGCTGTGTGCCCCAGGGGTCAATACTGGCTCCAGTCCTCTTCAATATCCTCATTAATGACACGGACAGAGTGGCAGAGGGCACCCCCAGCACGTTTGCTGGTGACACCAAGCTGGACAGAGTGGCTGATATGCCACAGAGTCATGCTGCCATCCAGAGGGACCCTCACAGGCTGGAGAAATGGGCTCACAGAAGCCTCATGAAGTTCATCAAGGAGAATTACTAAGTCTTGTACTTGGAGAAAAATAAGACAAGGCACAGTATGTGCTGAGGCCACCCAGCTGGAAAGTAACTTGGCAGCAAAAGACTTGAGGGCCCCAGTGGACACCAAGTTGAACATGAGCCACCATTGCCCTTTTAGAAAAGAGGGCTAATGGTATCTTGGGCAGCATTAGACAGGGTATTGCCAGCAGGCCAAGGCAGAGAGGATCCTTTTGCTCTGCTCAGCACTAGTGGGGCCACAGCTGGAATTCTGGTTTGGTTCTGGGCTCTTCTGTACACAGAGACATGGACATACTGGAGAGAGTCCAGCAAAGGGACACAAAGATGATGAAGAGACTGAAGCAGTCTCCTAAGAGGAAAGGCTGAGAAAACTGGCACTGTTCGGCCTGGAGAAGGCTCAGGGGAATCCCATCCATGTACACAAATACCTGCAGGGAGGGTGCAAAGAGGACAGAGCCAGGCTCTGCTCAGGGATGCTCAGTGACAGGGCTGGAGGCAATGAGCACAACCTGAAACACAAGAGTTACCTCTGAACATCAGAGAACTGTTCGTCACTGTGATGATGACTGAGCACAGGCACAGGTTTTCCCAGGGAGTTTGTGGAGTCTCCATCCTTAGAGATATTCAAAAGCCATCTGGACCTGATCCTGGGAAACTGGCTTTAGGAGACCCTGATTAAGCAAAGGGGTGAGACAAGGTGAGGTCCAGAGTTTCCTTCCAACCTCAGCCATTCTGTGATTCTGAAATGAGAATAACATCTGGGAGACTGAGCTGCTCAGATGCCCACACAAATTAAATCATCATCTGAATGATTCATGACATCACTGAGATTTGAATGCAAACAGCATTATGGTGAAAATAGTTGGTTGTCTGTAGTTGGCACATGACTATGCTGGAGAGAGAAGTTGCAGTCTGTACTCATGAGGGTGGAAAGTTCTGAATCCATGGTGCCCAACATTGACAAAATCTCTCTGATGTGGATATTTGAAGATTGAGAATACCACAATTTCAGAGAAAAGTACACTCAGTCTTAATTTTGTAACAACAGATGTTGTCACCAAAAGTGTAGGATGTGCTACTTCTTAGAGCAGATAACCTTTAAAAAGCTAGTAAACTCTCAACATTCTCTTGCTCATTCAGAGATACACACAGAAGGGCAGAGGTTTACGACAGATTATAGACATGGCTATGATTGTTTTAACTATAGTTTAATTTCCATTATACAAAGGCAGCTCTTTGGGAGTATGATTCTAATTACAGATGAATGCAAAAGGGGAAACTAAATCCCCAAGCAATTTTGAAAAATTCTGCCAAAATTAACAGCATAGATTCTCATTGTATATGAGTCAAATAACCACAAAGACTTCTGTGAATTTGCTGGAGACCTGGCTGAATGTGCCCATTCTTCAGCAATGTGTTCACAGGGACTTAAATATGCTAGGAGAAGTAGTTTTTCTCTCAGTGATCAAGTCGAATGTCTGAGTTGGTTGTTAGATCACAGTAATAATTTACCATCAATTATGCAATTTAACAGGGTGTAATCCCTACCTTCCGAGTGAAATTCCTGCTGAGGCTTCTGCGAGGCAGGCTGGAGGTGGACCTTGACAAGGACAAGCTGCTGTTCAAGCACATGTGCTATGAAATGGAGCGGCTCCACAATGGTGGCGATGTCACTTTCCATGACGTGCTCAGGTACACTGAGATTTTCTCCACATTTTTAGAACAGGTGTAACAGCCAGTGTTTCTTTCCAGGCTATGTGGTAGCCATTAGGCTCAGGAGAAGGCTAGACTGGTATCCACAGAGGCACTGTAATATTAAATGTTTTACAAAAATTATATTTCCCCCTTTTTTCCTACAAAAATATGAATGATGGCAAACGCAGATCCTAGGGAATCAGCTCTAAGTAGTTTTAACATTTTCATTGCAGGAGGTTTGTCACAAACTACAGTCACAAGTGCTTCTTGTATCCCAACTAAGTAGATGTACATTCAAGTGTAGCAACATGACAGTGAGCCTAACTAGAAATAAAATAGAAATGGGAACATTATCCAAGTGTTAACACTTAGCAGGGGGAAAAACCCAAACCACCACAAATGTCCTAATTGCTTACAGTTCAGCAGTTCACCTGTATTGAATAGCTAGATGTAGGTGATAAGGTCTTTGTTTTGAGCAGAGTAAGTCTCTTCTAGAATCATCTTGGCTATTTTTTTAGCTTCAAATGTGAATTTACTGTGCACATCTGAATTATGTTTTTCACACTAAGGTCTTAAGTATGAGCTTTGATTCTCTAAAAAATGCAAAGACACCAGAATTTAAAAATAAATAAATTTTGTTTCTTCCAGCATGCTTTCATATAGGTCTGTTGATATCAGAAAAAGTCTTCAATTGGAAGAGCTGCTTGCGAGGGAGCAACTGGAATATACCATCGAAGAGGAGGTGGCCAAACAAACCATACGAATGTGGCTGAAAAAGTGCTTAAAGCGAATCAGAGCAGTAAGTCAAGCTAAAGCAGTATCTAAATGGTTGCATAAAATTAACTACTCAACAATGCTGGAATCTGTGTTCCTATGCTTCATTTACTTCGGAGTCATGATAATACTTATTTGAAGTATGTAGCAGTTGCTAACTGAGCAAAAAAAAGTTTGTTCCAGCTCTACAAAAATAGAGCTGTTTATTACAGCTCTTCAGTGCTGTAATTAAGCATCTTTTGAAGACAAAAACTGTCTTCCTGTCCAAACTTTATCTGTCTTTTCAATACAACAGAAAGGTGCATATGCAGAGACCAAAGTCAAAGGAATAAAGAAAAAAATAATAATTTAATTAGATGTAACTTCACAGGCCTAATCCTTCTTCACATAATGTAATTGTATAATTTCCTTGCCTCTGCTGGCAGATGAGAAACCTGTAGATGACTCTCCAGATGGAGCCTGTATTAAGATAAATCATTTGAGTGAGCCATTACAGTTACTGTGTGTGCAAATGAGCAGTGTGTCTACATGGAAACAGGTTTATGGACCAAGTCACAACCTGGTCGCATTGATCACAAATTTTTCAGTTACTATGAGTCTGACCCCAGGTTTTGACATGTATATTTTTTGTTTTTATAAAACATTACTTCTTGTAATAGGACATGTTCCATAGTGATCTGTCATGTCATCTGTCTTCTGTTTGTAAATTTATACAAATACTGAGCTGGACATTTTGAATATCATGTACATTCCAGCTGAAACATCAGTGTTCAGTGATACATAGTTTCATTTTGATTTCATCTCTGTGATAATAATGGCAGTAAATTTAATCTCAGCTCTCAGTTCTGGGTTTCTTCAACTCTGTTGTTCATTTCATTATGATATTGAACTACACTATATTAAAGTAAATATGCTATTCATTTCACTCTAATAACATGGTTCAGATCATTTCGCATTCTATGAACATTTATAAACTGAATGTAATTATGGAAGTTAAGATATATTTTGAAATTCTCTTGTTATTCTCTAAGTATCCCTAGAGGGATCATATGAAAACTACCCAGGAAACTGAAACCCTTCCTAAGTGCTGTTTATTTTAATTTAAAAGCAAATTAGATTGTATAATTGTAATGGTAGTAGGTTTGTTTTTCTATTTGTTCTGTAAATCTATACTTAGTCCCAAGGTTTTCACTACTATTTTATTCAGTTTTATTGACAACCTGCTCCAAAGTCCATGAAAGAAATCATAATTTTTGCATTGCGTTCATGTAATTCCCTATGAATCTATGTAATTCCCTGTGAATCTCTACCAATTTCCTGGTTTCTTTTACTTTTCAAGAACTTTTATCTGATATATTCAAAACTTTGTATGTGTTTAAACTCTAGGTTTAAACTAACAATTGAGCAACATGCCTTCCACTTAATGTAGTTCATAAATTTCATCCTCTATTCCCTAAAGGTTAGAAATATGCTGGAATTCACTTTATTTAAATAGCAACATCTAATACATGGATCTTTATCAATGCACCTGGAATCCACAGCTGGTGCTCACTGTTGAGTAAAATATTCAGAATGCTTTAAAAAAAATCAAACACATTGGTGTGACAGAGCAATGGGAACATTTTTTTCATCACATACTGTACCTTGATAGAAACAGCAGCAGTCGTGCAGCATTATCCATAGCCTACGAGAGAGCCAACAGCAGGAGCTGAGCCGATTTCTGAATCCTCCCAGCATTGAGACAACACAGCCAAGTGAAGATATGAATGCTCTTAATCAAGATAACAGTGCACAGCCAGAGGTATGTTATCCAGAAAAATATCAGATCCTCATGACAAATTCAGAAAACTTACATGTTTCTTAATTGTTCTATTTTAAACATCATTTTAACTGAAAAAAAAATTAAAATAATACCTTGTTTTACTTCAGTTTTTGCCATCATATGTAAAGGCAAGATGCTCTAAGGCAAAAATTCCCCAGCATATTTAGCTGTCTTGCTATCAGCATAAAGGGCAAACTCAGCTGTACAACTATGGCAGCTCCAGCTTTCATCTCTTGCATGAACTGTGTGAAGGCTTGGGGATGTGCAGCTTTCCAGTTCAGGCATTCTGAAGTGGTGCTTACACTGAGAGAGAACACTGGGCATGCTGGGACCTCTGAGCAGCAGTCCTGTACTCTTCCAGGATGGGAAATACAGAAGGGACAACATAAGGGCTGCTTCCCACAATGATTGTAGTAGGCTCAGAATAATTTCATACCCTTCAATAGGACGAATAGCATTGAGAGCCCACAGGATGTTTTTGCTTTTGCCTGTTAGTAGTAGTTTTCTGGGGTATTAAAGAGCAGAAAGCATGCTGCCCTAACCAATGGCAATATGTTTTGTTGGTATTCATTGATAAAGCTTAAAAAATAATAGAAAGGTATCTCTTCCTAGGGGTACCTCAGGGAGCTATGACTGAGATTCTTTTTTCTTTGTTCAGACAAGTAGCCAGCAGCAGCTCCTTAGCCCAACACTTTCTGACAGAGGTGGCTATAGACAAGACACTGGTGATGCTGGGAAACCTCAGCGGAAATTTGGACAATGGCGCTTGCCATCAGGTAAGTGAAAAAGGTTTATCAGTAAAGTCCCCACATGCAAAATTGCTGTTGTGCAATAACAAGGCCAAGAAAGGCTTCATGATTCACAATTTTTCCTCCTGGCTGCTGCTTGCGCCCACATCAGGGCTTTCCTGTCCTCATGCCTGTTGGAATAAAGCAGTTTTATCTTTTCTTCACAATTCACAATTCCAAAAAGTTTGGAAGATGGGCTCAAGCATTGCCCCATGCAAGTGGTTACATTTTTTTACTCTTTCATACATTTGCTCAAGACCTTTTACATCAGTCAGTCCTATACTGAATCAGAGTGCTCGAAGTCTGCCACTGTTCAGACCCTAATCATATCTAAGTGGAAGCAGAAGAGACAGTAATGCTGTTCTGTTGACTACTATTGACCCTATTTGTGTTGCCAGTGTACTTGTCCAAGAAACTGGATAATTTAATAGAAAGCTTTCAATACATTATTTCCATTTAAATATCACTGAGCAGTAAAGATCAACATTTTGTTGGAAAAGAGAAAAAGAGTGATAGGAAGCATGCTAAGGAGGAGTCGTACTACTGTAGTCAACTGCATAGGTTTTCAAGTGAGAAATCTTAAAAGAATTAATAGCCCAGAGTTTCCTTTCTTAGCACTGATCTGTGTCAGTTTTGAACATTTCTCAGTGGATGGTCCCAAAACAGAGGTAATTTCCATGTACCATACAGCTGAGACATAAGTAGTCTCCCTCCAGTCCAGCAAAGACTGGTATTTAAGATCATGAATAGCATTAAGATCAGTTGTGGGGCTTATGTACTTGGACATGTGGTTTAGTGCCATACCAGCAACTTCTACTGGTTTCAACCCCTAGGCCATTGTAAACTATCACTTTCTAGATGTTGCTGCCAATCCTAAAAGCACCTCCCCACCCCCAGCCCCCTTCCTCACATTTACTACTTTCACTTCTTTGCCAGCAGGTTAGCTCATGTAAGTACTGCCTAAATCATTTAGGTTGCAATTAGCTGGATAAGAAGAGATCTTTTGCATCAGTTATCCCAGCAGAAGGAAATGAGGCACTGATCAGTTAAACTGCTCTGCCAGCAGATTAGTGGGAGCAGTGTGAACATCTGGAGCTGTGAAAACAAACGAACAAACAAATTAGAACAAAGCTCTACCCTTTCTGAACTAAATCAGTTTAAAGGTGCCCTAATCTAGCTAGTTCTCTATACCTGAATTCTAAGCAAAAATGTTCAAGAAGCAGATCTACTCTAATACAGAACTGTTTGAACTTTCTGTTTAATTTTCTAGCCCCCAAACCAATAAGCCATTCAGTGTCTTCAGTCAACCTCCGTTTTGGTGGACGTTCAACTATGAAATCTGTTGCATGCAAAATGAATCCCATGTCTGATGCTGCTTCCTGTGGATCAGAAGTCAAGAAATGGTGGACAAGACAATTAACTGTGGAGAGTGATGAGAGTGGAGAGGACCTTCTTGATATCTGAGAAGCATTTAAGTCATACCACAATCCGATTTTCTATGTTTAGAATTAAAGATACTGTGATGTATGATTTCTTTAAAATCAATGTCATAATTTTCTCTTACGCTTATCCTCCTGCCATATGAAGTGTAGCCCACACTTCTGTGTTAGAATTGACTTCTGTAGGTATTAATTGTACTCTAAGAAACTTGTATACTATAGCAGTACTAACAAAGCCAGGAAGACTATAATGCCTTTAGCAGACAGATCATTGAAAGGTTTCATGTGTTCTGTAAAACTATAGTGAAAATTTGATATACACACCTCTGTGTTTTCCTTCAACCTTTACCTTGCTTTAAAGTGGCAACACTTTACAATCCAGGGGTAATGTATTTCTTGTTGCTGGGTTTTCCTTACTTAGTAATATTTCTTTAGAAAAAATTTTATTATTCACAAATGACCTGAAGAGGTCAGCACTGACTTCATGTTCAAGGGAAGTATTTTTACTAAGTACTGATACTGAATTACAATTCTAAGCTTTCACTGGACCTTCTTTTAAAATATGCAAGATACAGAATTACTCATTTTAAAATTAGAAGGTAAAGGATTGGCTTTTAAAATGTAAATATCTTTGAGGTTTGGTTAATTACATAAAGAGCTTGATTTTCATAGAGAAAATGGGCGGGGGGAGGAAAAAATACATTAAAAACTGTGCATTTAAGCATCCAGCAGAAGACTTTCACATGAAAAATATGGGTTTATGCTTCATTTTCAGCATATACTGGTTACATATATGTGTAGTGTCATTATTCTTCTTTTAATTGGGTCCCATTTTTCTTGTGTACTCCTAAGGTTTTCTTTTTGTCTGTGATAAAAATTAGCATGTTGGGGATTCTAATTACAAAATAGTATTGTATATCTTTAAAAATACTCTCAATTTTGCCTGCATAGGTAGAATTTTACTTACCCATGGTACTGCTCATGCTGCAGGCCTGCAAAGGTAAGGCATGGCACTGTGCTGTGACTAAGTACCTTTGTCCCTTTTATGCCAGCACATCATATTTGACATGTTAGCCTTCACTTGTTTTACGAGCCACCAATAGCACTACATTATTGCCAGTGAAAAAGCAGCTATCGCTTTCATAAAAGCTTTTCCAGTGAAATGCTATACAGATATGGAGGTGGAGGAGTGCCACAAAACACAACCGTGTTTGCTAGTTTTGAATCTAAGGCTGCCAAAAAATGTGGGGTAAAACTGTGCCCTTCCCTCAGGGAAGAACTAAGAGGTTGCAGATTTTGTTGCTTGGCCCCTGACTAAGTTTTATAGCAGAGCTGGGACCTTTCTGTTACCGTTGTTTCCTATGGAAATGATAGTTTGCTCTAACATGGCCTGATGTCAGATCTTGTAAGAGGCTCACGGTTTATTTACATCACCACTTCAAAAATATATCCTTTCAAAAGCAGACAAAAGCCAGTGTTTTGCATTTTTTTGCTGGACAACATATTAATCTAAAGTGGCCAGAATACAACAGTGAAAACACACAGATGCCTTCACCAAAAATGAAAAATTAGTTTTCCTCTGAAATACAGCTTTCTTGGCATCTGTCAATGTTTTTTCCCAGTGTATGGTTGAACATTGTTTAGATTTTTTTCTAAAATAATCATATTGAACTCATCTGTATTTCGTAGGGGGGTTTATGTGTTTTGGGGTATAATTACATTTAAATCTGGTCAACTGTAACTCTATAGTAAAAGAATATGTGCATTCTCTTGTTTACTAGATCATGGACCATCAACAAAACTTCATATGCAAATCCATTACTTTGTTCTGTTTTGTGCTTGTTTAAGTTGAGCTTTTGTATATATAACAAAAAGATAAATATTGGATTTATAAAAGAGAGTATCTTTGACAGTTCACTAATACATTGAACTGCAGATCACTCTTGCTGCAAGCCTTCTTTTTAAAAAATCTGGCAAACATTTTTTCCTTGCCTTACAGTACACTGTCAATAAAAGTGAGTTGCTTTAAGCAGTATTCCTCCCTCTGGTTTTCATTGTAACTGCATTGGCTGTATGTGGCTCATTCATGATAATGCTGCATTGTAACAATCTCTGTGGTTTGTACAGAATTATGTACCCTCTTGCGATTGAGGGTCTTTGGTCTTTTCACTCCAGCAACTGACCTCATCAGTACTGCCACAAGGGGTCTCAGTCAAAAGATGGAACCAAATGGGACTGTTCATTATTTATTTTTATTTAACCCATTATTTCTTTGCTTCAGAGCCTGGATGTGAGTGTGTGTGTGTGTGTGTGTGCACGCGCGTGCACACCATTTTACTTTTGCAGATATAGGAAGTGGAATGAAGTTACAAAGATATGAAAATAACATATACACAGGCACACTGGCACAGCACTGCCAACATAACTAAAGAGGGTCCTACTCTGCAGCAGAGAAACCAATGCACATTTGCACATGAAGATGAAAAGCAGAGAAGAGAGTTGAAGAATGACTGGATTTCAAACAGATTGTACCAACAATGGAGAGACACAAAGAGGAAACAGTGTGTCAGGAAGTCAGAGAGTCCAGACAACCTTAGAGAAAAGCCTTAGGAATAGATCCTAAGCAAAGGTAAACAAAAAATTGCTTGGGGAATATTACTACCTGCAGAGTCACCCTATACAAATGAAAAAATGAAGTTGTTTAGGCTTCTTTTTATCTACTAAGAAATATCTGTTTCATAGGAAGCAAGTTATAAAAGTGTTCATGGCTTTGTTGGACAAAAAGTGTAGTGCTTATTGTCAGTGCTGAAATAGAAACCTGCTTGTGGGAAGTCTGAGAACACACAGCAAAGATGTATGTCAACATCATTCCAAAGTCAGGTCAGATTTCAGACAATCACTTCTTTAATGAAGAAACTAATAACCTGAAACCATCTGCTTTTGGAAGACATCCAAATGAATTAAGAACTGAAAACATCAAGTATGCATTTACAACCTGAAAATACCATCTTTGTTTTAACTAATGTGGAGCAATCAGGCTTAAACATCTTCAAAATAACATTACATTCAGTATTGTCTTCATTCAGAGACCAGTATCAGCTTCTGAGAAGCCAAAGAAGATTAAATGGCAAGAGCAAGTGAATAACTTTGTGAGAATAATCTATTTTGTTCTCTTCTTTTATTCACAACATGCCCATGCAGATTAGAGTGTCCATGAATAACTGAAGTAGAATAGTTTGCACTGTTGTAAGAGGAAATTTAGAGAACCAGCAAGCAGACTCCTATCCAAAATGCCCATTCCTTCTGCAATACTTCCACAACCGAAAACAAACACTGGCCTGAGTTGTCAATCAGAATTTCCAATAGGATTATCTCACTCTCCCTGAATCTGGCTTTCAGAAGCTGAATTCATTCCTGCTATTGAAGGCAATTTAGTCACACCACAGATGAACTTACCACAATGCATAGGCTGATGCTGGGAAGTTGGCTGCCCTGGTTTGTTCAATTGCTCTGAAACACAAAGGGAGCCTCACTAGAATTCAATTAACCTTCCTCTTCATCCCAAGGGCACTGGTGTCAGACCGCATTAGCAGCTGTTGCCCATTGTTCTCAATGAAGAACCTCTAAGCATGAAGTTATTAACCCATCAGTGAGCTAAGTGTATGGGTAGTGGCACTTCATCCCCTTTCCACAGGTTCCTGTCTCAGATACTTATTCCAGTACCCTTACTGGTTTCATACTTTTACCTGACTTGCATATCTGCCCTGGGGAATTTGTGTGAATTACCTGAGCACCTACAAAAGTGTGTTTCATACAAGGGGATCTTACTGGAAACACAAGAAATGTCTTTAGTACATGTAGAAAAGGAAAAAGAAAACCCCAAACACTATCCATCAACCTGAAGAGCTGCTGACATTAGCCTTTTCTTTTTTCTGAATTCGGGCATCAAACAAAAGTGGCAGAAGCCTCCAGTGTCTCAGTAGAAGTTACTTTATTTCAGGAAAACTTTTACTGAGGTTGGAAACAAACTCAGCAGCTAACTGTGTCCTAGAGATTTGGGCAGTCAGGTTCTGACTGGGTCTTCCATATGTTGGAAGTCACTCTGGTGGGATTGCTGTTGGTAACTACATCTTCCCCCAAAGGTAAAGGAAGAAAGTTGGCCCTTGAGCTCATTGGCAGAGAAGATAGATGTTACATCCTCTCTCGTGCTCTGTTTTCTGGTTTCCTTTTATGTTTTGCTGTCCAATTTCATGTAGGGTGGACAGTATCTAAGCATATTCTCCATTTTCAGCATGTCCTTCCAAGAAATGAGAGATTCAACAGTTACAATTTCACTATAATGCATATGATGCCAGTTTGTAAGAGTAGTAAGTATTGCTTTTTTGTCTCAGCACTTATTCTATAGAACTACATGTTCTACAGATCAAGTAATTTTTCCTCTCAAATCTTCTAAATTCACACTGCCTGGGGAATCTGTTCACTGCACATTTAAAAACAGAGAGAAATAAAAGTGAAAAATAATTTTAAAAAAAAGGTTAAAAAAAAAGATAAAAAGAAAAAAAGACAAAGTCATTACGTGGGCATTGGGTTTTAGTTTTTGGGGGTGTTCCTTTTTTATTTTAGCAGCTATTTAAAAATAAATAAATCTCTGTTTCTGGAAGAGTCAAGCTTCTCGTTTGTTCTGACAAGAAAACAAAGTTTTACTTTTTTCTTAATGTCTCCGATTTTCAAATGCACTTGTTTTGAAATTAAGAGCTTTCACATTTTGTCTCTATTTTTAATTTTTAAATCTCATCAAAACCTATTTCCTGTATTTGACTAAAAATTACTAATATTTTTGTTATGAAAAACTGATTTTCCCCATCAATTTTTATCATGCATAAAAATTCACCCAATTTTTTTTTAAGTCCCCCAGGAAAAGGTTCTGGCTAAAAACTGGTCATGACCCAGGAATGTGAGCTTCCATCCCAGAAAGCAAATGGTATCCTGGGCTGCAGCAAATGCAGTGTGACCAGGAGGTAGAGGGAGGGAATTCTGCCCCTCCACTCTGCTCTGGTGAGATTCCACCTGGAGTGCTGTGTCCAGCTCTGGGGACCCTGACACAAACAAGATATGGATCTGTTGGAGCAAATCCAGTCGAGGGCCATGAAGATGATGAGAGGGCTGGAGCACCTCTCCTAAAAAGACAGCTGGGGCTGTTCCGCCTGAAGAAGAGAAGACTCAGGGGAGACTTTATAGCACCGTCCAGTACCTAAAGGAGGATGATAAGTAAGGCAGAGAGAGACATTTTATCAAGGCCTGTAGTGACAAGACAAGGGTTGATGGTCTTAAACTGAAAGTGGGTAGATTTGAATTAGATACAGCAAGAAATTATTCACTTTGAGGTAGTAAGGAAACCGTTGGCCCAAGGAGTTGTGGATTCCCCATCCCTGAGTGCTCAAGGCCAGATTGGATCAGGCTTTCAGCAACTTGGTCTAGTGGAAAGTATCTGCCTATGACAGGACGCTTGAACTAGATCATCTTTCAAGACCCTTCCAAGTCAAAGCACTTCCCAGTTCCTTCTCAGCTGCCTGCCAAGTCCTCCAGTGTGACCAGACACTTGGTGGTGAGTTTTAAAGTGCTTGTAGGCACTGCTGGCCCTGGCCACCCAGCTGTTGGAGACAACCACTTCCTTCTCAAAGCTGGTAGATGCAGCTGTGCCTCTGTCCTCCAGGACAAAACTCTGGTTTTTCACTGTACCCACAGTGGAGAGGAGTTAAAGCTCTACAAATGTCATCAGTGGCTGAGAAGATGCAGGTCCCCTCAAGCTGCTCTATGAGGGGAGGGTCGCCTCTGTCCCCATGGTGCTTGGGCAGCCAAGAGCAGCCAACAGACACTGAAAGGCTTGCCTAAGCTTTCTTGCCAACACTTTTAGATCAGTGATAGCAGGTCTATCATTTATCCACTCCTGTACTGCAGACAATCCTCAGAGTATGATCCAGTAATAGGTTTGGCTACTGCGATTAAGAAGGTGTCAAATGCAGTTGTTTGTAGCCGGCTCCAACTCTTCCACCAGAAAGTACAATGCTCTGAACTTGACCAGTCTACTCTTCCCCCAGTTGCTTCTTCTGACCTGTGTAAAATGCCTCAGATTTAAAAATCTAGGCATTAAAACCTTCATCTTAATTGCATCAGCAACAGCAAGAATATATATCTGATTCTGGCCTACAAATGTATTTCAGCTTCATATCCATTCATCAATTCAGTGTGTATCTGTAAGAGATTATCTACGTGAGGAAGTTGCACCAGCTTAAATTTAACCTGTTATTGCAAATTTATTTCTCTAAATCACTTTGAATACCTGTGGAAATGCTTATATCAGTTTAAAGCTCTTTTTATATTGATCTATGTTTAAACCCAAATAACCTCGCTTTTATTCTAATGGCAAGAGTGCTCCCACAGGTCTACACGGCAGCCCTCTTAATACCCACACCTTTAATTATGTGGTGCCAAGTCCTTTGCATAGAGGAGGCCCTTCTTATGGTCTCTGGCAGCCACTGAGATGATAACTAGAAGCTGTCTCAGGAGCAGTTGTCTCCCTGCTGCCTGAGCATCCATGGAACCCAATGCCAGAGCAGCCCTGGCTCTGCCACGTGACACGCCAACTGATTTGCCACAAGATTGATTTGCTGGGCATTTTGGGGAAATTTACACCAAGAACCACCCATGAGGAGTCATTTCAAATGAGTCTGTATTGGGTATGACTCATTCCACTTTGTGCAGTCCTTGGAGGGAGTGTGAGCAGCTCTCTAACCCCCAATATTTCTACAAGCCTTCCTGCCATGGCAAAGTGTGTGCAGGACATCCTCAGTTTCACACTATGGCTGCTGAGATATGTTCCTTGCCTTATCCCAGGTGATTGAGCTGAACAAAGCACACGTGTGTACACTAACAGTCGACTTGGGCTCAGATTGCTTTCACCAAACCCTTTCTATTTTCAAGTAAACCAGTGCTTTTCATCAGGAGAAGGTTTTTGTACAATCTCAAAGACCTATTTTCTGAGCTAATCTAACTACAGCAATTTAAAATAATATTATCCCCAGTCATAATCAAGCATTATATGCCCCTGGAGATGGACAGGCAGGGTTGCCAAAAACAGACCATCTCAACAATTTCTGATAGCTGAGCCTTCTACCAAGGTATCACAGAACTATGACAAATGTAAACTCTTTTTTAACACTCTTAGAGGGCTGCCGTTACTTTACACTGGTCTCTGCACACATTCACACAAGATAAAGTAGCTTGATCCTCATAGTGGTTTCATATTGGTTTAATTATTTTGGTTTGTAGAGTGTTTAGATACTGCAGTGACAAGATATTTCCACCATCATTATATAACAAGGGACCTTTCACTGACCTTATAGGACTTCTAGAAAAGCTGCTTGATTTTGTTTGTGGAAGCATGACTTTTTGGGAAACTAATGACATTTGAATTCCCACTTGTATATGATTTGCACAGAAGTTGTAATAGAAGATTGAGTTAGGAACAGCATTCCATTTTCTGTATCTCCAGTGACTATGATATTTGCATGTCAGATGGAATGCAGTTGAAATTTCCATATCAATTCTCAGGAAAATTCAGGAGTGAGACCATTCTCAAAATCCAGATTAAGCTGAAGAAACAAATAGCTAAGGATGCCAAAAACCTTATGCCACAAAATAAACATGTTTCTCTTCTTGGACACAGAAATTCTGCTCAATAATTTGAACAGTGGTGCCTGCTTGTCATGATGCTTGCTTTTTGTTTCTGGATTTTCTCCGCCTGGCTGCAAGTATTCACATATGTTCATTTACAAACTGTGGTTAGATGAGAAATACCATAACAGATTATATTTGTTGATGGATAGTTAATTATTTTGAGAAATATTTGAAAGTACAGCTTGCTTTCTGTGCTTTGTCAAGAAAACAGGGAGTACTTGGGGTAATTTTTTTCATAACAATTTTTACAGTAAGACGAAAAGAGGGGAAGAAAAGCACAGAATGGTGCACAATGTCCACTAAAAGCAGCATGAAGTTTCCCTGCACCTGCAGTCAGCCCATGGTGTCCCTGCTAATGGACAGATGCAATGGATTTTGGACTAATGTGGTTCATTTCCACTTCAGATGCCCACATGTGTGCAGCTCCCAGCTTTGTGCACTGACTTGTCCAGTTGTGGTTCACCCACATTCAGTTACACGCCCACATCTTCACTTCAAATTGCATTCTGGGCTTCCTCCTCAAGGGTTCATCTAACATGAGCCACAAGACTTTCTGCCACATCAAAACATTTCCCAGGTAAGCACACAAAGTACTGCTACCTTGCAGCAAAGGCAGGTTTGCTCTTATGATTGTCTTTTGCATTTGGCACCACAGTTAAACACTGCCTGCATTGCTCAGCTTTTGTGTGCTGGAGAAGCAACGAGAGAGGGAGAGAGATTTTTCTTCCCTGTGTGTAGTGGGATACCTATCAGCAGGAAATGAAATCTGGAGCCCAGATCAGTGTAAAAACTTCTATTGTTTCTTTCCATTTCCAACATTTTATTTGGGGAGGAGCTGAGGGTCAGCCCATGTGGGGGAATTGCTGGAAATTTATGTGATCATTCTGTTGATAAATGCAAGCAGGCTGCAGCAAAATAAGAGCTGTAGAGTGGTGAGAGGATTGAAGCAGCAAAGGCACAGAGGAGAGATGAAGGACACAAAGGTCATGGAATCATAGCATGGTTTAGGTTGAAAGGAACCTTAAAGATCATCTAGTTCCAATGTCACCAGACATGGGCAGGGACACCTTCCACTAGATGAGGTCGCTCAAAGCCCCATCACATCTGGCCTTTAACACACCCAGGGATGAGGCGCCCACAGTGTCTCTGGGCAACCTGTTCTCATAGATCACTTTCCTCAGCCCACAAAGAAGAGGATGAGGAGGGTCTGGATGGTTTGGTTTTTTTTCTGAGTGTGTCTACTTGAGAAAGCCTTGCAATGGCTGCAAGTCCTAAAGCTGTGCAATGGACAGAAGCAAAGGTAGAATGCAAGATGAGTAAAATAATTCTTCAGGAAATCTTTACAGAACTTTACTGCAGATTTTAGTTTTCTTCCCATCTTTAGAAATGAGTAGGCAGGGCCTGAGAGGAGCCTGCTGTTCCTTTGTCATTACTAGTAGTAGTAGTAATAGTAGTAATTAGCTGGCACAGGGCTGGTCCTTAAGGTGCCAGGGATGTCATGGTGGCGAGGGGTGCAGCTGTGAAAGGGGTACCCAACTCAAGGGTCATTGTGGTAGCCAGTGAGCTTTAGGGGTTATTTGCAGAGGACATAGAGCCATTCTGGGACCAGAGTCACACCTGGTAGTGAGGGTGAGTTCACACATCAGCAGTGCAAGACTGGGTAATCAGGCACAACCATTGCCTCAGATGCGTCTCCAGTAACTTCTGTTTAAAGTCATAGGAAATAGCTCAGGAAGCCAGGTCGTGCCACTGTTTATCACAGTCCTGTCCCCAAAGCTGAGGTGTGGAAATAAGAGGGAAACATTAGTTCTCCAGGCAGGAGAAAAGCAAACTGCAAAGCTGTATCATCTCTGTGCCAAGTAAGAGCTTTAATTAGCACAAAAATTCTCTTCACTAACACCTGCAAGTGAGTGCATAGTACACTGCAAAATTAATAATCAGAGGGAGAATTAATTCCTTAGAGCACAAAGGGAAAACATTTCCTCATGTAGATAATGGTGTATTAGGTATCTTAGGCTGATAGAAAGCCAAAGGCACTACTGGAACCAAAAAACAGAATTGTGACACCCTGCTTTATTGCAGGTATGAACCTCTTCAATAAAAGTGCTCTCCTTCAAACAAAGGAATCTGGCTGAAGCTACACAAGCTTGCCAGCATAGAGATTAGTCAGGTAAGAAGGAGAAACACTGAAGATGAGCCTGGGATATATTGAAATAGTGGAAACGAGGAGGTTGGTCTCTGTTAAAGCTTTTCTGTTCCAGAGCAATGGGTGAAAATTTTGAAAGCAAAAGCAGCAATTCTCCAGCATGACAGTCTTCTAATTGAAGGTGCTTTCTGCTGTCTTTTATATGTGTCATACATGTTTCCTCCTTTGTTTTCCACAGTGAGGTGAAACAAGACTCATAGACTTATAGAATCATAGAATGGCATGGTTTGGAAGGAACATGGGCAGGAACATTTTTCATTAGGCCAGGTTGCTCAAAGTCCATCAAAGTACCCTTGAACACTTCCAGGGATGGGGCATCCACAACTGCTTTGGGTAAACTGTTCTTGTGCTACATGACTGAATTCCTTCCAGATATCTAATCTAAACCTACTCTCTTTCAGTTTAAGGCCATCACCTTCATTCAGTCAAACCATGTGGCCTTCTCCTTAACACCTTCACAAAGGCTGTTCCTGGAAAACTGTATCATTAAACCATAGGGAAGCATATATAAGTTTTACCTCTTTTTCCTAAAAACTTGCAGAATTACAGCTTACCAGCAGTAAAAGTTTCCAGGAAGGCTCTTGGAAAGGCTTGTGTTTCATATTTCTTCCTTTATTTCTTTTTTTCTTCAATTGCCACCTCGCCCCAAGGAGCAGCATTGCGTAGCAGAGCACCTGTGCCCAGGGTTTGTGGGAGGCTGGCCTGGGTCTCGGCACACGCAGCCGCCCACTGGCCCAGGAGTGGATGAGTGGCAGCTCCACCTTCTGCAGGAGGGTTCCAGGTGGGAGGTCTGCCCCAGGGACTGCACCTTGGAGCCCTTTTCAGGAGGCATCTGGACTCTGTCCAGCTCCAGCTGACACAGAGTTACTCGGGACCTAATTACAACAACCTGGTGACAGCCCAGGAAGAGGAGTTCCTCATTAAACATGATGGTCTGGATGCCACAGCTGGCACTGCAAACTCTTAAATGGTTATTGCTGGGAACGATGAGTGCATACCAGAGGAAAGATCACTCTATAAATGTGCTATTTCTTACATTCCTTCTCCAAGCATCTGTCATTGCTCTCTGCCAAAGACAGGATATTGGATCTTTAGATTGGCTCGGTGAAGCCAATCTTCTGGTTTTATGGTTAGGTCTGTAATGGCAACTACAAGAAAAGCTTTAAATATTTGAGTGGAAAAAAATCCTTCAACAGTATTTGTGACGTTTTTTGGTCTTCTGAAGTAGTAAGCAAGGGAGATGCAACAGTATCATCCTACTAGCAGTATTTGCTTTCTATTTCCATGATATTATAGCAATATTTCATAGAACTATAATTAACATATATTGGAATACCACATAAAGTAGAAGACAAGCCTTTTCTAGTACAGTTTGTTGTGAACTACTATTGTGAACAATAGTTCTCATGTTGTGAGGCACATTGTGGAAAAGCTTTTTCCCTTTTTACTGAGATGAGACAGAATAAAGAATAGGTCTAACCAGCAGAAAGCTCTGATCTACAAGTAAAACAAAAGGCCTAAAAAGACTGCACAGTTCCCAGGGACATTTCACAGGGTCTACTCAGGGACTGGATGTGTGGCCTCCTGATTTCAGAAATGTGCTTTTTTGTCCCTTCACCTCGCTTTGTGAGTCTTGTAAGCCAGCTGCCATGAAGCTGGTTGGGTGATTTAGGATACCAATGGCTCATCATTTGCCAAAGAGAGGGGCAGTAACAAGTTTCTCCTTGCATTTGTGCTATGAAGGTCTTAAATGTTTCTTGCCCACTGGCTAAAACACCTCTGGCCAAGCTACCACCAACACAAACAGGTCCTTCCTTAACTTTCCCAAATACCTTCATACCTGATGTGTCCTGTGGCTTTAGTGTGCTCACCTGAGGCAGTCTGTCCTCTTGGGCATGATGCCTCCCTTAAGCAGCAAACTGCATGACCTCAGTGAAAATATGGCTGCAGCTTCTCTGGCAAGAGTAGTAAACCTTTACTACATCGACCTGCTATTAGCATTTCATTCTTAGTGTCACAAATAATAAAAATTGACCCAAAATCACTCTAGCAATTTTTAATTGCTACTCTTCTCCTGTGAACCTCTGTTACTAACAACAGATGAAACAAGGCAGCATAGAAGCAGATTTTCATTTCTTTTTTTATTTTACTGTTTCCTACTGGTGAGGGGCACTGCAGGACATGTAAACATAAATGCAATATGAGCTACCAAACATGAACGCCCTGACCACTGTTCTTTTGCTGAGATAAGTGATGAAAGAACCCAGTTAAAACAAACCTTAGAGTAGATTTGCTTTAAAATTACTCTGAGTTTGCAAAGTCAAGCCTTTCAGGCTCCAAATAATAATTATTTTAACGTCTACTTGTTTTCAGAGAAAGCTCTCCTTGCCAAGAATGGTACTTTCTTCTATATATATATCTGGGAGACACACAAAACCAGTGCTTTTTATCTGACAGTTTCTGCTAAGCTCAGGTCTTCTTTATGCTCTAAAATGCATAGAAAGAGGAAATCTTTCCCCAAAGGACTTTAAGGCCCAGAATCTTTAAATTCCTGTGGAGAAAACCCTGGGGCCACACCACTGTGGACGTGGAGAACCTCAACACCATCAGGAATGGAGCATTTTTTGAAATGCTGTTGCAGAGGTGTCTAGCCCATGGGACACAGCTTTCAGGTGTTCAGGCACTGGAGGAAACACCTGCAAGAGCCACTGGCACAAGGCAGTGCTGCAGATCTCACATGCCATAAACAAGGTTCCCAGTGACACCCATGCCCTGCTCACGTGTGCCAGGCTCTAAAGCTTCTTCAGCTTCCACAGCCTGGTGCCTCTCCAGGAACTGGGTTCTGTGATACTGCCTGCTGAGGAGAACTTTCCCAAGTCCCTGAGCAGAAGTGCTCCTGCCTTGTCAAAATGTTAGGTAATGCTCACAGCCCCACTACTGCCTTGCTCCTGTCTGCTTCAAAGGAAGGCTCACTGTGCCTACTGTCAAATAAAAATGTCTTTTAGCAAAATAAGCTTATTTTGAAGCACTGGAAGACATCTCAGCACTCATCCCTGGGCTGTAGAAAGTGCCTATGAGAAGCTATGGAAAAGTTTTCACTTACAGAAGTCTGAAGGTACCTGTGGCTGTGTAGTGGCTGAGGATTGTGCCTTTGCAGTCTGCAGTTTATGGGGGTAAACATGACACAGCTCAACTGGGTGGGGTTCTCAATTTACCAGACAATGCCACTGCTGAGAGGCAGACTTAGCCAGGTGCTTCCTACTCCACAACCCTCTGCCACTAGGGCTCTTCCTCCTTCTGTGTCCTCCCATACACAGAAATATCTGGGATCTGTGGCACAGGCCATGTTTAAAACTCAGTTTGGACATTGATTCTCTCAACAACAGCCAAATACCTCATGGCCTTCTCCTTTAAGTAACAGACCAAGGCAGACCCTCACAGAATCATAGAATGGTCTGGATTGGAAGGGGACCTTACTTCCAATCCCCATCATTGCAGGATCCCATATGGAAGTATAATATCATTGTGTGACAGGAGCATGGACCCCATCTGACATGAAAAATGTGCATAAACAACATGAATCATCTTGAAAGAAGTTTGTCTCTGATATGTGGCTACCTGAAAACATGACAGTTTAATCAGCTTCTGAACACCAGAGAAAAACTGCCTTGCATCTATGCATAAGTTCTGTCCTATTACTAGTTAGACTTCCAGCTAAGCTATTCCTCAAAGACACCACCCTGGCACTACATATCTGCTTTACTAACCTGAAATATTAGGAGTCCAACTTCAGCAGGAATATTTCCTAATTTTGCCATGTGCTTTTAAATAAAACTACTTCTCATCCAGCTGACTTACCCTGCTCAAGCTGCGAAATGACTCACACACATAAATCTCTTTCCATAGTTCATTCTTTTTGATCTCAGTTCATATCCACACACAATTATTTGCATCTACATTTTAAAAGCAGAACTTAGAGTATAAAGGTTACTAAGTTACAGAACCTCCTATCCCAGGGCAGTCTTATGAAGTCCCTTACTACCCACAGCATTTTGCTGCTTGTTTTCATTATGGTGGCATGTAAGTTTATTCAAAGACCCCTGAAGAACTGGAGATTTGTTACACTCATAAATTTCCCAGGATGTCTGCCAGAGCCATAACATGCTCCCAACTGTCTGAAAGTCATCAGTGAACTCTGAGAAGGCAATATTTTAAAACTAAAGCTAACAGTGTATTTTTGCACTTTATATAAATATAGTAAAAATATATATAAATAATTACATTCATTTCTTTATGTGTTTTGAAAAGGTGAATACATGAAAATTATGGAAACTATTTTCTCCATTGGAGGTAGAGCAAGCTGATTCACTATCCTTAGGTAAGAAAATGTGTTGACTGTTTGTTTGACTGTTTGTTGGGCAAACAGTCAAAATTGGATCCTATATGCAGAAATTGAGGACACTTAAAAACTGGAAATGAGTTGAGTATGAATAGGGCATGTCTGTGAAGGCTCCTCTAGGCTTATGACAGTTTAGGAGGAGCAGTAGGACTTCTCTAGGAGTGGCAAAAAAAAATTGTGACTTAACTTTGACATCTTCCACTAAATTTTGGAGATACCTAGGCAGGATAATTTCCCTAGCCTATGGGCAGTAAAACAGAGCACAGCATCAACACTCTTTGTGCCAGGGAAGTCTTTGATTATTTGATTTAGTCATGCATGGAAAAGATATGTTTTTCTTCATTTGAAAACCAATGAAGATCCTGAGAAGAGAGAGCTGGTGCCCTGCCTCCATGAGAGTTTTGTTGATCATCTGCAGAATCTTGAAGCTGAAAACTGCTCAAGTGACCCTGGCTAGAAGAAGAGGACACAGCAATGAGGAGCAGGTTGTGTTCAGAGATAGAGGCTGCTACTTCTCAATAGGAATATAAATGAGCAGAACCAGTTCACAGATACAAAGCCACAAATTACTTCTTCACTTATCACATGAGCTATCAAAGAGATTCCCCTGGGATGCCACATGGACACTGGCAAAGTGTTCCATGCTGAGTTAAGCACTCTTGCATGAAAACTGAAGCAATAATCTGTTCTTCTTTTTTTTTTTTAATAAAATCTATGTTAGTGTAGCTAAATATTGAGATGAAGATTTAACTTTCTTCAGAAGAGTTTCTTTCTTCCCTTGGAAGTCATCTTGCATCAGGTGTGGGAGATAGATAGCGGCCAAGGAAAATTTGGCTTCTACTCTCAAGTGAAGCTAACTGTGTCCCACTGCATGTAAAATCCTGTGTAACAATGCATTTATTGGTTTTCATCCAGAAATATTTCCTACTGTTGCTAGCATTCCCCCCCAGCTGAGAGTCTGGCTTCCATGCAGCTATCACACCAAGCTGTTCCTCCAGCCTTGATGAATTCCTTGAAAAATGGATTTAGGATGCCCACAAGTCTGCCTGGCTGTTGGAGATTCCTACCAGGCCTCCAGTGCTGCAGCCTGTGAAATAGCTGTTATTCAGACTAATGAACATTGCTTGTGCAAGCACTGGTGGGTAAAAAGTTGCCATGAATAAATTTAGGATGGAAATTAAACATATATTTCTAAGCCTCAGAAAAGGGATGGTTCTGCAAAAGCCTTTTGTTGTAGCAGTGGTAGCTAAATCTTGAAATACTTCAATTAAAAATAAAAAGTTCAATCATTTTCTGCTCTCCCTGCAAAACAGGAGATCAAACCAGGATTTTTCCCCCCACTGTGTTGCCAAGCCCAAGTTCCTGCACAATCACATCAGCACCTCTGGTTTGATCAGTGGGGGCTACAAAGCACACAGCAAAATAACACACACGATAAGCCTTGTCACATGAGGACACAGGTGTGACAATCACATCCTGATGTTTTAAGGACATGGGTTAAGTTAAACAGCAGAGATGGCTCTCTGGAAATGCCCGGGCCTGTGGTTCAGCAGGCTGGGGGGAGCAGCAGAGCTCCCCGTGAGGCTGAGGCACCCACACATTGCACTGCAGGACACCCACTGCGAGATGCCATGGGACTAAAACATCCTGGGGTTTGTCACAGAAAGATCTTCAGATATTTCTGGGCATTCATTAAGTTTGTTTTTTATTTCAATATCTAGTGCTGTGGTTTGCCTGTTGCATTTTTCTTAAATAGATATTTTAGTGGTTTCTAGGTACCTTACATGTCAATAATAACTAAATAGGTCTCTTTTATCTAGATTGGGTTTAAATAGCACAGTGTGGCATTTCCCTGTAGCATAGCAGTTGAAAAGATGATGCCTACCTAAAATATTTTGCAAGTGATGGGCATATCAGATGGAGAAATACAAGAGATCACCAGCTGAAATGATGCTTTCCTCCACAGCGTCGGGCAGAGGTCTCTGCTCAGCCACAGCCTGACCACTGTCAAGTTTTGCTGCTGGCACCACAATAGAGGAAGGTTTTAAGAAGGGATTAACCACAAGAGCATCTTTATTCTGCATCTTTTTGTGCTTTTGTGCTTTCAAAATCAGCAGGTAAGTAGCCTTTATTATTGTCAGAGCTTTTCTTGATGTTACTGATGATCTGCAGCAACACAATGGGAGCAGGTGGAGCCTTGCAGAGTATAGGTCCAAAGAAATAAAACTAGGAAAATCAATGTTTCCTAATGGAGAAAAGAAAATTACCTGCACTGAAAGGAACTGTCTCATGGAATGGGGTCTGTGGTTCCTGCCTTGGCTCCTATAGGCAATCACCTATGGTTAAAAAGAAGGAAAGAAAGATAAGAGGAGGGTAGAATGCTGCTCCATGAATTAGGTAGGGTAAGTAATCTGGGATGTTTCAGCTTCACCTGCAGAGTCTGCTTAAGTCAAACCAGTTTGTGTGATGTATTTTCATTTTATATCCAAATAGCTGAACATTACCTTTTGTGTCCCTCTCAGGTGTGCAATGGCCATGAGCTAACCCGTGTCTAAAGCAGCACCAAAGGGAAGAGGTAAAATACTGTTCCTAATTTGTGGCAATGGAGAAAAAAGATCCTTTTTCCCCTTTTTATTCTTGTCAATTCATGGAGCTCATGTGAATGGACTACTCAGGATGGGGTAGCTAGTTCTTATTCAGAAGTGTGCACTATACAGGTTTATTGATTTCTTCTCTGCTTGGAGATAAAAAACAGAATAAGCAGGAAGCAGTTTTCACACTTGACCTCATGCATGTTCAGCCCTGAATTGTTTCCAAGCATTTTCTCCTGCATCCATTTTTAACCTTTAGAAACCACTGTCTTTATGCACTCAGCAAGGGCATTCCAGACAGTTATCTCCTCCTAACCAGCAGTTAATTGGGCTTTCCAAAATGCATCACATTCAACCCCAAATTATTAAATCAATGGTGTTTTTTGAAGAAATCATTAATCTTTTTACTTCCACTTGTCTGCTTGATTTCGTCTGGTTTTCTAACCCCCATCCATGTTATACTAAGCAGCAGTTTTGAATTATGCCTATTTTTTCATCTTCTGTTATTAAAAGAGGACCAACGATGGTGCTAACATAGTTCTGGAAGGGAAAAATTATTAAGTAGAGCATATGTCAATAATCACCTGGCTTTCTCTTTCTGCAATGTAGTAGTAAAGGTTTTAGCAACTCCAAAAAATAAAAGCCTAACAGTCCCTTTTTATTGAGAAGAACACTTACATTACAAATTTATATTTTTAAGACATACATTGTTCTTACTCCCTCTTCAATTTCAAAATCAGTTATTTTATACAAAAGCAATTTTCCTTTCTGACATAGCTGATATACAACTCTGTTTTATATAGCATAGGAAAGAATGCAGAATTGTTGCTCTAAATGGAGAGTTTGTTTCAAATACTTCTTCCTATTTTGTTTCAGGGCTTTTGTAGGATTCCATTACTACTTGTTCACCGTATCAAATGAATGCATGTGACATACAGTCTGTCAGAACATATACAGTCTGTCAAACCACATATTTCTTGAATTATATTCAGATGTGGGTTCAGCCTTGTACATGCACATACTGATAATTTGTCACCCACTATTGCTCACCTTTATGTTTAGAAGCTCTTGGTCAACCAGCCCTAGTTGAGGTGCAGCAGTAGCCAACTTATCCTGCCAGTAAAGGATTTATAATTCAAGGTCAATATAATTGGAAGCAATTCTGAAGAGTTTTGCCATCATCCTTTCCACTTGCAGGAAACATATTTGAAATGCCAAGATGGGAATATAAAAGTCCAATATCATAAAAAAAGAGAAAAATATGCAGTTGATAAACTTTACAAACATAAATACACAAACTACTGGAATTAGTGTATGTCATTTAATGTCAAACCTCATTCTGTGTTCTAAGATACAAAAGTTAAGGATCAGTGGCGACCTATTTGGGTGGCTTCCTTTTGGCCTTGCACTATTTTTAATGAGCATTTTTCCTGGGTTGATACTTTAACTCCTCAATTATTTTAATCCAGCTGGCTCCATCACTAGCAAATATTTACAAAAGAAACACGGATTTGCTGCAGATAAAGAAGCTGGTGGTTTAGGCAAGTAAATAATTCCATCTAGTTCCTATTGGGTTTTTGTTGGTGTCATATTTCCGTGAACAACAGGACATTTTTAAAATATAAAACAACAATTGAATTGTCACAGTATGGGTGGCATTTCAGTTCTGCACCACTTCTTCACTGGACCAGAAGATAAAAGGTTGAAATATTAAGGGACATGGGTCCAGACATGCTTCATCTGTTAGCATCCCAGCATGACACCAGAAACGGGCTTCTGAGAAAGAAACATTAAATTGAAGTTCCCAGGGATGTTAACCCTTGTTTCACTGTTCTTTGCCTTCATCCCACATCTTCCTTTCCTCAGAAAATGGGGGTAATGCCATTGTAGAAATGAACACCAGGCATTTTGAATTATATCAGCAAATTTGCATCAACATGTGAGTTGGCTGCTGAGGACCTCCACGCCTCACCAAGGGTTAATATTCAGTGGGACTCCTCACAGAATCTCAACTTTACAACCAAACCATTGTATGTCAAGCTTTTTGACATAATCTTTCTTTTTCTATTATTTTTATTTTTCCCCTTTGACTTCAGTCACAGCTGAAACCCCTGATCTTCTGTGTAGCCCTTTGCCAGCTCCCTCCCTCTTGGATTTCATCTGGCTGTTGTGGGACATCTCCTCACTTGTATCTCTGACTTCACCTTACTGTAGCAAAGACAAAGACAAAACTGTTTCCAGCTTTACACCTTTTACTTCCAACACCCTTTTCCTTTTCTGAACAGCTTTCTTGTCTGAGGTGCCTAACCTGTGACTTTATTCCAAGAGGTATTTGAAATTTGCTTACAACACATAATTGAGAGGAATGAGAGTATTTACTCTCCTATTTGCTGGGGAGTACGTGAAGCCTGAAGCCAGCCTGTGCTTTTGAAACTGATCCCCTCTGTGTGGTCTGGCATAAGCCAAAATTCTGACACTTCTAATTTTCCTAATGGAAAGGCAGCCCAGATTATTTAGGCACTGCTCATCGCCTGTATCTCCATTGTGTAAGGATATAATGTTGTTTCTGAGAGGGTCCAATAAGAATTAGTGTCTTCTTCAAAGCTAGAGTGAAGCCCTGTTTCTAAATATTTCAAGATAGGAGTGAGTAAATTAAATGGAACAGAAATGTAATGTGAATACAGCTTTTCAAATTCTTGAGAATCTTAAGTAAAATGTAAAATGCTTTTAGAAAAGATCATGTGGTAGAAACTATCAGTTTTAATAAGGCATTCCTCTCCTCTGATGTGGCAAAAGTGCCCATATGCAGTAACCTCCAACCAGAAGTAAACACAGCAAAAACCTCTGGTGTATTTAAATACTATTGGAAATCATAAGAGTGTATGAGAAAATACACTCTCATGGAGTAGGCAATTTATCGCTTAAATAAAATCATATAAAGGGAAGGTCACAGTCTCAGTAAGGCTGAATGACAAGAATTAAAAAGAAGCTGAGTTCTGTGGGCTGAATTTTCAGAGCAGTGCCTGGGTAACAGTTTCGTAAGATTCCACTTTTTGCATGCACAGAGAAAATTCATCTCAGCAGCACAGAGCAAAGCACCTGCAATCTGAATTTCTGAGCTTCTATTTGGAATGGTGATCAGGTACCTGCACAAAACTCATCATCAGTTCAGTGGTCCCTGGAGGGTCATGTTAATTAGAAAAGGCTGGTCTCAGTAACAGCAGAGGTCACGTCTCCCATGCAGACTGCCCCACCAGACTCCACAAGGTTTAATTGATGAGTTTACACAGGCTCGACTGATTTTTGCCCATAACATTTAACTTGTTTGTCCTTCTCCCAGCCTATTTATTTGTGCAATAACTATATTTGTCCATTTTCTTTGAAGCTTGGCTTTCCTTACTCCACACATTTGCAAAAAACATCTAACTACTGCAAATATAAATTAAAGATAAAACCAGGTTTTCTTAACAATTGTTATTTGTGCAAAGACACCTCATGAATAAAATGATGCCACTCCAACCTAATGAATGACTGAATCCCACAACGTGTTTCTATCATTTATTGACAAATCTTAAAAAGTCATTTCAATACGAAAAAGAAAGAGAATATGTAGATTGATAAAGTTATTTTTCTCTGCCTGCAAACATGGTTATTCAGCTCCTTCATATTCCAAATAACACATAAACCCTCACTACACAGTTGCCAATAGTGTCAATAACAGAGCTAATTACATCTGTTGCCAGAGTTATTGGGCTCCTTGAGCACCTTATTGCCCCTACTACCAGTACTATCAGTGAAGATGGAAGAATGAGAACACATTTCCTCAGTATGTTAGCAAAGGAATGGGGAAGGGTTATCTGGGAAAACAAAGAGCTTGGATATACAAAAAAGCATGGCTTTTTGTTGGGCTGCTGAGGTGAACCACAAATGACTCCTTGCCAACAGGCAAGACAAGACTTGTGTAGATTTCAGTGGGTCCAGAGTTTCACTTCAGAAATAGAAACACAATATAAGAAAAAAGAGCATCTCCAGAGGATTTTAAAAAAGTGGATAGCATACAGAATGCAGTTAATAACAGCAGAACAAAAAATACAACTGCTTCTCTGTATTATTTAAAGAGAGATTAAATTTCTCTTATTCTCATCATTTTATTCCACAACTCTTCAATGAAAATAATTTTTGAAAGGAGCTCATGTATTTGGGTCCTTGTCAGACACAGACCCAAGTCACTTGCAGAGCCTTGGTTAATGTTTGAAGGTGATTGCTTCATCACTTACAAAAGCAAGTATTATGGGCATTTTAGTATTTCTGTCCATTTTTAATGGACAGAAATACTTGTTTCACAAACTGAGTGTGAGATCCCTGCTGACTTAGTGAACAAAATTCATTCTGAAGATTACATATTATAGTAATCATCTAGCTGTCATCTTGTTGGCTATTCTGTATGTTCAGTCATTACTTTCTTTCTCTAATTTCTTGGATGAGGCATTTTTCAGTGCACCAGACAAGCAAAACTATCAACTTTTCCTCTGGCTACTGGGTAGCAATACTAGCCAGGCACAGCAAGCCTCTGATTTTAAGGAACCAAAAACATCCTGTCTCTTCTCAACTGTGCTGTTATTGTACTCAGTTTAAAAGTGGGCAGAAGGGTAGTAACAAAGCTAAGAAAGGGCTGGAAAATGCTTACAGCAACTACCTTCTTCCAAATACTTTACTAATAATAAAGGGAGACATAAAGATAGTGACAGCTCCTTCTTTCAATGTTCAATGAGTCTCACTTCCAGCTTTTGCAGTGTGTCTGATGGCTGCACCACAAGAGGTTTTTGCAGCCACAGTACCATCCCTGAACACCAAAGGCTTGCATTTGCTGGCTGCATGGCATGAGCAGGGCTCAGATTCACCCAGGTTCCTCTAAGACATCAACTTTAAAGTTTATCTTTGAATAGATTTTTTTTTTCTGCAGTGGAAATCTATGTTCTCTTCTCTGTCACTCTTGAAGTGACAATTTTTAGAAGTAGTTATTGCCAGAAATTTCTGTTTCCCTGTGATTATTTCTGAGTCTATATGATCATACAATTAATCCAATTAATTAATCTTTTTCACAATAGCCTTAGCACATGGCTCTGTGTTTGTGGGTGGGCAGCTGTTGCCACAGCCTGCTGGGGCAGGTCTCAGAATTACAGCAGACAGAAAGAACTATATTCATGCATCATTCACTTCTACCCTGGGGTATCATAAGTAAGAGTTCTTGTGATAACCAGTTGTCTGGCTCAGCCAGAAGAATAGAACTTGTAAAACCCTCACAATCCTGTTGTTCACCCAGAGATGGTATAAATTGCTGCTAGCCCCTCAGTTAACAAGGATCTATAACAACTCAATCCTTGGCATTAATTTTTCTCTATCCTTTGCAGAATTTTTTTCATTGCTGACTGACTTCATGCTGAGAAAATCCTTTCTCTTTTGCTCTTTTTCACAGGTATACTTAACTTCTGGGATGCCAGTTTGATCAGGGCAGATTTCTGTTTTATCATTACAAGGCAGAATAAACCCTCCCTGTCTGTGTGCTGGGAAGACTAGACTAGGACAATTCCCTCATGAAATATAGCAACCTTCAGAACTACACTGGGGGAGACAGAGCTTCTTTCAGTGATACTAGGAAGACTCGAAGGTACCTAAGTTTAATATCCCAGGACTCTCTGGAGCAGAGGAATCCTTCAAATATCAGAAGGGAATGTTCAGACAGCACAGGGAGGACACCAGACACGTCTGCTGGGTAAAAGCACAGCCAGGCCAATATGTCCTAATGATCTCAGCAAACAGTGAAACCTCGAGCTTTTACCTTCAGTTTGATTGTCCACACCAAGCATCTACCACTGATTCACACACCAGCAGGCACTGGATGTGATCCCGTGGGGCTGGCAGAAGCACAGGACTTACAGACAAGTGAGCCTTAGGGAAAAACAGGAAAGATCTGGACAGAGACCCACATCAACAAAAGCAGTCTGACTTTAGTGTTTTAAAATACATGCTTTCTTGCCTGAGTTTTCCATTTTCCCTTTCTGACTATGATCTTCAAGCTTAGAGGCCTCTCTCATCAACTACCTGAGACTAATCCACAGATTCTTATGCTGGAGTCTAATATCACAATTTGGTACTTTAGAAAATGGCATTAGCATTTATTAGCATGCATTAGCCTTAATAAATAGCTACAATATATTTGCTGTTTTGTTCCTTCAGACATGATCCACTGGTCTGAAACAATTTTTGAAACTCCCATAGCAAAACCATAATACAAAGGTCACACTGTAGTGAGCAAATTAGAAGAATGCTAGTATTTTTACATAAAATGCATATGCAAAGAGACAGATATCCATCTTTCCATTGAAATCCCATAATTTTGTGTGCTTCTCTAATAATTCATGTGAGAATTTAGAAAGTGTGCAATACAGATTTCAAAATACATCACTGAACTGAAAGAAAACACTGACATAAAAAGACAAAAATTAATAATCTGGAAACTGAGCCAAAAAACAAACCCAGGCATTATTTATGCAATCACTGCCCTTTTTTTTTTCTTACACAAAGGAGAATGTCTCATTTTTGTTTGTACAGATGTAACATCTTGCAGTACAAATACCACTGGATGAAAAACCTATGTGAGATTTAAATTGCACATGTTTGCACCTTGTAACAACCAAACATGGATTCTGTTCACAGCTTAAGACAGTTCAAGGTGTGAGCTGCAACTCTTAGTTCCAAATAAACTCCATGGAAACCTGGACAACAGGTTAGAAATAGATTCATTTGTCCATGTTCTGTTCTCTGGTTTCACGGGAGATGCCCTAGGGCATCCCAACTACCCCCACACCATGACCTCAAAGTATGAGCATCACATCAGCTCTGTCAGTCCAGCTCAGGTGTCTCAGGTGCTTCAGGGCATCAGAGATATGTTGTATATCTGTGTTTAGGACACCTTAACAAACCACTCGTTAAGTGGTGTGTGGAGAGGCACCCACACATCACCTGACCAATTTCAGATGTCCAGATCCCATAAGGGGCTGTAATGCTCATCAGTATCCCAGATAAGTACACAGGGTGGGCAGGCACAGCTCAAACTTATGGAAGACTGCTCTTTCTGGAAGAGATTCTGGAGACTGTCTGACATAAAATTACTAAAATGTACTGTTTTTATCCAAGGCAATTCCGCCAGAATTCTCCAAGGCCTGTAACAGAGGCTTGACACACAGTACATAAGCAGACACCAAAGCACAGACAGGCACTTCAGTATAATGAATTTAACGTCCATGATCAGCCCTCCAAAAAAAAGTAAAGTAACTTTTTTAAAGGTTATGTTAAATAGTCAAGGGTCCTTTGTGTTCATTAAAAGAAAATTAATAAAAAAACAGATTTAATAATATTTTTCCAGCTGCAGCTCACAGGAAGACAGAAAATTCTCACATATTTGCCTTGCCTTAAACACAAAATTATCCTCCCTACTTAAAATACCTGAGGCAAGACATGAGAAATGCCCACAGTCTTTCTGCTCAGTGTACAAAACTAAGACAGATAAAGTGGAGCAGGACTTATCCAGGGCTTCTCTTAATCAGGAAAAAGAAAAAGAAGCACCATCCCTCAAAAGAAAATGTTCAAAAAGGCAACTTAAGAGCAGTCTGAGACCTCTGTCAACAAGGGGAAAGGAAAGGAAAGGAAAGGAAAGGAAAGGAA
>QUSF01000007.1:35209048-35238815 GCA_003676055.1 Chloebia gouldiae
TTTTTTTGTTTTTAAAATTTCTAGCTTCTAACTCAAGATCACTTACTGGAGTGTGATTTGTGAATTCTGAGCATTTGAGGTCAGGTGTATTAAAACACATATAAAACAACAATAATGAAGGATGATCAGAACAGTATAATGTATCTTCAGGTTTTATATCTGATGAATTTCCCTCAAAGACAAAAACATTAAAGGGAATATCACCAGTAGTAAAAAGCTGAGCATTTGGATGCTTGCCATGCCTGATTCCCCATTGACACTGAAGTGCCTGAGATAATGCAGAACAGTACCTCACAAGAGTTGCTTTAGTTCTCTTTCACTGCAGGTAAATGTTTCTCTTTCCTCTAATGGCAACCACTTAAAAAGCTGAGTGTTTATCTTACCCAAGTGTTTCAAATATTTAAGGCTGGGAATTTATATTCCGTTTCATAGAATCATGGAATCACATGGAATGGTTTGGGTTAGAAGAGATCTTTAAGGATTCCAGTTCCAACTCCCCTGCCATGGGCAGGGACACTCTCCATTAAACAAGGCTGTTCAGAGCCCCATCCAGCCTGGCCTTGAACACTTCCAGGAATGGGCTGTAAACAATCACGCTGGGGAGGTTTATCCTACTTAATGCTGAAATGGACATAAAACTTCTGTCCATTAATATGTAAAGTCCCATCTTCCTCTCTTAAAGATGAATAAATGGCAATATAATCTGACCTAATGACTTCTTCCTGACCAAAGGGACATGGAGGCAGATTTTCCAGTCACTGGATGCAGAACATCAGAATGAGACTCTGCCACCCTGGACAACAGTAATGTTCCTGCGAGGGTTTGACACGGTCTCAGTGATGATATCAGTGGTTAGCTGGTGTCAGCTCATCCAGAAAAGAGCAAAACAGGGAACAGCAGCTATTCAGGAGACTCCAAGCTCTAGTTTCAGAGCTCTGTAGAATAAGAAGCCATCAAGCTCACTCATTTAGTCCCTCCTTAAAAACAGAACTGCCAGGCAGGATCAGACCAATTTTCCACAAAGTCCAGAGCCTTGAGTTCATGTCCTAGTCACATCTGACAACACTTCACTTTTACACAGGAGGGAGGAGAAGTGCATGTCTTGAAGCTGGCAGTCCAGAAACAACAGAATGTTCCTGAACCCATGTGTTTCCCCTAGGGTGTATGTGACTCAAATGGACTGAATCCCTCACAAAACAAGATATTCTGAGCTGATACATTCCCTGTCTTCCCACTCTAGGGAGCTGATAATTGCTACTGATAACTTCAGAAGTTATCCAAGTTACTTGGAGGAGTAACTTGTTGAGGTACTAGAATAGTGCATGTTAGGAAAATTTAAGGACCATTGCTTAAAGGCATTCTATATTTTTATATGACTTTACAGTGATTGCTTACATTTGACAGTAAATAGCTGCTGTTTAGAGCAGAGAATTTTTTCTCACACAGAGCAGTAAGTGCCTGTTTCCAGGGGATGCAGTATTCTATGAGCCAATCACTAGTACAAAATTACCCAAAAATTAACAGTTGCCTAGGTAGCAGTGATAAAGATCTAATTGCACATGTGTTGTACAAACAGACAGGATACACACAGATGCTGTATAAAGATATGTCTTTGAAAGCACATTTTCTAAAAATTAAAACAACTATTGGCATAGCTTATCATTTTAAATTTGGTTCAAAAATGCTCTAAAATTAAAGTTGGCAGAAATCTTCTGGGCAAGAAACCCCTTGCTTTGAAAAAAGGGTTAAGCAATGATATTTAATGAAAAAAATTACATAAATCAATAGATTGGATGCTTAAAGATTGGATTAAAGGAAATGCCACAAATACGGATAAGAAAAGCAGTCAATACTGATAAAGGCACTAAAAGCCATTCAAAACAGAAGACAATACTCAGAAGAAAAAACAAGTGTCCTTTCAAATACTATAGATGCAAATGACAAAAATGGAAAGCAATGGTATAAAAATATTCATTTTATATCCTGTTCCACATTTTAAATCAGACAAGAAGAGGTATCCAGCCTATTTAATGCTGATGGAGAATGCTGCTATGACATCAAAAAGTGTGGTGCGGAAGTATTTTATAAAGATCACATTTTATGCTGCACAAAGAGAGATAATCTATATCTGAGAAGTACAGAAGGCCCTTCCTGAAAGTAACATTTCATTTTGAACTGATATTGGAAAGTATTAACATTTGGCAGTTCAGAATATCAAAATGCAAGTCAAAAAGGTATACAGATATCCTGAAAAATACTGATCGTACTTCAGGGACTTGGTAAAACTAGTGAAACTCGTGAGCACAACCAGAGTAATTACAGCTGGTAAGTGAGTGCAGGGGGTTTACCAGCTGGTTTAACTGATTTGAAAACAGAAGACAACAAACTAAAACCCTGAGTTAAACTATGACTAGCAATGGGCTCTGACAATAAGTATTTAAAGGCCGAGAAGAAGATGTAAAATTGTTCAAGACATGAGTAAAAATTAAGAAAAAACCTTTATGTACCTACCTATCACACATTTCTAAGACATGAGGAGTTTCTGATTTACCAGTGTTTTCCAAGTTCCCTAAAAGTGCTTAGTTTAGAATAAACCTATAGTTTATATGAACTCTGCTCTACCCATGGAGATAGATTAGGAATAGAGAATGGAGTTGTAGGAAAATATGACACTGAGAAGAGACATTCTCATACCTAAGTCAGAAAGGTATTCTAGGAGCTACCTGGTGTGGGAGACCCTGAGAGATGGACCATGGTGCATATGTGCATTTTACCATATGACAAGCAATGAAAAACACTTCCAGGTGGAGGTACATGTGATTGGGTGCAGCATCCATGTGAGGTGGCTCTGCTAATTTTACATCGGAATTGTGTCATGCCTTTCTCAATAGTTTCTCCTAAAATCTTCATACCCCTAGTTACTGAGGCAGGTCAGGAAGGATAATAAGGTCCAAGGGAGGAACTTTGAAGATATTGAATGATTCAAGGGTCTGAAAGCCAACACACAAGGCTTTGGTGAGAAGACGTAGTGTTGAAGTGGGGCTCTAATTTTTTGTCTGTGAGGTGCTGGTTTAAATGACACTGTAATGTCTTTTGACTGTAAGGCATTGCTTTTAAACTTAAGAGATCCAAAGCAGGTGGTTTGCCTCACCTCAGCTCTCAATAAGAGTGCAGTCAGTCTCTGAGCTCCACTGCTCCTACCAACAAATTGCAGACTCCATCAGGAGATCAACAATTTATCTGTCACAGAAAAGTGGCATTTTACTGCAAAAGGCAGGCTTTTTAGATCAGCACCAAAAAACCTGTCCTTCTGCTCCCTGTGCTGCACCTGCTCTGTGGATAATGAGAGGGCTTTCAGGCTCCAGGACTGTCAGAGTGACATCTTTGACAAGGTCTGAATCCTGTAGCAATGAGGGAATTGTCTGGGTTTGTATTTTTTGTCGTGGGGTTTTTTGGGGGTTTTTTTGGTTGTGGGGTTTTTTTTGGTTTTTGTTTTTTGGGGTTTTTTTTGGGTTTTTTTTTTAAGGAAATGCTTATGGCTACAATTGACTGTCAAACCCCATGAACTTACCCCAGCCCCATTGTCCTTACCTGCAATCCAGCTTTCTGCTCCTCAGAGATGACACAGACTGTCTGGGATGCACTTGTACATGTGCTGGCTGTTTTGCTGACTTCCTCTCAGCATTAAAAGCCTTTGTCTCAGCCAGTGCAACAGATTTTGCCACAGAAATGATAAATGTCACTTTGTGCTATTGTGTGGCCAGCACATCACTACAAAGGCTTTTCTCCCTGACTTTGCCATTTCACTCTGCCCACACAACCTTTCAGCAGCTCTGCTGTGTCAGCCAGAGGTCGTATGTGCCTTCCTCCTCTGCAGCCCCCTCTTCCTCTTCCTCCTCCTCCCTCCCTCACCACAAGCAGGTCCTGGGAAAATGCTTGGCCTGCTACCTCTCATGTATCTCAATATTTTTGCTGTCTCTTTAAGGTCTTTTGTCTGTGGATATTAAAATTGCAGGTTTTGAGGAAAGGGACCATCTCTTTGTTCTGTATTTGTGTAACACACAGTGACAGAGAAATGCCTCCTGTTTCTGGCTGCTTTGGTAATACAAATTAAACAAGAGTAGTGACATGGCTGCCTAATTACCCTGCTTTCTTCCCTGTGTCGGCAGCAATTTCAATCAGTTGAATTTTGTAACGACAGAGTTAAGAGTGGGCACCATACTAAGTCTATTTATTTTGCCCTCTGGTGACTGAGAGTTTCTGGGCATGGGTCCTTAAAGAGCTAATGGCACTGTGAAGTCAAAACCTGGAGCTGTTTGCTCCTTCTCCAGGTCTTTAGAGTGATCGAGTGATGTTTCTCTTCCTCTTCTTTGACTTATTTACCCAGAACAGTGTCAACCTCATTTTCCTGCTGCAGCCCTCTAGAAGAAGGCTCTGGGTCCCTCCCCCTTCACTCTCCCACTGGGGTAGGCAACTCCTGCTGGTGCCACCAGCTGTGTCCCAGGCAAGGGCCACTCAGAGGTTGCACTCCTAGCACTGGCTGCACTGCCATGCTACAGCTATTAGGTGTTCTGCCACATTACACTTTTAAAAATGTGCAACTTCTGCTTTGATCTTGGCAGCCTGAGACAGTGATTTAAATGCCTCCTACCTCCTTTCCTGAGTCAATGCTTCAGTATTATTTCTAAGAAGCACAGCTGGCTGACAGCTCTTCAGGAGTCAGCCTCCTGAAACAAGTCCCAGAGAGAGGGAAATATGGCATCATGCCCTGCTTGCTTTTAAGAGCTGAAACACATAGCAGCTCAAATGACTGTTTCCTCAAAGTTTTCCTTTTATAAATGATCAGCTTTCTGAATATGGTAGGATTCCTTGATGCTGTTCTTAACCAAATGGTTACCTTCCAAACCAGGACCAGCTCTCCTGTGCTGTTTGCTGGATTTTTTTGTGTGGTAGGCATTTGGGTTCAGGTACTCCCCTGTCGTAATGTGGATGAGGGGATCTGTGGTTCTTCCTTGGGCAACCCTTCTAAATGGTTTTCTCTCTTTGAGGAGCTCAGCAGCTGCCCAGAGGAGAAGCCTGCACCAGAACTGAACAAAACATCATCATTCAGCTCAAAGTTCTCATGTAAACCAGACTGCCTTTTCAAAGGCACATCCAACCTTAATTTTTATTGCTCCTAGCTGAAACTGAGGTAAAAGGGTCCATGAATCAGCAAACTAATTACCTTTTGTATTAGCTGGGGATGGTTAGTATGAGTGCATAACTAAGTAAATGTTGAGATTAGTGCTCTCAGGAGTAGGTACTTTCAGATGTTTTGGATAGAACTTCTATGTGAATTGATGGCAAGCAATTAAAGAGGAAGCATATGAAATATGAAGTAGAGTGCAGTTAAGGAGATATTTTAAGGAGTTATTTTAAGTAAGAATCAAGACCAAAGGAAGCTAAGTGTTATAAAGCTAATATGCTAATACAAAGCTGTTTCTTTTTTTTCCTCAGATTAAATAAATGGGAACTTGAGATATTATTTCTGTTGGACCTCCCAAATACCTTTGATAGTGAGACCCATATTCCTACAGAAAACTCCTACAGAGTTGTGTTTCTTTAATTTTAAATTGTTGCCTTTTTTAAACAAAAGTTTATTTAGCCCAGTCTGTTGTTTTTGATGAGATTTGAGAAATGACACTGAAATCACTACACAGTTGATGTGGAGGCCGATGCACTCTGCTAAGCAGCAGCAGTGCTGAGCAGCTGTATGGACAGCTTAACCCACAGACTCAGAATACAGATGCAGAAAAGGCCATCCTTAAGCCTTCAGCTGGCAATTAGGCTTGCAAAGGAAAATGCCCATAATTACTGACAGTTACGAGAACTAACAGGGATCTTGGCCCCATGGCTTCCTCACAGCATGGCAAAATCTCTGATGATGAAACTAGATACACTAAATATTATTTCCATTCTGTAATGCAATGAGCTTTGCCTAGGAGAACCCAGGTTGCAATACTAGATTTTCAGTGTTAGGTAAAATTTACATTCTTAGAAATACAGGAGTTGCCACACAGAACTAAACCAAAGTCCTATTTCAACCATTGTCTTGTCCCTGACAATAGCCAGGAATCAATATATCCTTAGGAGATATAAGTGCAGCATAACATCTCCTACTAAGTCAGCAGGAGACCTTTCTTGCACAAGCAGTCATTTAGTGCTTGACAAGGCTTGCTTGCTAGGTACCTTTTTCAAGGAGTGTTCTCTGAATTGCATCAATTTACCTGACTAGACTTTTCATTATGTAGTAAGTTTGCCATGCATATGTGTGCTGCGCCCTTTTTAAAAGCTGCATATTTTACAGCTACAGCTCATAATTTGACAAGGCTTTTAGCTTGGTCAAATGAAGCCAATTCCTCATAAAACAAGCATAGTTGCTTCTTTCCAGCAAATGCTCTTTCCCTGCCAAATTCCACTCACAGCCTCAAGGCCTTTCACTCATCTCATGTAATTTCATATACAGCCCCTTAAAACTTGGGCTCTTTTTAAATCACACCAAACTTGAAAATGCCTCATCAATTTTGCCTGTCTCTCTCGCTCCACCCCCTTAGTGCAGAAAAGAAGTTTTTGAGTAATTTTTATTTTTACCTACCTGATTCTGCAAAGGAATGCTTGCATAAGCCCTTAGCAATGCTCCACTGAGTTCTTAAAGTGGGTTTCTAGAAATAGAAGCATTTGAAAATTTTCAGTAACCAAAAAAAAAAAGTCAAAATTAAATCTTTGGTAACTTTAACAAATGGGGTTAACCCATCTGTCTTAATTGATGGAGGGACCCAGAGATACAAATTGGAAGGTAGACATGTAAGTGGTCAAGTGTGATGTGTTGTGGCTGGTTTCTGTGCCTTATCAAAGATAAATCAGTGCACCCTTTGTGAAAGATGACTACTTACCCTGGCAGATTCATATGTTACTGTGCACTGATAGTCTATGACTCTGATTCTTGTTATTGCAAGCTTGATTTGCTGAACATAAAGTGTGCTGAAACCCAAGAAAATTAGTCTTACTTTTATTATGAAGTTGAATAAAATTGACTGACAGAACTATGAAAGCTTTGAAATTAAGACTGTAGGGATGCATTAATAGAACGTGCATTAATCTTACTGTAAATCATTGCATTTGACTATTTTTTGAAGATCAGAACAATAAATTATCTGTGGCCTCTTACATACCAAATTTATTCCACTTAATTATTTGTCAAAAAGCCATCCCAAAGAAAGATTGAGGCAGCAGTGTCTGAGCCAAAGCCTTCTAGAGTTTATCAAGGCCAAGATTAAACACAGTGGCTATTTATCTTTTTTAAGGCAGAACAGTAAATCAGAGAGTGTCATCTTCATTTGAGTAAAACTTCCAGTCTTCACTTCAACTTGAGATTGCTTTAAAAAAATTTTTCAAATGTAGCTTTGGACAAAACAACCTACCAACCCCAGAAAAGTTACAGAGCAGAAGTATGTGAGTCATATAGCATAAGAACTACTGTTAAGTGCTTAATGACTTTTTTCCACCAGATAGATATTTTGCAGTGCAGACCAGTGGGGAAGAACACTCTGATCATGCTGATTAAAATGCAAAATTCTTGGATACAGGTTGATTTTGGTTGAGCCAAGTCTTGTGGCCATGAAGCCTCTGAGCCATTGTGGTTTAGAGTCGTTGCAGATCTGAACAGATTGTTTCTGTATCCTTACTGTATAATTCAAATCAATTTAAGTTAGGAGGTTCTATTCACTCTCAGAAGAGGAAAAAGAAACAAAAGCAGCACACCACCATCCTTGGGAACAAAATGGTTCCTCCCCTTACACAAGATTTTCCTAATGAAACACCTAATCTAAAAGAAATATATTCTGACATCTCGTCCATAGCAGGAGCTGACTGAAAACTTGTCTCAAGAATGGCAAAGATAGGCACTGTCCAACTGGTAGATAAACCAAACACTTGTGCAGGAAATCCGCTGCATATGTCCTGCTTTCCTGTCTGAGTTCAAAGGACTACTCCACCCACTACAACATCTTTGCTGAGAGTAGCTGGATGAAAAGTAAGCAGAAGTTGCTTTGAAGCTGTTGAGGAGCCTTGAACCTGATTATGCGGTACAAGGTACAAAGGACATTCTTTATAGCAGACTTTATGCTCAAGTACAGCTGTCTAGTCAGAGAATTCAACCAGTGGGAACCTTTGATTAAAGGAGGTGGATGTGCACTGAGAAATCAAATGCCAGAATTTTGTATATGAGCCTGTGCTGGTTTGGGCTGGAGTAGAGTTAATTTTCTTCACAGTAGTTGGCAGGGGACTGTTTTAGATTTATGCTGCAAACAGTGTTACTAACTCAGGGATGTTTCAGCTGTTGCTGAGCAGCACTTGAACAGTCAGGCTTTCTCTGCCTCTCACCCCACCAGTGAAGAGGCTGAGGGTGCACAAGGAGAAGGGAGGAGACACAGCCTGGACACCGGATCCCAGCTGACCAGAAGGATATCCCAAACCACATGGCATCATACTCAGCATATAGAACTGGGGGAAGAAAAAAGAGAGGGAGATGTTTGGAATAATGCTGTTTTTCTTCCCAAGTCACCATTGCAGATAAAGGAGTACAGTTTACCTGGGGATGCCTGAAGACCTGCCTGCCCATGAGAAGCTGCAAATGAATCCCTTGCTTTGCTTTGCTTGTGTGCACGGCTTTTTTTTTCAACTATTGAACTGCCTTTATCTCAATCCATGAGTTTTCTCACTTTTTCTGTGTTTTCTGATTCTCTCTCCCATCCCACTAAGGTGTTGATTGAGTGGTTGCAAGTGGCTGAGCTTCTGGCTGAGGTCAACACCAGACCCTCACCACTGTGTTTCATAACCAGCAGCACAAATAAAACTGTTTCTAAAAGACCACACACTTCTGCTGGTCTTTTATTAACCAATAAAAGTTATTGGTTATGCTGTTCTGTGATGGTTTGCTAATCCCAGCAAATTCTCTGCAAGCAGCTGTTAAAAGACCATCTGAATCTCAGCATCAATCAGGAAAAATATGAGGTATTGAAGAAATGTAACTCACAACATCCTCTCTATCTATAATGAGGAAACGGGAAAATGAAAACTTTTATGCTAAGAAAAATCATTCGTGCTGTCTTTAAAAACTGAAAGAATGAAGGTCAAGACTCACCTAGCTAATAAAAAGCAGAAGTATATAAAGTTTCTATGGGTTTGCCTTTTATCCTGTTTTTTATTTCATTGAATGTGTATGAACTTGAATTGCCTGGTATTGGTCTGAACATCTTAATTTCTTAATTAACTATAAACATAGAGCAAGTGAAGATTAAAAAAAAAACTAACAAAAAAAACACAAACATATTTTTGAATTTTTTTTTCAGAATCTACATCACTTTATTCATCCTTTCTAGAGCATAAACATACATTTATGTCAGCTATCTGGACAAAATTCAGAGGAGGGGATTAGCTTGCCTCCAGAGGACAGGTATGTGTTGATGGGTTTGAGAGGAGGTAGGAATCTCTTTAGTAAGCTTTATCACCAGAAAAATCATTGCATCCAATGACTCCTTACTGTTAACAATTACAGCTAATGTGATTAGACTTTCTTAACCTTCAAGTGAACTTGTCACCAGAACAGAATAAAGACAAAGAAAAGCAATGCAGAAATATAATGGAGCTACTTTTGTTTAAACTGCTGTTCTATTCCCAGGAAACATTTGAGAAATGGATGTGTATTAATAACTATGCTGGAACAATTGGACAAAAGAAAACCTGCTTTTGTAATTATTAAGTTTTTTGTTAGCTGTAGGTACATTTGGTCATGCCTTTTCAGGAACAGGACGATACAGACTGTTCTGTTCCTGTGCCAAGAGGTAATTTGACATTCTTGATTATTAGGCATCACTCAAACTGGCAAAGTGAGAGATAAGGTTTGTTTTGTTACTGAGTTCACTGAGCCATGAGAAAGTGTCACAAAGGTATTTTAACCCCAGTTTCAATGTGATTTTAGAGAGACTGGGTTGTCTGTTTTGGAAGCAAGTATGTACTGCTAATGCATCTTTTACAACTATGATAATGCTGCAGGTAATTAAGTGAAACAGTCAGTTGTGTAATCAAATTGATAACATTCTTTTCACTATTGACTTAAGCCTGTACAGATGAAGTTAAGAGGAAAGCCCAGTTGCAATATTTAGGCTCCAATTCACATTGAAGTTTTGGTACCCCTCAATGAAGTCTAATTGAAATTTTCAAATGTGTATTCCCTTCACACAATTAATGCACTTTCTGCTGCTGCAGAGTTAACTCTAGCATTGTTTTTAAATGCTCATTTAGACTAATGTTGGGATAGCAATTATTTTAAATCCCTGACCCATTTCAGCTATTTTCTGGCTTTCTGTGGAGGCAGTCTTGCATGACCAGTCTAGATGGGATTCAACCCACCTAACTGCAGGTTGCACACATATCTTTCTTATAGTTGGTCGTAATTTCTGTGAAATCAGCCTACTTAGCAAAGGATAAAATCCTGTAATTATAAAAAGCAAGAGAAAGGCTGCTGCCAAAGTTTTTCTTGCAGGCCTCAAAGAAACCATGTAGGTGTAATTTGGCAAAAGTCCCAGGTGAGCAGGGGCAACTAGTCTCCCAAATGGGGCATCTGTCATGGATATAAACCTTCAGTAACTAAGGTGAGAGTAAACTTAGCCTTGGAAGACTTAACATTACAATATAAATGTTTGCACCGGAATTAATCACTTGAGACTTCCTTTTCCACAAAAAAAAAAAAAAAAAAAAATTAAGATGTTCAGGATTCTGCTTATCTATAACAAAAGAACAATTCAGTTTCTGGGCTCCCAGGTCACCTAAATGGTCTTACCTAAAGGCAGCATTGTTATTCAAAATATTATAAAGTGTTTGCTGGACATTATGAAAGTAAAGAATGAGGAGTGAATGAAAATATTAAGAGAAGAAGAGAGAGACAAAAATTTATATTTACTTCCAGAAAATCCTATGAAAATTTGGAACCAAATAGTGGATAAATTCCCAGGAAATGCATAGCAGCTGGTCATAACTTCCCCAAAATCCTCTATTGCTATTAATTTCTTCTGTCAGACTGTAGTTTGGATGCTGTTCTGTACAAAAATTAAGCCAAGAATTGCAGTATGTCCATAACAAGTTACTCTTACTTTCCCAGTCAAAGGCAAGATTCATCTCACCCAGTTTATATCATCTAAGAATAAGCATCTCCTATAGTTACAGGAAAGAGATAGGAGAATCCAAGTTGATATTCATCCTAGCTATGGAAGGTTGTCTAGACCCACTGCAGGGAAGGCAGCACAGGTTTCAACACCATCACATCTGACATAGGTACATAGGCACATGCCACTGCACTTTCAAACCACTGTCCAAAGAAGGGATGAGCTACCTTCTTCAGAGACTCTTTCTCTCTACTGACTGCAAAATGAATTTAAATTTATGCCTTAATCCCATAGATGGTGAAGATTAGTTGAAAAAATTTCATCCAGACTTAATCAAAATGAGGATGCCCTCAGAGAGACAACCAGTGCTCTTGGCATGTTTCCCCAGGGAAGTTCAGCTTTCCACAGGGAGGGGCAAAATGAATGCTCCAGGGAACATTTGTTTACCTGCTGTAAAGAATTAACTTTTTCTTTTTTTCCATTTTCTTCAATGGGACTCCTCTGTGGTTTGCTCAGCAGCAGCATTCAGGGAAGGTATGCAATGATACTCAGCTCTCCAGGTTGACTGCAAATTCCCAGTCAACTGTCTTCTTGTGGATTGCACACACACTAAAGTCTTACAAGTAAAATATGCCCATTCATTACACCTTTTTTTCGTAGAATTCTAATCTGATTAATACAAAATTTTCTTCAGTGATCACTAGTTATGGATACAGAGGCATCTTTTCAGCATTAGATTTGGACATGCAGACTGCAGAAATTATGTATTTCTGTACGCTCTAGCTGGTGTTCTGTCATGGAAGCAAATCAGATCTGTAATTAGATCTTTCATTAGAAATCTGAAAACAGGGACACAGTACTTTATGCACCTTAGAAATTTCTGAAGCACCTTGCTCAGATGGAGCAAGATGGAGATCACATGGAATCCTTTCAGATGGATTCTCACCTCATTTATGCCCCTTTCTCAACTCCACCAACTTGGATTGTTTGTATCTTGTTTGCACTAGGATAAGTGAAACCCAACAGAACATTAGTTCATTTGGGAAGGGGTGGGAATTCTTGTGAGGATCTTCCTTTTCTACACTTCTCTACCATTCACAGACTAAACTACAGTATCGCAAAGAGTATATTCATGACTGAAAAAAAAAAAAAAAAAGATAACCATGTACTGAGAAAAAGGAAATGGAGGAAATGAACAAGCAAAATTATTACCCTGCTATTATGGTTAGAGGCACAAATTAGAGATTAGAGGCACAAATGTGTATTCAAAAGGTGCTGAAATTTTGACAAATCAGACTGTTGCAGTATCTGTTGCCAGAATCTGAATGAGGGAAAAAGCTCCGTTCATGTTTGATTTGAGTTCTCTGAAAAAAAAAAAAAAGGCTATCTTGAATAGGCAAGTTTGACTAATAGTTGCACAGATGCTGGCACCAGATCAAGTAGTGAAGCCCTGAAACAACAGAGAGTAAAACAAGAAAACAGCTTTCAATTTACTGCTTGCAGATAAAAGAAAAGCAGACATGGATCTAAAGCAGGAGAGAGAAGAGTAAATACTTTTCTGTAAGGCTGTATGCATAGCCTCATGAAATGCCTTTTATAACTCTTAACAATTAGTGGCTCTATCCCACCATTTCTGAAGGCTGAAACATTAATCATCGACTGAAGAATTGCCACTAATAATTCATTTGGCTGCATTCAAAATAATAGTGAGTAGCAAGACAGTTGTATATATGAGAAGACACAGGAATATTTTCCTAGTTACTAACCAATTCAGAAAATCCCTAAAGATACATTTTAAAACCAAAGCAAAGCAAAGCAGAGGAGGAATATATTAAATGAAAATTCTCTGAAGAAAAGCCTTTTCCATACACAGGTCAATAACACCATTTGCAATGAAGCATAATCAAGTTTCAAACAGTTATTACATGAGAAATCTTCCAAAGTACAAGGTATCTCAGGCGAATATTTTCCGATTGACTAACTACTATCAGACGTCTGAAATCAATACCAGTCACTTGGTTTTGAAACTTTCTTCTTTAGTCTACATATAGATTCAGAGATTAACATTTGGGCTGAAATCAATGAGAGAAATAAAAATACAGACCTCAAAATTAAATTATTTTAATTTATCATGTTTTAGAATGCAACATAAACCATTTAATGTGAAGAGTCAAGTAAAATATCATCTGGGTCTATGCTGGATTTACAGTCAGGCCCTTCCTAACATAGAAAACACAGTTCAGAGAAGTATGGGAAAAGCAGTGGAAGTCCATAAGAATCCAAATATATTCACAAGAGGTCCAATCCTGAGCATTTTTATGTCAATGGGAGACCCATTTCTCTAACCAGGAATTGTAATATTGTCTCAGCTAAGCAGTTTCTAACTTTGTAAGATGTATACCTAAAGAGTTTTTCCAGTAGTTGCCTAGGCTTAGGTACCTCAGCACCAACTTTTAAAAATGTAAGTGGGTAAAGTGAACTTAATTTGAGACAAATCATGGTCTTACCGAGAGTTCAAGTGATAATATCCATGTATTTTACAAATTGGTATATAAAGCTTCTGTGCTGCCTTTGGCTGAAGTAATAAGCCACAGAACTCACACAAGATTGGGCTCTTTTGGAAGTTAATTTATAAGTGTCTGCTCAGAACAAGCAGCTAAGGCTTCAGGTCCCTCAGTGCCAAAAAGTAATTAGCTTGAACGTACACGAGTTTGTTTACTGTTAAAGACAAGCTGTACTGCTTTATATACCTTGTAGAACATCATCCTTTCAACACTGCAAATGAGCTTTCTGTGAAGACTTGCATAAGCCTATTGCAAACTAAAGCCAGACTCTATCCCAGAGGAGTTAAGTGAAATCTAGGGACAGAATTTGGCCTATACTTTTAATCACCTGCAAAATTAAAAATGCCATCTCTTCCAGACACAAATTTGTCAACTCCTTTCAAATGAAACATCTACAATTAACCATAATAGCATGGTAAATCATAAAGAATAACTCTAAAACCATCATAATGAATAACTCTAAAACCAAGCTTTAATTAAACTCATATGCAAATTCTTTTATAGCAGAGGTACAGAGGAGTTTAGATCTCTGTAGCCAATGAATGTAGAAATTAATTCAGGCTCTACCATCCCCAGCAGCCATTTAACAATGCATGGGTAGTTTGATAAAATGACAGATTATTGCATTTTATTTCACACTTGAATCAGTGTTTCAGGAAGTCTCCTAACCTGTAATACTCCTAGCACATAAAAAAAAAAAAAAAGAGTGAGGTGATGATACAAGCTTTACTTCAGCCTTTGACATTTTGTTGTTCATATACACCATCATTGAATCTCTGGACTGCATGTAGGTCAGTCTTTCCAATTAAAGCATTGTGAACTAAAAGGCACTTTACCAGTGAATGAAAGGAACGTTATTTCCTTTTGAACATGCATAAAGAGCACAGTGACTTGAACAAGGTGTTCCAGTGTTTTAGTCACAAGGGTCAGACTGGGAAATAATTTTCTTCTGTATCTTCATTCTTTCTTTATTCCCTGGATCTCACTGCTTTAGTATAATAGAAAACCTGTGGGACAAACTTCTGAACTGCAACTCCTAGTACAGAATGACTATTTGTGTTGAGCATAACACTTTCAGATGGAAGGGAAAAAGCTTCTGCAATTTCTACAGCAACATAGTTAGCAACTGTAATCTTCAATCAGCATGAAATGGCAGTCAATTGAAGCCATACCAATACAATAAAGAAATAATTGGACCATTGCATTTTCCAATTTCTGACACAAAACACATTGAATAAAGGAAGAAAATTCACTTCTGTCAAATACACTGCTGTTAATTTCACTCTGAAGACATTTGTCAGTGTTTCAGCCCCAGTGTCACTCTCTCTGCTCTCTTGGTCCCACACCTGTGACAAATTGCCAGTCCTACTTACCTGCAGCCCCATTTCAGCTTTTCATTTTCTCTAATCTCTCTCTCAGTGGAATAAAGAGTTTCCCAGGAACATTTTCCGAGACATTTCATTCATAGATTATAGATGTGAAATACTGATTGTGGCCAATTTTTAAAATCCCACTTTTATAATTTTTTGCAGCTTTGTAAGAGAAAAAGGTACCTTTACTTAAAAGCCACATACTTCAAAACTGTGTATATAGAACTTGCCTTTGAAAAGCAGATTCAAACATCAATGTCTATACTTGGTTACAAGCCTACCTTTAGGCTGGCTTGCAATTTTCAATATTTGGTGGAAACACATAAAGATAAAATACTTTTTTTTCCATTTTAACACAGATTTCTTTTCTTCATAGTTTTATGAATTCTTACAGCACTTTTAAGCACACCAAGTAAAGTGAGATGTAGGTGATTTCCCATCAAATCTCACATCTATTAGTAAGACAAAATATCCTTTCTGTCATAACCACATTGTTTGGGTTTTTTTTCTCATATCTAATAAATGCCTTTGGAATTTGGAGGTAATCTATGGTAATCTATGACCTGCTGATATCCTACAATTGGTAAACAGAGAAAAAATACCATTTTAAAAATCTCAGGGGAAAAAATGGCACTAGTTAGTTATCAGTTAATATAGAATTTACACAAAAAGACCAGGATGAAATTTCTGTACTCCTAGATAAACACAGCACAATTCTCCAACAGAGATGAGAGATGAATGCCTTAGGATATTGTTGCTGTACATTTCAATCTCTCTTACTGTTAATAGAATTGCATACACTTACTGAAATGCAAAACCACATCTCTCTGCTCATATCTAAACAAGGAGATAAAAAAGCGTGTTCATTACTGAAAGAGAGCTTGTACAGGTAAAGCATGGGACTGACATTCCTAAGGGTGATCTTACAGCACTTGTATTACCTTGATGGACAATCTGTGTTGTCAGGACCTTGAAGGAGGTACTGCATTCCTTATCAGCACTAACAGTCTAAAGGATGTCTACTCTGTAACTGACAGCTGAATTACAACATTCTTTTACAAATAGCAGGAGATATTTGTTCAAGTTCAGAGACAATTGTTTTAGGAGGAGCTGTTGTCTCCCTCGAAAGCAGAGAGGCCCTGCAGAGAGACTTTGACAAATTAAAGGCCTGGGTAATCACCAACCATACAAAATTTAACAAGAGAAAGTTCCAGATTCTGCACCTGGGGTGGGAATACCCTGGATGTATATACACTGACTGGGGAATGAGATTCTGGAAAGCAGTCCAATGTAAAGAGCTAAAAATGTGAGACTCATACTCAGGATGGCAGAGCAAGTGTGATGGCAGTACAGGGTTCAGTATAAACCAGTCCACTGCACAGTTGGCTTGGAAAGAATCCTTCAGACCTACTAACTGGTGCTGGCAGATAGATATTTTATACAAGAAATGTAACATCCAAGATCACCAGTGACCGGTTGCTCCCACGGAACTGAGGAGCAGGGTGCTGTGGGGACCTCAGGTGTGAGTGTTCTGGGTAGAGCTGGGGCCAGTAACAGAGACACCAACAGCCTCTGACACTCCTGGGAAGCAGCAAGCTGGGCTCCCAGTCTGGCCAGAGTTAGCAGAGAGGCAGGGTTGAGCACAGACACTCCTGCAGCTTTACTGGAGCTGGGACAAGACATGGCTGAGATGAAATGGGGCACAGGATCCTGGCTGGATGGTTCCAGGACGATAGTAAGGCCTGGTGTTGCCCTTAGGACCATGTACTTTACCTCAGGAGAAGTTTTTGATAATGCTAGAAGCTTCCTTAGTGAATCCCATTAGTGCCCTAGATCTATTAGGAAACTGACTGCAAGCAAGCCAAGACACACACTAGTATCCATGCCATGAAATCTCTACATAGCCATGTATATTTTCCAACTGACATCAGCTTGCCTCCTTCGCTACAGCCAAACACAGCTACGAGTGAGGTTCTGACATCAGCCTGGAAGTGACACTACCTCCCAAAGGCTGAATTGTACAAACATTTTTAGGCAACAGGAATGCTTTTCTTTTCCCTATCCACCGCTAAAGAGTCTGACTACCCCTTGTCAGAAAACATTGCCCAATGTGACAGTAGAACAGTGCCATAATTCTTCTCAAGCAAACTCAGACTGATTGTCTTAGACAGTTTAAATCTTTGGCTGGCGATTACCTGACTCATTTTGCCTGTAGCAAATTAAGAAACACATATCTGTGTCGCTTTGCAGGTCTGTAGTCCCAAAGTTTCCTCTAAAATAAATGCCTGCTTGGATATTTTTAAATGTATAAGATGGAAATGTCTGCTTTCATCTGTTAGTATCTGTTGCTCTGTTAGCAGCACTTGTCTTGTTATCCCACTGTATTGCAGCTATACTGAACAACAGAGAACATGTAAAGAGCTCACCTCTGTCCTTCTCTCCTTATAATAGTGGGAACAGAGGCAACTTCATCAGGAGAGAGTTGAAGAGAATTGGATAATTTTGCACCACCTGCTCTAACACTTGGTGGCTATAATTCAGTGGAAGAAGTTATTGTGTGTGACACAAAGCCCGCTGGTGTTGCCAGATCCACCATCCACAGGGGGCAATCATGGCCACTATTTGTGTCTTCATCTGGATTCAAGATTCTGAAGTACCTTCTCATTCCTGAGAAGAAACTCTTGGTACCCTGGAGTTACCTTCAAAACCTTTTTTGGAGAGTGTTGCACCCTACCACATATGTCACACCTACGGGTTTATTTCCATTATCTCATTGAGATGTCAGCAAAGGTCTGTAAATTGCCTTCTTCCCTGAGGATAGCAACAGGCAACCTCCAAATGGCCAGAGTTTGTAATGGCTGGATACAGGACACACAGAAAGGAATTTCTGCCGTGTCCACCAAGGCAGCTGAGGCAATGTAGAGATAGACCTAACGGCCTTTTCAAATCTATCAAATTAAGAGTGGCAAGGTTTGAAGGGGAAAGACTCTTCCTTACAAAAAATGGAGTTTGGGCATGAAGTAAGACCTAACAACCAAATTAGAAATTATAGCTTTTTATTTTCCTCCTTGGAGATCAAGATTTGTTCTTTCAGGGATGTCTAAGATTACTCAGACTTCATTTATCTAAAAGGTAGTTCCTCTTTTGGGTCCTAGACAGAATATTCAAAGAGAGATGGCAAACATAAAAGTAGGCTACCTCCTGGCTTGGCTTATTAGTAAATCAATCATTCTGGGCTGAACAGGATCTATTAGACTTAGTTGATGTTCGTAGTACAAGCTCTTCTCCTACTTTCACAGCCATGTTCTTAACTTTTTTCTTAATTAACTTTTTAGAGCACATGAAGAATGGAAAACAACCCAACTTTTCATCATGCTTCAAAAACCCTTCTTTAATATTTCCTGTCAGAAGCTCAAGCTCTGTTTAACACACTGCAGTTAAGTGAGGAAGAGCAGGACAGTTATCAGGGTGCACTAAAGAAATTTGAACTATATAATAATCTTATAAAGAGGGGAACTTGAAATATATTACCATATAAGAAGTGAAAAATTTAGGGAAACTCTTGGACTTCATAAGGTTGTTCAGTGCCCAAAATATCTTTTACATTTCTGTTGGTGCTGCAGTCACAATTCTGCAGCCTTCCTTTCCCTGCCAGCTCTGTACCTTCTCACTCAGGCTAAAAAAGCAGCATTGTCCAGATTCTCCAGGGCTGGATTTTTCCCTTTTTGCTCTAATACTATTGCTCTCATGTTGCTATTCTCATGGCCTTGCATCTCCAAACTCTGCTAAGTGTCATTACAGATTCTTCTTTTTGTTGTTGGTATGAGAATCCCACCTTCTTCCCCCCTGTCTCCTACCCTTGGTTGTAGTGTTTGATTTACATTGAGACAATAATGCTATTCAGAGGGGCCTTGAGGTGGGACTTTAGAGGTGGGCTTATTCAAAACTCATGAAGTTCAGCAAAGCAATGTGCAAGGTTCCATACCTGGTTTATGGTAATACCAGGCATATCTACAGGCTGAGCAGAGAAGTGATTGAGAGCAGCCCTGCAGAGAAAGATTTGGGGTTGGTGATTGATGAAAAACTCAGCATAAACCAGCAGCGTGAGCCCACAGCTCAGAAAGACAATTAAATCCTTAAATCCTGGGCTGCATCAAAACCTGTGTGGCTGGTGGGTCAAAGGAGGTGACTCTCCCCTCTGCTCTGCTCTTGTGAGACTCCCCCTGGAGTGCTGCATCCAGCTCCAGTACCACCAGCACAGGAAGGACATGGAACTGGTGGAGCAAGCCCAGAGAAGGGCCCCAAAGTGGGTAAGAGGACTGGTAACAGGCTGCCTATGGAAGTTGTGGGTGCCCCAGCAACAACCCTGGCAGTGTTCAGTTTGGATAAAGTCTTGAGCATCTTGGTCCAGTGGGAGGTGTCCCTGCCTATAGCAGGAAAGGCTGGGACTAGATGCTCTTTAAGATCCATTCCAACCCTTTAACATTCTATGATTCTATGATAATACGCATACACTGAGCTTTACAACCAAGAGCAGCACCTACTCCTCATCAAAGTATATTCCTATCACTGCTAATGGCACTGTAAGCAAGACAAAAGAGAGTTTAATCAGGTTCTGAAAAAAGAAAATGTAGTCACTCTAGGAAACTTTTTCAGGGGGACTTTTCCTGATGCACTGGAAAGGGCATCTGTAAAGAGTGTTTGACAAGGGAGTCTCATCACTTTTTCTTCTGGATGGACCTAAGAAAAGCCTTTCTGCTTTATTTTTTTTACTTGCTCTCTCTTCTATTTCTAATATTTTCCCCCAAAGTAACTTTCAGGGCTACAGCCTATGTATGTTTCTAACTACAGACTCTGCTAAGAAGTCTTTCAGCATATGAACCCGGCTCAGCATCCTTTGTGAAGCAATGACAAAGTCATGTCTCCAGTGTTAGAGATACAGCCTTTCTTGTGGAGTTCCCAAGTAGAGTATAATGGGGATTAGAGAAAAAGGCAATTAGAAGACTCAGAGCAGAGGAGACAGACTCAGATCAGGATTCAAGGCTTGGAAGTAAAATCAAGACAATGCAGAAGTTCACTGAACTATGGGATCATAAACCATTAAGATGATACAGAGCTAGGACAAAACTTCTAGTTAAAAGCCTAAAAAATGCAGTCAGACAGTTTGTGAAAAACAGCATGAAAATTGTTCAAAGGGTAGAAACACGAACATTAGAAATGCTCAGTCTTCAGACAGCTTTTGTGTTTTTAAGAAGCAAAATCATTTTATGAAAGTCTGGAGACATAGACTGACAGTACTGAAAAGGAAACAAAGTGAAAATGCTGTAATAATCTATATCACTGCTAACAAGGTTTCAATGACAGTCAAGATTTCTCCGAGCAAGGAATCAAGAGAACTTTTTCTTTCAACTCTGTGAGATGGAGTTAGATCCCAGAATACAATAGCATATAATTATGAACAGATTAACTTCTAATTATCACTATTATTAGCATGTTAAAATCAAAATAAAATTGTCAGTTATAAAGGTTTGGTACTGTTCAGTGTTTATTTCTGTTGAAAATTTACACTTATAACCAATGCTTCAATGTTGTTCATTGTATCTAGTGTACTAGATAACTGAATGATTTCAAACATGTGTTCACATTCTATATAGCAATAATCTTGCCTGCCTGTGGAAGTGCTGTGAAAGTAATTTCAAAGTTATTTGAAGAGTGTCACTGTAACACGTTATGGGTAAATGAAAAGGAACATGAAAAGGATTGTCTGTCTCTGACTAGAAAGAAGCAACACATGCTTCATCCTGTACCAGACACAACATGAGAAATACATTTCTATGTCCTGCTCTTTCCTTTCCACCAACACCACACCAAAGAGCAAATGCAGCAACAGAAAGGTGCCAGACCTGTGCTGTCAGTCCTGGCACAGTCCAAAAATGCTAAATGCTTGGCTAGTGATGCAAATCCTGTGCTATATCACATCCCACATGCTAATTGTAGTATCCTATACCTCCCACATATGTTACAATATAGCTAGCAGCACTTTTCATTGAAATTCATCATTCCCTTTTGCTTTCCTTTTTTAATTAATTCAGCTCCTTATAATATTTTCTTGATGTTAGCAATGTGGTAGCCACACTTCTGCAAGTGACAGCAAACAGAAGTAATTCCACAGCTATCTCCAGGAACAAAATGGCACCAGCAAAGGAATAAATCCCCAGTGTCAGGGGCTGTTCAACTTATTCCACAGAGACTGACAGAAAATCTAATATAGTTTCTGAGGTCAGTGTACATAAATAGCAGCTTATGCTGTTTTCACTAATCCCATATTTTGTATGGATTCATTTCCTGCAAATGGGTTTATAAAATGTCTTCAGAGAATGTTTATAGAGACAAACATCAAAATGGAGATTACTGCCCTTTTGTTTCTAAGTTGTTTTTCTCTTGCCATAGAATCTGGCCTATCTGGCAGCATAGGAACATTCTGTTATAAATAGTATTTCTGCCCTTAGAAAACTTCCATGTTTCTGGCTGGCTGTCCCTTAAGGTCCTCAATACAAATAATATGGGCAAAACACTTTCCAAAAGGCTGAGGCTGTTTGGGAAAGTGCTGGGGGATGGATTTCAGAAGTATTTTAGTCACTGAAATGTTTTTTTCACAACCCCTTTTCTCATCTTTTGTCAATATGTTATCATAAATTGAACAGGAGATCATGGACTTAGCCAAGCCTTTCCACATGTTCCAGGGCACATAACTGAGTGCAAAGGTTTGGCACCAACTAACTATCCAACATATATTCTGCCTGTGTTCAACACCTCCAGGCCCTGGAGTAGCCCTCACTTTACTGTTAGCTTATGCAAAAGTGTCCAAAATGGTGGGCAAACAAGGAACAAGATTTTAGATTTTTGATTCCTGTAAGACTAGGGTTTGGCTTACAAGCCTGAAGATTGATCAATAGGAAATACAAAATTAATCCATTAATTTTTCAACAGAGAACTTGGTTAGCTGGAAGATGCTGCATGTTATTTTTCTTTCTAGATCAAAAATATATGAGAAAAGTAACCAAGTTTTACTGTAAGAGGAATTATTCATGCAATATCATGGACTAACTAATATGTTTTGGTAAAAATATTTCTTAAACAAAGGCAAGGGAACAAAGGCTCACATTGAGGCTAAAGAAATGCATAAGGAGTCAGGAGATACAGGTTCATTTCCTGTGCCTGATGCTTTATACCTATGTGACCTTGAATAGTTCATATGTAGCTCAGTACTGCTCCCATGGAAGCCAGTGACAAGTCTCATAACTGCAGTGGTAAAATAGTTAGGATGGTAAAATGTGAGACCCTGAAGCACTGTAAGATGTGTGTAGGGACCTCATAAAGTAGTTGTGGTTCTATCTTGGGCCTAGCTGTACATAGTTTATCTGACTTAACTGGCTTTACTATTTTTCATAGTTATGTAGGTTATAAAAATTCCAAATGTGCAATGCAATGCACTATGATGAAGTAAAACATTATAAATAATATAATATCAACAGTTATACAATTTAATTATAATTATTATATATGATACCCTTACAAAAAATTAGAAAACTACTTCAAATGAATTTATATTACACAAAATATGATGAGCAGCACTCATGCAGAGTAGGCATAAAAGAGAGGTCCTAACTGAGCTGTGGAAGAACTCATTGCCCTGGGATGGAGCACTTACTAAAAGTTCAGGACACTTTTTATGCTCATGGGAAGGAAATCCACTGACAGCTACTAAATTCTTGGTAACTATAACTCACTCAAATTCTCCTCTGAGCTCCTAGAAATCAGAGGCTTGTAGAGGATTCAGAGAAGCATCATGTTCTTATACTCTACCAGCAAATAATACCGATTTAGCCACAGTCAGAGAGAAGACAGATAGCTGCACAGATTGTGTGCAGGTAGTGAACCTGTATAGGGACCAGAATGGTCCCTGTATTCTTGCAGTGGGAGTCTGAACCTCCAGGCTGCCATGGAAAATGGCTCAGTGTGGAAGTTGGGCTGTAGGCAATTTAGCACATGTCCATTTAAATCACGTGAGTGATCCCTCTGAAATCAATAGCATCTTTACTGCGTTACAGAAAGCTCTGAAGCCTGGAAAGAAGAAACTTTGCCTGAGCTGCAAGCAAATCCCAATGAGTGGGTGCATTTACAGGCTGTGAGCAGACAGGGAAGGAGCCATTAGGAAGTTTTGGCTGGGGAGTGAGTGTGAGTGAAGTGCAATGTGACTGGGAATTCCAGGTCACCATTCTGAATACGAAGTTATTAAATCCTGGCTGATGAAACCTCTGTGGCCTGGGAAGAGAAAGATTTATGCTGGCTGGCCACCTCTGCAAATGCACAGGGATTATCTTCATGCAGGCCTGGCGGGGGCCGTACACTCTGCCAGCGATGTAGTGCTCCGATTCATGCAGAGGGAAATCTCCTAAAGTGACAGACTGTACTGAGACTGGTATAGCTAATCAAACAGAAGGTACCAACTCTCAGCTGAGGATAGTTTTCTAGATTGGCAGATTATTTCTTTCATTTAATGCTTTTGCCTGAAAATTTCTATTTTAGTCATATTTTCTTCAGAATGCAATCACAGAAAATGAAAGGAAGCTGTGAGTTGTTTCTACAGTGTGAAGACTGGTGAAGAGGGTCCCCTGTTTATCAGATATCTTATTTATTAAAGGTATGGTCAAAGTACTGAAGCTTCATGCAGTCTTGGTTCAGGGGCCAAGGTTCGAAAGCCTTGTAGTGGTGCACTACATACCTTCAGAAAAAAGAATGTTCACATTTGCCTTGAAGGTAGGAATATCTGGTGGAATTACACAGCTGGTGTGCTGCCTGAGTTCAGCTCTAAAAATAAGTAATCTGCTCAGTCTGCCCTGAGGTCTGTTCTTGCTATTTGGTGTCAATTGGCCATAAAAGAGAAATTTCATTGTGAGTCGTCAGATGACATTAGGAGATCTAATAATCTCTGTAATTATTTTAGATGAAAAAAACTTTACTGGGATTTTTCTCCTCAGATAAAATAACTTGCAATAAAGAAAAGGTCATAATTAACATTTAAGATACTATTTCCTCTGTCATGTAACTTCACAGGCAATTAAATGTTTGCACTTCACAGAGCTGTAATGATAACCAAATTCCTGGATAGATGCTATTCCATTGAAGGCTGAAGTAGGAATAATATTTTGGACCAACTGAAAAAAATTTTGCTGTTTCTTTTGGTAAGGTACGACTTTTAAAAGGCTAACTTACATTTCAAGATGAAATGCTCTTAATCTACAAAAACTGAAACAAAATAGTGGACATTTAATATGCAAAAATAACATAGTTACTTCAAAATTATTCTCAGGAGAGAATTCTATGCCTTCATAAAGTTGCAAATGTTTATTTTCAGCATGCAAAATCAAGACATAAAAATATTGTTGACTTTTATGTGAGTTTAGATAGATGCAGGTCTGGGTTGCCCAAGAAGAATAAGAAAGAATTCACTGTCTATGTGTGATGCCAAAAAAAATAAAAATTGTACCTTTTTCTGTACAGCTCTTTACCTATCCCTCTGACACTGCCTTAAATATAAGTTCTCCTCTATGCAAAGGATGTGAATTTTATCATTCTCCTGATGTGAGTTGAACTTTTGTCTCAAGCTTACTCTTCACAGTAGAGAAATAAACAATGCCTTTTTCATTACTGGGGACAATGATTGAAGACATGTGATCTGTACTCTTCTGTAATTACATTTATAAAGCATTCAGTGAATAAATCACAGAATGTGTTCTGCCTCCAAATGCAAAAGTAAGTCCAGGTTTTTAGAACATCATTGCTACTCTTTGCATTTCAGAAGGGATTTCAGTGAAATTAATGAACTCAAAGACCCATGAGGTGTCTCTAGTAACTCCACTATAGGAAGTGACTATTTCCCATTAATCCTGTCTCACAGGACAGTAGTGAAGACTGAGCACTGAGTCCCTTAAAACCAGCTATCTTCTGGAAAATACAACCTATATTAACAGGAGGTGAGATCAATTTTTTTTATTACTAATATTTTGACATTTTTACTGCATGATCATATAACTCCCTAAATCTCCAGTAAGTTTTCTGCCTCCATACAAGTTCCTTAAATGTGAACTAAAACCTTTATGAAAATTGATTAAAACTGATGTCATGGTCAATAGGTTAGTGTCTATTATGAAATATAATCTTGAAGACTGCACTGATTTCCATGAAATGACCACATATCTTCCATATCTTCTTGGCACCTGAGACCAAAGAATAAAAACCTGGGAATACATCATTATCAAATACACCTTTGCAGCTGTCAGAAAAGGTCTGGAACTAGTGGCACTGGTTGGAATAGCAGTCTGGGGGGTAGCCACAGGTCTCTCCTGGTTTCACAAAACATGATGTATATGCACCAGAGTATTGACAAATATTTTGGCCCATTTCTCCCCTATATTCTTTGTGATTTCTGAATCTCTCACTTGGAGAAAACATCAAAATGACACTGACAAAAAATACACAGCTATTTGCAGCATATTTATAGTGTTTATGTCAAATGTTCTTTTTTTTTTTCTTTTACATGTTCTGTACCTGGCTATTAACACAGCAGGTCAAATAAAACATTTATAGACATTTGAAAAGCAGGTACTTTTGCCCTTGTCAGAAGCAAAGACCTCACTAAGATATCCTGTGCTGAAACCTGTGTCTGGCTATTTTTTGGTGTGTGTGAAAATCTTCAGCTAAGATGGTACGAGTGCTTCTCTACCCATCTGGCAAAGGACAGAAAGAGATTTCTTTCCAGGGCAGCCCATCCTACCTACCTGACAATCACCTGAGAACAAGAAATGTCATCTGCTGGAGCTGCCTCTTTCTCTTTACAGACTCAGCATGCTCACAGAACACTTATTTTAAATGTATGGGTCATTTTTGAAAGGAAGACAAAAAGAGATAAAAGAATCCCTTCAAGAATTCTTCAGTTCAACTTCTACCATGAGGAGAAGGTGAAAACAAAGATCACTATTAAGATTTTTTGCCTATATGTTAAAAACATTCATCCTCAGTGTGTCTAATGTCATCCAGAAATGTTTATTACAGGATCAGTTCTAGAGAGGTTGTTGGTTGCATTAATTCAATAAAGAATTGCTGTGACACCAACAGATGAAACATTGGCAATGTATTAATTTATTTTGGTTTTAATGGAGCTGTAGTGGGTTTCCTTCTGAAATAGTCCATAAAGAGTCCATAAACAGGCTATTTTAAACATTCCTTCTGGAATGCAGAAGGAAGAACTCGAAAATGTCAAGAAGTGAACATCAAAGAAATGATCATGGGATTTGTTTTCTGTCTATTAAATACTTAAATGTCAAGGCATTTTATCTGTGTGTCAGTTGTTTCTTTCTTCCGTTCACAAAAGATGAAATGTAAAACAAACCCCAAAACTGAGTCAATTAAAAAATAAAAAAAGATTGCCTGGTATATCTCTGTTGACTTCCATTGGAAAGACACTTCAGATGCTAGCTCAGTTACAGAGGCAAGATATTCTTTCCAAGCTCTCTTCATGATATAATGATGCTTAGGATCATTATTTTATCATGCTGTATTTTGATTTTTTGTTGTTGCTTTTTTTTTAAGCAGCAACTTCTAGAATGGAAATGGGCATTGATTTGTGCTTCAATAAAACAGTAGGAATTCAATGGTCTCTTAAGGAAATGAAAAGAAGTAAGAATCCAGCTCTGAAATCAGTGAAACTTGACATTTTGTTTGCTGCTAATAAGAAAACACTCTGCAAACATTAGATAAAGCTAATCTAGAAGACAGGAAAGGCTGGTGACACAAATAATATAAAAAAATAGTTAAATAATTTAACAATAACTAAATAAGTTAACAATAAATAAATAAGATAACAGAACATTAGTTTGGACTTCCACACAAGGCGATGGAACAGGACAGGAAAACCAAATTTCATTTTGGAAACCTGATAATTGTATGTTCTTCCCAAGCTTTCAGCAGACAGTTTACAAAATTCTGGCATCTGGGTACGGTGGTTGTACCTTTTTCATTATTAGCAATACTCAGCCATGACACATGTCTACTGCAAAGCACAGAAAACACTTGTTAAGAAAAGATTTTTTCCCCTCTCTTATTACTTAATTCATGAGGTTTTGAATGTAGAATTGGATGGAGGCAGAGGCAGTAATTTATCTATTTAGAAAAAATATGGTGATTTCCTAATCATTCAAACTGGTTTTTCAGCATAATAACACTATAAATATTCAAATTTTATTGTTACTCTAGATGTAATTAAAATATTCATGATTTACTGGTTTACTCTGCTTATTTTTATAGTTTTGGAACGTGTTCAGTGTCTCTTTGGAATTTTTTTTTAGTTTGATCACTGCAAACTTTGCATCACCCATAAAAAATTCGTCCTTTTCTTCATCAGTAGAAAAGAATCATAATTTTTTAGGCTTCCAACTATTACTGCAATTTTATATTTGATAAACATCAGCTCAAATCTGCAAATACCTACTCAGCCTTAATAGCTGCAAGTAATCTCAGTGGAATTGATAATTCAGATTTAAAAGATACTCAGTGTCATCACAGCAACCTTCCTGTCGACTTAAAAGAAATTCAGGTCAGTTATAAGGAAAACTGGAGACAAGGGGGAGTTCCTCAATCATGTCTCAATCATTTGTGCATTTCTTAGAAATTCTTTGTCAAGTACAATTTCACAGAATGCAAATGCATAAATGCTCTAAATGCAGCTTTCTTTGAAAGATAGCCTGGGGCCACTAATTACTAGAATGGTATTGCATTTATTGCATTTTACATGATCTATCAATATTTGAAACACAGTCTTAAAAGACATGGTTAATGTTATAATTGAGGGTAATATGACTGTCCATTCCTATTCTTGTGCATTGCCTGCTTATTTTAAACTGTCCTGACCACAGAAGAGCCCCAAGTTAACTACAGTAAATTCCTACATGGAAGTGTCAGGTGAAGACCACATTTGATGGGTCACTTTTTTCTTACTGAGGATCCATCAGGCTGAGCACCACAGCTCCCATCCTGCTTTTATTGCCAGGGCTCAGCACATTCACAAAGCAGCCCCAGGCTGACAGAAGCCTCACTGGGCAGCCACGAGCTGTCTCTTGGCTGCTGGAAGAGAGCCGCAGCCAGCCTAGGATGTGTCAGACCAAAACACTCATTCTGCAGAGGAACCTTGTCTTTGTCACAACCAGCTGCCTGCTGATCCTTGAAGAAGATGGTATTGAGTCATCCTGCTGTTAGCCCAACATCCAGCTTCTCCAGACTACTCAAGCAGAAACAGAAATGAGGCAAAGGCTAACTACACACTCAGCTTAAGTTATCACCCGCAAACAGACAGTTGTGGATGCAGGCAACAAGGTAGAATGGGAATAGCTACAGTACTGCCTGTGATTGATCAGGTGCTTTCAGTGCTATTTCCATCTGCTGGAATTGCTCTACAGCATTTGGCTGTAGGATGAGCTGTGGTGATGCCTTCTCGAAGTAGGACTCAAAAAGTTTGCTAAATCAGTTTCAATCTGTCCTGAAGCATAGCAAAAGGAGACTCCATCTCCCTTCTCAATGTCTCCCAATATTTACTTTTACTCTTTTCACATTCATCATTTACTTAGAACTATTAGCTAAACAATCAATTGGGTAGGAAAGCAAAGGAAAATGTTTTGAAAGGTTTGCAGAGTGGGGGGTTCGCCTCCACAAAAGTTAATTCAGGTCCCCACACTGTTTTCTTTACTGACACTAAGCTCTTTTGTAGTAACATTCCTAAGAAGTCAAGTTAGTTCTGTGTGGTTATGAGAATGCATCCTGTCATTTGTCTACTGATCTTTCCTTTCCTATAAATGCCTTTATTGATTCCGTATGGACAAAAGCAATAAAATAACCTAGACTTCAACTAGGACAGAATATTCAGCAGTAAACTTCAGCAATATAGCATCCTGGGAGCATATAATAACATTTTTCTGCTTTCTGATTGTCATCCTAGAAAATAACCTATAAGGCTCAAGTTCTTGCACTTCTTCTTTAAGGCTTCCTCTCTTTAAGCCTGCTGCAGGCTGACTACATAGCTGACAATTCTGTTCTGCTGGGATAAAGCACTTTTCTATTATAAGTGTATGGCTTTCCTGTTTCAGACAGGAAACTTGCTCAAGGGACTGGAGGATGCAGGACTACATAGACTGAGCTAACTTGGAAAATAAAGACTGTCACAGAACTCAACACCTGCTGCATCTTGCATATCTCTTTAGAGAAAATAGAGGTTGACTTGCAAAGCAGAAGAAAGTCTCCAACTGTGTCCCACCCAAATAAACACACCACTGCAAATGTACTTTTCCCAGAGAAAAAAAATACAAGATAAAGTAATCTCAGCATGAAAGATGTTAAGTATGATGCTTAATAAACATCTGAAAAAATGCTGGACCTTTTTTCATAGTGAGACTACTATAAAGACTAGGATAGGACAGAAGAGTACAGTACACCACAGGAGAGTGGAATAGAATAGAATAGAATAGAATAGAATAGAATAGAATAGAATAGAATAGAATAGAATAGAATAGAATAGAATAGA